>JBBGZY010000390.1:2852500-3342500 GCA_037952925.1 Lithobates clamitans
CTGCATGTTGGGCCTCTCTGTGTGGCCAGGTTGTGTAAAAGTCTCACACATGTGGTATCACCATATTCGGGAGGAGTAGTAGAATGTGTTTTGGGGTGTAACTTGTGGTATGCATATGCTGTGTGTGAGAAATAACCTGATAATATGACAATTCTGTGCGGAAAAAAAAAATGTTATTTTGCAAAGAATTGTGGGAAACAATGACAACTTTAAAAAACTCACCATGCCTCTTACTAAATATATTGGACTGTCTACTTTCCAAAAAGGGGTCATTTGAGGGGGGGGGGGGGGGTATTTGTACTTTCCTGGCTTGTTAGGGTCTCAAGAAATAGGCCTTCAGTACATCAGATGTGATCAATTTTCGGAGATTGGCACCATAGATTGTGGACTCTATAACTTTCACAAAGACCAAATAATATACACCAATTTGGGTTATTTTTACCAAAGAAATGTAGCAGTATAAATTTTGGCCAACATTTATGAAGAAAAATTACTAAGACCTCTTTCACACTGGGGCGGTTTGCAAGCGTTATTGCGCTAAAAATACCGCCTGCAAACCGCCCCCAAACAGCCTCCGCTGTTTGTTCAGTGTGAAAGCCCGAGGTGAAAGCGGTGCGCTGGCAGAAGAAAAACTAAACTAAAAATAGCGCTGTTTTACCGCCGACGCCCCCTACCGCCCCAGTGTGAAAGGGGCTTTATTTGCAAAATTTTATAACAGAATCTAATTGTCATTCAAAATGTGAGAGTACTGAAAGCTGAAAATTGGTCTAGTTAGGAAGGGTTTAAGTGCCCAGTGGGCAAGTGGTTGTCACTGTTACAGCTGTTAAACAATAGCAGAGCTTTGGTAAAATGTTCTTACTGGTGTCAGTTTCTTATCATTCAACCTGTTCCATAGATGGATTGCTATATTTTTATCCTCTAGATAGAATCTTTAGAATAATCTAGTTATTCTAAGTCAGGCATGTCCAAAGTATTCCGGTTTCATAAGGCCCAACTGGTAATTTGGATATGTATATCTTTTGTGACCTCCAACGATTTGTTGGGAGGCCACAAAAGATATATACTGTACTGATATATACTGTATTTATCGTCCCACCCCCTCCCTGTCCCCTCCGAGGCTGCTGATAGGCATGTATCAGGCTGCACTGATGGCAATGGTGAGGCTGCATTCAGAGGCTTCATTCATGGCAACGGAGAGGCTGCATTCATGGCAATGGTGAGGCTGTAGATGGGCACTGATTAGGCTGCATTAATGGGCACTGACCCTTATTTTGTTTCCCAGTTCTTTATTTAAAATTGAAGTTTTCTCCTGAAACTTCCCTCTTAAAGTGAATGTGTGTGTTATACGCTGATAAATAACACGCCCAAAGTCATCCTTAGACTCTTCACCACACACAGCTACAAAGGCAAGAGAATTCTTGTTGGGCAGTGTATTAGTTAAGTTGCATTTAATTTTAATGGTTCAAAGAATGTCAGGCAAAATGGTCGGCCCTCACGCATGTTCGCTTCATCAAATCTGGCCCTCTTTGAAAAAAGTTTGGACACCCCTGTTCTAAGTAGTTCTAAGTAATTCAATATTTGTACTAAGCCTTTTTATTTTTTTTCTTATAAATAATAGTGCGTGGAATTCCACCTTTATGACAGTTCGGATATTGTAAGAAAATCTTACGGGTAGAATATGTAACATGTTCCCGAATGGTGAACTCATCCTTTAACCCTTTTCACAGCCAGAGCAGTTTTTGCTTTTTTGCACACGTTTAAAAAAATAATTTTAGGTCTGAAGATTACATAAAACTCCCAAACATTCTATATTCTATGAAAGCAGACACCCTAGAGAATAGAATAGTGGTAGTTCCAATTTTTTTTAGGAAACACAACATTTTAGTAAAAAAACACATTAAAAATAATTTTAGGGTGCACAAAATGCAATAATTTACCCAATTTTGTGGTAAAATATAATAGCCAAGGTTTCACCGAGTAAATAGATACCCAACATGTCAAACCTGAAAAATGACAATACCCTATATTTTCCATAGGTGATGTTTCAATCAGTTTAGCATTACGAATGAAGTCTGGTGCTAGAATTATTGCTCTCATTCCGGTGTGCATATCGATATATAACGTGCATTGCAATTGACGTTTTCAGGTTTAGGCGCCCTGCCGAGTGCATTTACATTTGTACATGCGTATATATGTGGGGGTGGGGGCCTCAATTTTTTTCTTGGGGGGGGGGGGGGGTATGTGCTGTGTTTTATATTGTAGGCCTGTAATTCTTAGCAATAACACACTTAAATCTGTCCAAACAAGAGTCTAGTAGATATTCCGGGTATGATAAAGTTGAAACACAAAATCAGAAATTATAATATAATAAATAAATATAAATATTTATAAAAAATTATAATATAATAATAAAAAAATGAATTTCCCCACGATTCACGATTGCTCAAATCCGTAAGTGATTCTAATTTACTATCGCTGTTTTCTAGCTGGTCTAAAACCACTTCTGATGTAAAGGGACACTTTTTGGTTGCTATGGACAATCTCTAGTTTCCAGGCAGAAAAAACAGTATATATCATATAAAACTGCATGCAGGGCACTGGACAAAGTACTAGGGACAAAAGGGATGTGAAATAATTTCATACAGTAATGTAATCATTAAGATTACAGTGTACTGTATGTATTATGATTTTTAAATGTTTTAAATTTGCTGCCAGGCTCCGCCCCAATTTGTTGCAACGCTCGCAGGGAACGGAGCCCGGCTTAGTGAGGCATCAGGCGGAGGACAGAGCCCTCGGACACAGCGGGGGGGACATCGCAGGATCCTAAGGACAAGGTAAGTATAAAGCACCAGGATCCTGCATGCAATCCCAAGTGTGGTTCGGGGTTACCGATAATGGTACTGAAATTTAATCCCGAGCCACACTCGGGAAAACCGCCAGGGAGTTTAACTTAATGAGACGCGCAGAGTCTAAAATACCCTGCATGTCTCCCCTGTGCTCCATTGAATGTAATGGAATGGAATGCACATCGCACTGCATTACATTCTTTCCTGGCCTTGTTGGCCCTCCCCTCTACACGGCAGCACCCGCTATGCTGGTCCCGGGCCCACAGATGGGCAAGCGGAGCCCAGAATACACAGCAGGGAGGGGCGCACATGGGGTGTGGGGAGTATTCGGGAGGCAGCCCAGGCACCAGCACGAAACTTCTTGTCACCATGGTGACCTGGCGCCTGAGGTTTTTCGTGCCCTAAATTAATGTATATGTAAACCCAAACTATTAAAGAGGCTCTGAAGACAACATATTTTTACCTTAATGCTTTCCCTTTATAAAGTTAAAAAATGTCCCAGCAGTTGTCTATTTGACCAGGGTTTCTCAACTAGGGTTCCTCCAGAGGATGCTAGAGGTTCCTTGAGTAATGAGCAATTTCTGAGCCTCTCAGATAAGTTCCCACTGACCCTACTGATCTTTTTAGCTATTTGTAAGAGGAGGATTCTTTCCAATGACCACACGTGTAAGGAGCATTCTGCGCACTGTCCATCACACTAATGTATCCTAAGTAGATATATAATAATTTTTAGCAGGAGTTCCCTAAAAATGGAAAGTTATTTCTTTCCTTTGTGTTGAAAAGGTTGAGAAAGGCTGCTTTAGACCATGCTTCCATCGCTTTGGTTGAGTTTTCTTTATTTCCTCTGGAACAGGTAGACCTTCCTTTGTGTAGGCGATCCAAATAGTCTGCAACCCGTGAGGAGATAATTATTGGGAATACAGATTAACCCAGAGTAATTGTCAGTACTGAGCTGTGTACGTTGAGTGTTTTGTAAACCCAAACCACTGTAAAGGTCCACCTGAAAAAAAAAATAAAAATGGTCAGGGAAGACTGGAAGTTTAAACAACTAGAAGAGAAGCATTCAAACTTACTCCAGAAGGGATGATATGTGGAATTCGTAGAAGATTTCCTGGAAATCAGCAGAGTTGAGACCATAGAGAAGGTGACATTAAAGTGGTTGTAAAGGCAGAAGGTTTTTTATCTTAATGCATTTTATGCTTTAAGATAAAAAGCCTTCTGTGTGCAGCAGCCTCCCTAGCACCCCCTAATACGTACCTGAGCCCCATCTCTATCCAGCGATGTCCACAAATGCCTCGGCCGCCCGAGACTCTCCCTCATGATTGGCTATGACACAGCAGTGGTGCCATTGGCTCCCGCTGATGTCAATCAAAGTCAGCCAAGTGGCTCCGTGTCTGAATGGACACAGGGAGCTGTGACTCAGCTCGGGTGTCCCCATAGCAAGCGTCCCCATAGCAAGCTGCTTGCTGTGGGGGCACTCAACAGGAGGGAGAGGCCAGGAGAGCCGAAGAAAGACCTGAGAAGAGGAGGATCAGGGCTGCCCTGTGCAAAGCCACTGTACAGAGCAAGTAAATATAACATGTTTGTTATTTATATAGAAAAAAAACGAGACTTTACAATCACATAAATATCTTGGAGCCTGTTCCTTTCATATTCTCAGCACTCAGAGCTAGACAACCTGCCTCTGGGTGACAATGCTCCCCCGGTAATAGCAGATTGCAAGCACATAGACTTATTGAAGGACACTGATGTGTGGACAAGAAGGGAAACCATGGCCTCCTTAGCTGGAACGGGCAATCATTATAGCCGATACTCACTCCCTCTTTCTGTATCTTTAACAATGATCAAGGGATGAAAGCTGTTGGATGGAAGAGATTGAACCTCCAGGAGTGAGAGAGGCCTTTAGTAAATCAACCCTGTTGCACTAATCCTGGTATCATATATGTAAAATTCTACAAGAATGAACTCAAGCTAAAACTATATTTTATCTCCGATGGGCAAGTTGCTTGCAGTTCTAAGATCTATTTACTTTTTTAATTTGCAATAATCTCTTCAGAATCACTCTAATGCCCCATACACACGATTGGAATTTCCCACAACAAAACCGTGGATTTTTGTTCGAAGGGTGTTGGCTCTAACTTGTCTTGCATACACACGGTCACACAAATGTTGGCCGACAATTAAGAATGTAGTGCCGTACAAGACGTACGTGATATCTCCATTACGCTAGTTTTACAAGACCGAGCGCTTCCGGCTCGTCCTTGATTCTGAGCATGCATGTTTGTACTTTGGACTTTTGTCCGACGGACATTGAGAACATGCTAGCCAACATTTGTTGGCGGAAAGTCCGACGATAAAAGTCTGATGGAGCATACACAAGGTCGGACCTACCGCCAACAAGCTCACATCCAATATTTCCCGTCGGAAAGGCCGATCATGTGTACGTGGCATTACATGGATCTATTTAAGCCTTTTTGTATGACCTAGATTTTCAAAAATTCCAGATGGCCAATGCATTCAAATGTCAAATGCCTTGTCACTGGATACATCAAATATCATATTTATATGATCACATAAACCTTTTTTTTTTCACAGTTCTAATGGTCTTTCCCACATAAATGGTACAGACCAAAATGTAAACAACTCCGAGTGTCAGTCAGCAGAAATGTGGAACTTAAGGAGTCTTTTGGTAGACAGTCTTAAAGCATCCCCTTCCAAACATGAAGTCACAATGATCATATTTACCTCCCCCCCCCCGTCTTTTTTCCATTCCAGTTTTGGTTCATCATGTTGGAAATGGCCATGTATAAAAATACATTTGTATTTTACTTTCCTAAAGATTATATTGGTATTTGGTGTCAGAAAATTATTTTCAGTATCATTATTGGTCAGTAATATCAGTATTTCTTGCAAATAATTCTCACCTTGTGGAGGAGGCATTGGTAAAGTTTAAACATAACATGTTTGCTTCATTCATTGGTCCTAGGGCACTTTTTGTACAAAAGATCCTCCCTAGAGCTGTTCTTCACTTGATGGTGTGATTTCTTAAGCCAACTTTTCGTGCATGTCTTTCACAAAAATCTAGTTTTCAAAACCTTTGCTTCTTCCTCAAATTCTGCCAATAAGGAACAATTCCTGTGAGACTGCAGGTACTGTCCCACCAGTATGCTCTTCTTTAATGATTCCAGGTGAAAATTCTTTGCATGTTACAAGCTACTTGTCTAAAAAAAACTTTGGTAATGGAGATCCCTTTTTGTCTCATTCCAAGGACTCAATAGCTTTACAAATTGTGATATCAATAAATCTTTGATTTACCTGTACCAAGCTTTAATCTTAGATGGGTATGTTGACAAGGTTTCTTTCCTGTACCCATTTTCCCAAATAAATATCTGCAGAGCCTGGGACACATTTCATGCCCATCACTGTACCCTGTTCTTGACAGTAGCACACACCATATATATCCAGCGTAACTAACAAGGTACATATAGCGACCACAAAATTGTTCAAATGAGCTAAAAGATGGGTAGAGTCCCTGTGATATGTTGTATGATAATATGCCCATAATGCCAGCATAAATGGGTCAAGGATTTTATCAATATATTCACTCACTTGTACAGTCAGGAAATCTCTCCCTGAGATATGTCTCCCGGGTGGGTATATATTTTTTTCTCTTTTGAAAGCAGGTAAAAAACAAAACAAAAACTTGACTGCCTTCTTATCAATCATTTCCTTTTTAAAGGACTAGTCAATGATGTTGAATAACTCCTTTTTATCTTCCTGTATGCCAAGTTGACATTGGCATACTACATTTGTCCATGATAAGTATGTCACGATCATAATTGGATGATTTTATTAAAATTTTCAGAGTACTGCCTCATTTCTTATAAAACTTGGTGTGTTCGGCCCATGTCAAACTATCCCCCAGATACTCTGTATAAATCTGTGAAGTCTCCAGTGACTGTGTCCACAAAGCACTGTATACAAGCACTGGATAAAAGGGAGAATGTCTTAGGCAGGCCATACAGGGAGCAAATTTCTTTTCTGCAACCACGGTTCCCCCATCAACAGAGGCAGAGTTGACAGGAGAATCCCTCCCGCCGAGCCATTGTATGACAGTGATTATGGCTAGCGGCTATACTAGCTGCTAGCTATAATCCTATATTAAATCCAGCAGGCCTGCTGTACCCAAGTTGATCAATTGATCAACTTGGTACATTCAGCCTGCCCATACATGGTTCAAATCTGCTGAACTGGCCGAATTTCAAACCATCTATGGCTGGCCTTAGACCTGACTCTGAGGTTGAAATCTGAGATTCCCCTTTCCATTCAAAGGTTTATTCATCGCAACTCCCTCATTCTCGCTACTTATGATTATATATCACAGAATTGCTCCATTTGGATATACAACGCTGGACACTCTACGTTTTGGTTATGGAGGATTTAAAGTTGACTGCCAAACTTGTATAACCCCTACTGTCCTGAACTAGGGAACTATTCAATTTGTTTTTGCTCACAAAGATTGCAGTTTGCGATTTATATGTATAGTTTTTTGTTCTGAGAGACTTTAATGTGGGTCTTTTCAAACTCAAGAGATGTATCAAGGGTGACCATATTTTAATAAGGGTAAATGATACTATGGTTATTTGTAAGATGTGTGGTTTTTGTGCAATAAAACTTGTATGGGGATTGTAAATGGATACACAGTCTTGATACACTAGTTATTTAAAAAAAAAAAAGAAAAAAGATTTAACCAATTGACCTTCGGAAGACTTGTGATACGGCATTTCGTTACTTTGTAATGATTAAGCACAGGTCTACGTGACTAATACCTGGTGTATCCTGGTCGTTTTCAATAAAAAGCATTTTGTTTGCAGCCATTTCTTCTTTTTCTCAAGTTTTCAAGGAGGCGGACCGGGGCTAGCACTCCTACTTGGTTCCAATTGAGGTATTGCACACACCCGGAGCAGCGGATTCCTTTTCTCTTGATTGCGTTACTTTAACTGACAGTTGCGCGGTCATGCAACACTATACCCAAATACAATTTATGTCATTTCCCCCCCTACAAATAGAGCTTTCTTTTGGTGGTATTTTATCACCAGTACATGATCAACTTGTTTACACAGGCATAGCTCAGTTCTCCCTGTTTTATCAGCAATCGGTGGGTGCCAGAGAACTTCGAGTCCTCGGGACCTGTAGATCAGCCTGTGTTGTGAATCATCACAGCAGAAGGGGCCTGCTGGGGGCGCGTGCACCTCCTGCAGGCACACATACAGAATCATGTATAAATACATAATTCTGCCCACAGCTGCCCCCCTGTAGCAGTAAAAGTACTATAGGGCTGTCAGCAAGTGGTTAATAAGTGTTAGATTGGTGGCCAGTTTGTTGTAGTCTCATAAACCAGTAATAAAAATGTATTACAGTTTATTTTTGTATATGGAGGACTCTGGATACCTGGTGGAATTGGAAGGCCATCAATCTTGTATAGTATGATTCTTGGCTTTGCCAGGAAGAAGGCCTAGTGATGTCATCGACATGTGTACCAGTATGTTAGGGTCTTTTTAAATTTTGGGTTTTATTTCTACTGTTTTGAAAGACACCAAAGGTTGTTTGACCTGAGAAATTGCTGGCATCAATTTAGGCAGGAATATATATAGTGTCACGGTGTAGTGACATGCAGATTCTGACGATTCCCTTCAGTGAGGGGTTTTCCTCTAAATTCCTCCAATTCTCAGTATGTCTGGTGTCTTATCCGTAGCATCGTCAGAGTCTCTTTAAGTACCTGTTGTGCTATTTAAATAATACACTTTATAAATACTCTTTTCTTAGCTCTTCAATTTAACATGTGCAATTGAACATATTGTTGCCAGTAGTATGTAGCTTGGCAGAACATTTAGCCTTCAAAGATCTGAATAGCAACTCGGTTGACAAAAGTTGAGCGTATTCGTCTAAAGATCAGTGGACTGTACCATGACAACTTTCTTACTCCTAAAAGACTGACATTTGCCGCTTTCATTTGGTGCTTGTTGACTTTCTTGTGAAGTGGTTTCTTTGCATTATTCATGCCCAAAACTGTGCATTAGCCTGCAGTGTCCCATTAGACTGGAAGTGTTCCTGTAGAGGAACTTTTTCTCTAGAGATTTGCCACATTTAGCATGCCTAGCAGATGTGTGTCCTTTATTGGCTTGTTCAGTTATGTTTAAACTAAAGTGATTGTAAAGTGTTACCATGTTGTCTATTATAAAAACAGATGTGTGCCCATGAATCAAAGTGATCATTTCTAGAGCCCACTCTTCCTATCGTCACCACGGTAACAGCTAGTCATCAGTGCATCTTGTGTGCACCTGTGTGCAATGTTCTGCATCTACAAAGCATTTTATTATAACTCTTCGTCATGTTACTTTTACAACTATGAGGTTTCTTTTAGTGTGCTGATTTAAAAGGGGTTCTGTTTTTACTTATAGCATTATCCAGCCTCCTCGTGACTGGAATAAGTAAGAGGAATATGTCATGACACAAAGCTGTGGTCTCGGAAAGCTCACTTAACATGAGTCTGATTAGGATTAACTTCACTGCAGCAAATTGAGTGTGTTGCACTTGAGTTGGAAGAATAACTGCATCCATTAAAGCATTCTTGGTGGCTGTTTTGCTTCATGTCAGGTTCCCATTGGAAGAGAATTCATATATGATTTAGTTTTCCTATTTATAAATGCTATTGAATGGAAGCCTCTTTTTCCCAAGCTTGAATCCAGCATGTCTTTGTAAAGAACAGTGACTTATCTCTCCTTGCTTCTTAACTTTTTCAGGTGAGGTGACCTCAAACAGACCAAATAAGTGGCCATTCGGCTGTCCAGGGTAGACTTACAACTTTACAAGACAGGGGGATAGCACTGACCTGGTCAGGTTTGTAGTTCAAACTGAAGAAACAAATATGGTACTTACTGTGCAATTATCTTATATGGCGTTACAGCTTTTTGTACTTTAAGGCTAGACATATTTGAGGAGTCAGCTGACGAATACACCTAAAACTCTACAGCTGGTAGCTAACTTTTTTGAACTTTTATTGGCGTTGGTGCCATTGGCAGCTAGGTTTCAATGTGCTTATTTGTAAATTTTATATAATTTGTCTGCCCCAGATTTACAGAATTTGCAGGGTGTAAAGAGTTTTCCTTTGTGGTAGGTTTTGCAGTTTGTATTGTTTGACAGCCACATATTGAAGCTTTGACACCAGATACGACCAGGCAACTATCAATTTTTAAAATGACCTCAAGGTTAACCATCTTATTTCTGACCAGTTTCCTTTAAAACAAATTCTTCTTCTTTTTATATTTATTTTATTTTATTGATATGGGGTTGATTTACTAAAGGTAACCACACTGTGCACTTTGCAAGAGCAGTTGTTCCAGAGCTTAGTAAATGAAGGTAAGCTCTGCTGACTTCCATCATCCAATCATGTGCAAGGAAAAATACAGTTTTTTTTTTATTTTCCTTGTACATGATTGGGTATTCTTTGCAAAGAGAAGCTTTACTTCATTTACTAAGCTCTGGAGCAACTGCACTTGCAGAGTGCACAGTCTTTTTGAATCAACCCCACTGAGCCAGGGCAGCAAAATATTCAACTAACATTCATTTGAACATTCCATAATGAACAGTTGACCGTGGGCCTAGTTTGAATGTTCTTGACTGGGCAAAGTAGAAACTACAATATAGACGAACAATATAGATAATTAAATATTATGTATATAGCTTCATTTTTTTATATCCTTGCTCGGTTTATCAGGCCTGGTTCACACTCATGCGGTGCAGGAACTGCAGCGTTTCCTGTGTGGTTCCCGCACCCCATCAGAATCACAGGCAGTTCACACTGTGCTCTGCGAACCGCTGCAGGTGTCAATATAAACTTAATGACACCCCTAAATTGGTTTGCAGAATCGGATCACATGGGTCTGAACACACATGCGATCCGATTCAAATGTTGACAAAAAAGGGTCCTGCATGTTTTTGGAGCAGATCCAGAACAGGTCACCAGAACTAGTGACCCCATTGGAAGATTTTTGGCAACACAAAATTTGTGATTCTTTTTTTTTTTTTTTTCACTCTCACCGTTAAAGGTAAACAGGACAATGCTATAACAAAGAAACAGTAATAAAAACCCAGGTGTTCTAATCCTTCTCTACACTATGCAATACTAAATAAAAAATAGTTATATGTTAGATATTGAAGCTTGAAAGATTAGTCTGGGAATTTCTGCTTCTTCAAATTCAAAATGTATTTTGTAATGAGTTACCTTCAAATATTCTTGGGCAAGTTAAAGAAGAACTTCAGTCTCCTCTTGTGTGGTTCTGTCCCCCTATTCGGTGCATCCGTCTTTTTTATGATGGCATGTACACTGGTGTGCTGAAGGCTTCTGCCTGGCCTTCAAGTCATATGCCCCATACACACGATCGGACTTTCCGCCAACAAAACCGTGGATTTTTGTTCGAAGGTTGTTGTCTCAAACTTGTCTTGCACACACATGGTCACACAAATGTTGGCCAACAATTACGAATGTGGGAACGTGGTGGTGTACAAGACGTACGACGAGCCGAGAAAAGGGAAGTTCAATAGCCAGTGCGGCTCCTTCTGCTTGATTGCGAGCATGCGTGAACTTTTGTGTGACGGACTTGTGTACACACGAACGGAAATTCCGACAACAAAGTTTTGTTGGCGGAGAATTTGAGAATCTGCTAGCCAACATTTGTTGGCGGGAAGTCCAACAACAAATGTCCAATGGAGCATACACACAGTCGGACTTTCCACCAACAAGCTTACATCCAACATTTGTTGTCTGAAAATCCGATCGTGTGTACAGGGCATTAGAAGGGTCTTCTGCACATCTTCGCAGGAGATTTTCCGCACATGTGCAAACACTGCTTTCTTGTGCAGATGTGTGGGAAAGCCGTACTTGTGCAGATGTGCCACAGGGCTCAGTCAAGACCTGAAGCCCTGCAACACATGAGCACACATGCAGAATCCAAGAAGGAGGGGAAACGGGAACAGAAATGCCATTCTTACCTAGGCACAAAATGCCCATGTGCTTCTTTTTTGTGAATTATCTAATACATTTTTTTTCTCCTCTCTTTTAGAATTTGCGCTCCACATGAAACTGGCTGATCAGTAACAAGCACAAGAACCAATGTTTGGCTTCCTCTGAAGGATTTTAAAGAAAAACTTGTAAGTAGAAATACAGAGATTTTTTTACAACCTGTGTGCTTGGTTCAGGAATGCTACCAAGTAAAATTGTCATATTAAAACATCCACACGAGCTGCTAAAGCTGAACTCCTACTCCATACCCCATTATTTGTTTTTGTCGTTCTATAGTGATTTTTTTTTTGGGGGGGGGGGGGGAGGGTCGAGGGAAGAAAGTAATTCAAGCGTGCGCTTGCAGCATCTTAATGCCATCTAGTTTATCTGAAGATTGTATGGTGAATCTATTTCTTGAAAATTGCCAGACTGCGGCTGGCTGTTGTGCTACCTACTTTTTGCTCTAAACGTTATACAAATTTCAAAATAAAAAGATTTATAGAGAAAAAAATTGCCAGACTGTGTGTGCGAGAGTTAATGAGGGTAAAGCAGTAGTAAACTGCCCCAAAAATTGGGTTCCCTGCAGGTCTAAGCCATAGTATTTACTGCATACTAGCACATTATTACACACTTACCTGCACACAGAGCCCTCCAGCTCACCACTGTCAAAGATCCCCCCCACGCTTTCATGTTTACCCTGTCTCCTCTGGGTTCACGGCTCTGGCCGTTTGAATGGCTAGAGCCGCAATGACGTCACTCCTGCGCACAGCGCTCTGCATTCAACTGCATACTGTGTGCCCTGAATGCAGAGCATCACTGTGCATGTGCAGGTGACATAATCGGTTATTGTCGACGTGAATATCTCCTAAACGTTGCATATTTAGGAGATATTCTTTATACTTACAGGTAGAGCTGCACAATTAATCGTTAAAAAATTGTGATCTCGATTCAACCCCTCTGATGATCTCTATTGCAGAGTTTGCCGATTCTTTCATATAACAAGTGGAGAGACTTATCTGCTCACTCAGCTGTCATAGGAAAACATTGGGCAGTCTGCCAAGTTTATAAAATGAAACATTGTAAATAACTTCCTTCTTAGATCAAAGGGATAAACTTCTCTGTGTAAAGAAAAAAATCCAGGCAGTCTGCCAAGTTTTTAAAGAATGTGTAAATGCAGGAAGTTTAACCAATTAAAGTCTAAATCTTTTTCTGACACTTGTTTCTTAGACCACTTTCACACGGAGGCGCTTTTCAGGAGCTTTCACGCTAAAAATAGCGCCTAAAAAGCTCACGAAAACTTATTTCCATTAAAATCAATGAATGCTTTCACACAGGGGCAGTGTGCTGGCAGGGCTGTGAAAAACTCCCCTCTCAATTGAAATGAATGGAAAGCTCTTCAAAAGCGCCTGAAAAGCTCTTCGAAAGCGCTCAGTGTTTTTACTGGCAGTTTAGAAGTGCCTCAGTGTGAAAGTGGCCTTAAGGTAAAATCAATATTTTTTGCTAGAAAATTACTTGGAACCCCCAAACATTATATATATATTTTAGCAGAGACCCTAGGGAATAAAATGTCAATTGCTGCAATATTTTATGTCACACTGTATTTGCCCAGCGGTCTTTGAAACGCAATTTTTTGGGAAAAAATACACTTCAACGAATAAAAAAAAAAAAGAAACAGCAAAGTTAGCCCATTTTTTAAATTTTAATGTGAAAGATGATGTTACGCCGTGAGAATCGTGATCTATCTTCTAAGCAAAAAAAAAAAATCATGATTCTCATTTTAGCCAGAATCGTGCAGCTCTACTTACAGGTAAAAAAGTGAAATAACCCTGCGCTACAAAAATGAGTGTGCAAAATAATTAATTAAGCTGCTCCCCTCAAAGTGCAAAGTGCTGACTTTAAGTAATTGGGGTAATGTGTGATAGGGGGCGCTATTTTAAAGTGCTAAACAATGTTTTTACCGTTTGTAGAAATATTAATTAATAATATACATTAGTGATTGAGCAAACATAATAAAGTGCATAGTGCTTAGTGATGATACAAAAAATACAATTCATCAAAAATAATCATAATAGTCCTCCAATAGTGATGATAGTGATGCGGATATTCCATCAATTCAAAGTCCATATGTCTTTTAATATTGTGACTCTAATCCATGCACCGTCACCAATGGCGAATCTTTATAAATAACTCCCGATGAGTGAGTAAAATGTCTACTCACCAGACAGACATGACCTCTTTAACTAAAAAGAAGGTCAAAACAGGCTGTTGTGGATCAATGAGCTTGCTGGTAAACCAATAGAGATGTATCTGGAAACCTTTTTATTTGTATCCTCCTCTCCACCACGATAACCCATTAGAAAATAAAAATGAACGGGACCATTGCGTAATACAGTTTATTTAAAACAAATTCCAAAGTGACTGCTTACATTTGAAGGTGCCTTTTCCCGGCACTGGGGATATCAGCATGAATCACCAGACAAGATCTGCAGACGCCCGGCCTCCGCTCGGTAGTCGGCGTGCGTTCCACCATCATGGTGATGATAAACCGGAGGTAAGATAACCAGAACTGACGTGACTGGGATATGCCTCAACGTACATTTAGTTTTACAAAGTCATCAGGAATCGCTTCTGTCTGTCTGGTGAGTAGGCATTTTACTCTTCGGGTGTTATTTATAAAGATTTGCCATTGGTGACAAGAGTCACATGACTAAAAGACATAGGGGTTGATTTACTAAAGGCAAATCCACTTTGCACTACAAATGCGCTTGAAAGTGCAGTCGCTGTAGATTTGAGCGGAAGATCTGAAATGAGAGGAAGCTCTGCTGATTTTATCATCCAATCATGTGCAAGCTAAAATCTACAGCGACTGCACTTCCAAGTGCACTTGTAGTGCAAAGTGGATTTGCCTTTAGTAAATGACCCCCAAATGGACTTTGAATTGATGGAATATCCGTTTCACTGATAGCATTACGATCATCACTATTGGAGGACTGTTATTATTATATTTGATGAATTGTATTTTTTGTATTATCACTATGCACTATGCACTCTATTATGTTTGCTCAATCACGAATGTCTATTATTAATTAATATTTATACAAACGTTAAAAACATTGTTTATCACCTTATAATAGCGCCCCCTATCACATATTACCCTAAATACCTACAAATAAGCCTGATTGTAAGTTTACCTGTAGGTACAAGTGAAGAAAAGGGACTTTACTACATCTTTAAGGGGTGCTCCATCCCAAAACCTAAATGAAATCTGTAGGGTTTAGATAGAGCATATAGGATCCTTTCACACAGATGTCATCAGTCCAGTCACCTTTTTTTGCTGGGAAAAAAATTATAAATACATATTCTTGTTACATCAATCTTCATCAGTTTGTATGTCCATCTTCAGTTCATTTCAGTTTACTTCCTTTACATCTGTCTTCAGTTCAGTTTACATCAATTTACATGTTTTCTGCAGACATAAAATGACTCAGATGTAAATTTGTTTACATCCACCCATCCATAGACATACTCTGTGGTTCGGTATAGATCCATCTGAAAAACTGACAGATCCAAACTGAACGCTTATGTTATGAATTTAAATAGAGAATATTATTTAGTTTGGGTTTTCATATTTACCCAAAATGGTTAACCATGATAATATATCTATTTGTTGTTTGCAACTAATATGTAACAACTGTTTGGAATATGGTTACATTCAGCTATAGTGACTTTTAAATTTCATGTTTAGTTGAATTTTTGTTAAGTACAGTATAAACTGTGTTACTAAACCCATAACAGTAAAATCAGTCTGTATATGCAGTAAAGCATGCTTGTTTATACTCACTGTGAAACCTAAGGGGTTAATCCTCTGCATTGTGTAAAAAACGCTGTTTGATCCTGTATGCACAGAACCTCCCCTTCTTCCACTGACTCCAAAACAGGTGCAGATAAGACAAAGGGGGTTATTTACGAAAGGTTAATCCACTTTGCACTGCAAGTGCACTTGGAAGTGCAGTCGCTCTAAATCTAAGGGGTAGATCTGAAATGAGTGGAAGCTCTGCTGATTTTATCATCCAATCATGTGCAAGCTAAAATGCTGTTTTTTATTTTCCTTGCATATCCCCTTCAGATCTACAGCGACTTTACTTCCAAGTGCACTTGCAGTGCAAAGTGGATTTGCCTTTGGTAAATAAACCCCAAAATCTATAGAGTCAGGCTGCACATGCTCAGTTTGTTGTGTATTGCTAGAGAGTTTTTTTTTTTCTTGGAAGAGTGCATGTGATCAACAAAGGGCCAATCAGCACTGTCCAGACAGAGGGTCAGGGGTTCTGGATCCTGATAGGACAGCTCATCGCAGAATAAAAACTCCTCCTACAAGCTTTAACCAGGAACTGATAGAAGTCACAAGACTGCTATATATTGCTGATGAGAAAAAGTATTTAGCAGTTTAAATTTACTAAAACGATTGCATCTCCATGTTCTAAGTACTGCGGGAGACCAGATATAGTGAATGCAGGGTCCTGCGTTTAGTAACACTTTACCTTTACCAGTTTTCTTAAATCTGGGTTCTAGGACTCTGTTAACATCTGGAAATCCACCTCTATTTGATTATGGCATGATGATTGTCATGAATGCCATACAATGTGGTTTTCATTCATGTCTGTTGCAGGGATGTTGCTTCATATTCAATTGCATTTTTCATCACCTATGTAGTGATTACTTGTGAATGTCTGTTTGTGTCTGTCATTTGCAGGCACGAATAGCTGGAGAGCAGTCAGCCTCTCATTGTTTTCTATGGGGTCTCCACCCACAGCTTATCGCAGAGAACCCTGTCTGGGTCTCTCACATCAAATCGCAAATGACCCCATTTACAAGTGTGAATTGGGTCTTACTCTTGCACCAGGTCCAGGCCATCCCTGAAATGAAACTCCTATGGGAAATTATCATTCAAGGAGCAATACAACCTTTATACCATTTAAGACATTTGGCTAAACCACTTTATCAATTTGTTTCCCAAACCACATGTTTTATAATGGACCTAACCACACAGGGGGAATTGGTTTTTAACTGTGACCCACCGTCACACTCAATTTTCCGATTGTATTCCAAATGGATATGCCTTTCTACCCACCTTATATAAGGCAATCGGAACTAGACCTGTCTCATCCTCTTTCAGAGAAACAAATATTCAAGGTCCTACAACTTTCTATCTGTCAATGAATAATATATATATTTATAAAAATAATAAATGAGAAGAAAAGGTTGGGCAGACTCGATGGACTACTTGGTCTTTTTTTCTGCTGTCACTTTTCTGTGTTTCTTTTGCCCTTTTCCTAAGCATCCTCAGGAAATCTTGCTACATTGCCTGAGCCATTAGAGTACACCTTAAGGCTACTGCTCCAATCAGACAAATAGATTCCCTGTTTGCCCTGTTCTCTGGACCTTGCAGGGGTCACCCTGCTTCAAAGTCAAAAATTGCACAATGGATACGGAATCTGATTGCAGGAGCTTACATTCTCAAAAAGAGATCTTCTGCACTTTTATGTACACATTGCACCAGATTGGTGGGTGTTTCATGGGCATTTTGGCACCAAGCCTTGGTAGCCCAGTTGTGAGAGGCCACAACCTGGTCTTTTGTTCATGCTTTTTCAACATTTTCCAGGTGGACATCCAATCTCCTGCTGATGTAGCTTTTGGCCTCAAGGTTCTTGCAGCAGTTCTGTGAGGTTGGGTCTTTTGCAACTTGTTGTTGGGGCTGTTGGCACAGTTCTGTTTGCATCATTGTTGGCCACTCTTCCTATTCATTGATTGGGAATGTCCAATGGAGTATGAATATTCTTCCTGTGCCTTGTACTATATGATTAAGATAAAGGGAATTTTGACTTGCCTGTAAATTACATATCTTGAAGTACAACACAGGACACAGACCACCCTCCCTTCCATCCCTTAGTTTATTCTTCATTGCTTGCTACAAAACTGAGGGATCATAGAATAGGGTAGGGTTATAGTGGAGTCATCCAGGGGACGTGTCCCCCAAATTACCTGAAGGTACATGCCTATAACTTATGGTGTAAAAGAATATTCTGCATATACCTTGTACTGTACTGTACTCCGATATGGAATTTACAGGTAAGTCAAAATTCCCCCTTTTTTTTCTGGTACAGGGTTAGTCAGGGTGCCAAGAGTGCCTCTGTCATACCTAGTGACACCTGTAGGTGTTTAGTCAGATGGGTGGGTTTCTGTTCATCTTTGCTTTCTGGTGTCTTTTGCATCAGTCTAAGTTACGGTATGTTTTACTCCATTTCTAACCTTGTGTGGGTGGCTCTAGCCACCCTTTTGCCTTTTTAGTCAGTTCTGATTTTTGAGGGGTTCCCTTGAGGTTTGTTTTCAATTTGCCTCAAAGGCTGTTTGGCATTCTGTTCAGATATCATGCTATGCGAGCTGATTGGTTACTATGCACAGCTGCACCAGATTCTGTGTGCACCAGTTTTGGTAAATCTCCAAGTTTGCTGCTCCTTCATTGTCAATTATTAGCTAGAGTTGGATTTTAGGCCAACCTGTATTGCTTAGCTGCCACGTAGTCTGCAGGAAGGTTACAGGAAGAGTGGTTTGCTTGACTGCCTTAAAGAATTCTAAATCCTTTTGCAAATACCGTATATACTCGAGTATAAGTCAAATTTTTCAGCACATTTTTTTGTGCTGAATGTGCCCCCCTCGACTTATACTTGAGTCAAGCACTTTTCTGCAGCAAAAAATTTCATTTTCCGAACCGAATTTGGGGCCCCGTATCTCAGGGCCACTTAGTGCTAAGAACCCCAAATTTGGTGTGCAAACCCAGTGGAACTGGTGCCACAACATATCCAAAGCTGGGGTTCCTAGCACCAAGTGGCCCCGAGATACGGGGCCCCAAAATCGGTTCAGAAAATGTCATTCTCTGCTGCAGAAAAGTGCTTGACATTTTCTGAACCGATTTTGGGGCTTCATATCTCAGGGCCACTTGGTGCTAGGAACCCCAAATTTGGTGTGCAAACCCAGTGGAACTTGTATCACAACATATCCAAAGCTGAAGTTCCTAGCACTAAGTAGCCCTGAGATACGGGGCCCCAAAATCGGTTCGGAAAATGTCATTCTCTGCTGCAGAAAAGTGCTTGACATTTTCTGAACCAAATTTGGGGCCCCATATCTCAGGGCCACTTGGTGCTAGGAACCCCAAATTTGGTGTGCAAACCCAGTGGAACTGGTACCATAATATATCTAAAGCTGGGATTTCTAGCACCAAGTGGCCCTGAGATACGGGGCCCCAAATCTGGTTCAGAAAATGTCATTCTCTGCTGCAGAAAAGTGCTTGACATTTTCTGAACTGATTTTTGGGGCCCTGTATCTCAGGGCCACTTGGTGCTAGAAACCCCAGCTTTAGAAATTCTATGGTGCTAGTTCCACTGGGTTTGCACACCAAATTTGGGGTTCTTAGCTCTAAGTGGCCCCGAGATATGAGGCCCCAAATTCGGTCAACTGTTTCCATCTGCAGCAATGTCATTTCGGGACCCTTTGGGTTCAGAGACCCCAAATTTTGGCTGCAGCTAGGGGGCATCTAGGAACCCCTAACTACCGAGTTTGAAGTTCAGGGGACCTATGGCTGCAAATGGGCACAGTGAGGCATGCAAATGGGCACAGTGATGCTGCAAATGGGCATTGTTGACCCTCTTTTCCACTTACAGTAGCTGTGCATTTCTCACCCTCGTCTTATACTCGGGTCAATAAGTTTTTCCCATTTTTTTGTGGTAAATTAGGGCCTCGACTTATACTCGGAACGACTTATACTCGAGTATATACAGTAGTTTTAATACATTTATTTCTACTATATATATTTAGTGGTTTGCTAGAGTTCAGATATGAAAGAGCTCTGTAAAGAAAATTTCCCTTTTGGATGGTTCTTCTCCTCAAGGATCTCAAACTTGCTGAATGACATATCGGTATGGATGTCACACCACTTCCGCAAACTTAATCTTTCTAAAACTGAGCTTGTAATATTTCCTCCTTCACGGTCCCCCTCCTGTGACTTCACCAATAATATCAACAACACAACCATTGGTCCCTCCACACATGCCAGGGTCCTGGGTGTAATCCTTGACTCTGACCTCTCCTTCAGCCCCCATATCCAATCACTGGCTAAATCCTGCCGCCTTAACCTCCGCAACATCTCCAGAATTCGACCCTTCCTGACTAATGACACCACAAAACAACTTATTCACTCCTTGATTATTTCCCGCCTCGACTACTGCAACTCTCTCCTTAATGGCCTACCCTTAAGCAGGCTATCCCCACTTCAGTCTATTATGAATGCTGCTAGACTAATACACCTCACTAATCGATCCGTGACTGCTGCTCCTCTCTGCCAATCCCTTCACTGGCTTCCCCTACCCCACCGTGTAAAATTCAAAATGCTAACCATAACATACAAGGCCATTCACAACATCGCCCCCATCTACATCACCAACCTCATCTGCAGAAATCGCCCCATCGCCCAAATCGCCCCCACCGTTCCTCCCAGCACTTCCTGCTCTCTAGCTCCCTTGTTACCTCCTCCCATGCTCGCCTTCAGGACTTCTCCAGAGCCTCTTTCATCCTCTGGAATTCCCTGCCCCAGTATGTCCGATCAGCCCCTACCCTGTCCACCTTTAGGAGATCCCTGAAAACTCATTTATTCAGGGAAGCCTATCCCACACCCACATAACTGTCCCTGAGCCACCCCCATCAAATCATTCTTTGCAGCCATTACCTTTTGTACCACCACCCCCTCCCTTTAGAATGTAAGCTTTACGAGCAGGGCCCTCCTGTACCTTTTGTATTGAACTGTACTGTAATTGTGTTGTCCCCCTTATACATTGTAAAGCGCTGAGTAAACTGTTGGCGCTATATAAATCTCATATAATAATAATAATAATTTGAGTTGCATGTCCATTTGCCATGTGTCAGTTGGATGAGACAGGTTTGTCATGTCAAACATTTGAACCTGTTATCATCGGCTTGCAGTGCATACAGTGAAAAGACTGTACTTGGCTGTTTTACAAACACAAGACGAGTACTGTTTGTTTTGCCTTTGAACCTTAAAAAGATCCCTAATCCAACATCAAAAAGGGGTTGGAAGCCTGATCCCCAGTCAGGCGACCAAAAAAAATGGAGCATATTGGACTATTACGGTACGGTAATTAAGAGTAACCATAAGAGCAAGTGACGACAGTAATAAAATTATAATTCATTTATTGATGCAACGGACAGAACATGATAATACAAGAACACTTGATAAAAGTACAGGCATATCACCAATAGATTCAATAGTATACAGTACGGCACAAAATCTCAGATATCATATTCCTCGACTAGTTTCGCGGACACAATCCGCTTCATCAGGAGGGAATCTGGAGATAAGTTTTTCTGACTAAAATGTCTGAACCTGATAATTAAAAAATATACAAGATTTACAAAGATACATGATAAGACAATTTATGTTCCAGCATCAAAGTATACAGATAGGTAATAGAAATGGGGGGGGGGGGAGAACGAATCTGCTTACCCAGGTCCCAGCAGACCCCAGGCGCAAGGCCCCAACACCAACGAATGATCTCCCACGGCAACCTGGGGGAGCTAACGAAATAACAGGATAGTAAGGATAAATGTATATAGGGATGAAGGTAACCTAAATTGCCACAAACAAGAAGTAGTGAAACATAGAATAGTGAGTATGGAGAAAAAGGGATGACAAAGGGGGGTTATGGGTGAATATTGTGGAAGATGTCCAAATTGAAGTCGCATTGTGTAGAGAATAAAAGATTACAAAAGGTGACCAAACAAATAGGAAGAGGTGATGATAAACAGGGCATAAAAGTGTTGTATGGTATGAGTGAAGGGGTAAACAAGTGGGGAGATGGGGCAGGGGAAAGGAAGGGGAATTGGGGGTGGAGAAGGGGATAGGGGAGCGGGGAGGGGGGGTAGTGGGGGATTGGAAGGGAGACAGGGGGGGGGGAAGAGGGGGGAAAAGGGGAAGGGAGGGGAAAAAAAGAGGGGGGGGGAAGCGGGGGAGGAGGATGAGTGGAAAAGGGGAAAGGGGGGTGGGGAGAGAAAGGGGGGGAGAAAGGAGGAGGGAGAGAGGGGGGAAGGGAAGGAGGAGGATGGGAAAGGAGGTAAGAGGGGGGAGGGGAAAGTAAGATACAGCAATGTGAACATATGGGTGAATAGGGGCCAAACGGTACCTGGTACTAGTAAAAGCATAAAAGGGCTCCCAAGGGGGACACCCTGCCAGGAAATGGTTCCATGATAGGGTAGAAGGGAGGGTAATAAGGAGGACTGCAAGCAATGGGCGAACACAAACCGAGGCATGTAAACCTAAGCCTAGGACAGCTGCAAGGTAGAATACAGTGGTTTAGAGATACACAATGTTAGTGCCCAGGGGTATGGGACTTAGGTAAAAGGGTGGATAGGTACTTACCATAGACTTGTACTAGGCTGGCTGAGGTATAGGCACCCAAGGGCAGCAGACCGAACCGTCCAGCTAGCAGGCATAGCCTGCTATAAATAGCTCCCAACCCTGCGACGCTGCGCCGCGCGTCGGTGGGACGCCGGCGCATGACGTCACAGGGTCAGATGTTCCACACAGCACGCGCGCGAAGAGATCGTGCGCGCACGCATGCGCACCGGCCGCATGGCCACGGGAACGTAGTCCTAGGCAAGGCCGGTGCAAGAGGAGGGGGCGGTCCCGTGTAGGAGACCGAACCCTCCACCAGGGACCTCACCAGGCCGCCGTGGGAGAACACAGGGGGAGGGGCCCGCGCCGGCACCTGAAACCAGGACCAGGACTGGGGAAGCAGAGGTCTCAATGAAACAAAATATGAAAACAACAATATAAAGGTTGATCAAACATAATAAAAGGTAGATACAAAATAGAAAAAACTGAAAAGTTTTATGAAGGTGAACTAGGGATGGTAATACCCTAGAGAACGGTGCAATGGTCCCACAGAGACATAAACCCATGACACCTAATTGCATGATATGCATATAAGTTAAGGAGGGCCAAGGACAATGCCACATGATTGGGTAAAAACATTTGGATAGAGGGCGGGTAGCCAGGGTAAGGGTGTCTGGCCGACCTAATGGGCATCTGTCTCGGAGGGTTGCATCGGGGCTGAAAATTAGCCATAATGTAGTATAGAGGGGTAAAATTGCATATACTAGAGGCCCCCCCAAAAAAACACACAAAATTGTGTGTCAGTGGGGGTTAATAAAATTGAAGGGTGGAACAAATGGGGTCCGCATGGTGGAGGGCATTGGTGGCCCTTCCACTAAAACAGCCTACCCAGGTGTCCCACTCGACATAAGGACGGGTGTGTTATCCACCCAATGTATACGATTAGAGAAATGGCCTCTCTACAGTAAAATATAAAGGTAGCAAAAATGCATATGTACCATCATCCAGAAATCAATATCAAAAAGGGGTTGGAAGCCTGATCCCCAGTCAGGCGACCAAAAAAAATGGAGCATATTGGACTATTACGGTACGGTAATTAAGAGTAACCATAAGAGCAAGTGACGACAGTAATAAAATTATAATTCATTTATTGATGCAACGGACAGAACATGATAATACAAGAACACTTGATAAAAGTACAGGCATATCACCAATAGATTCAATAGTATACAGTACGGCACAAAATCTCAGATATCATATTCCTCGACTAGTTTCGCGGACACAATCCGCTTCATCAGGAGGGAATCTGGAGATAAGTTTTTCTGACTAAAATGTCTGAACCTGATAATTAAAAAATATACAAGATTTACAAAGATACATGATAAGACAATTTATGTTCCAGCATCAAAGTATACAGATAGGTAATAGAAATGGGGGGGGGGGGGGGGGGAACGAATCTGCTTACCCAGGTCCCAGCAGACCCCAGGCGCAAGGCCCCAACACCAACGAATGATCTCCCACGGCAACCTGGGGGAGCTAACGAAATAACAGGATAGTAAGGATAAATGTATATAGGGATGAAGGTAACCTAAATTGCCACAAACAAGAAGTAGTGAAACATAGAATAGTGAGTATGGAGAAAAAGTGATGACAAAGGGGGGTTATGGGTGAATATTGTGGAAGATGTCCAAATTGAAGTCGCATTGTGTAGAGAATAAAAGATTACAAAAGGTGACCAAACAAATAGGAAGAGGTGATGATAAACAGGGCATAAAAGTGTTGTATGGTATGAGTGAAGGGGTAAACAAGTGGGGAGATGGGGCAGGGGAAAGGAAGGGGAATTGGGGGTGGAGAAGGGGATAGGGGAGCGGGGAGGGGGGGTAGTGGGGGATTGGAAGGGAGACAGGGGGGGGGAAGAGGGGGGAAAAGGGGAAGGGAGGGGAAAAAAAGAGGGGGGGGGGGAAAGCGGGGGAGGAGGATGAGTGGAAAAGGGGAAAGGGGGGTGGGGAGAGAAAGGGGGGGAGAAAGGAGGAGGGAGAGAGGGGGGAAGGGAAGGAGGAGGATGGGAAAGGAGGTAAGAGGGGGGAGGGGAAAGTAAGATACAGCAATGTGAACATATGGGTGAATAGGGGCCAAACGGTAGCTGGTACTAGTAAAAGCATAAAAGGGCTCCCAAGGGGGACACCCTGCCAGGAAATGGTTCCATGATAGGGTAGAAGGGAGGGTAATAAGGAGGACTGCAAGCAATGGGCGAACACAAACCGAGGCATGTAAACCTAAGCCTAGGACAGCTGCAAGGTAGAATACAGTGGTTTAGAGATACACGATGTTAGTGCCCAGGGGTATGGGACTTAGGTAAAAGGGTGGATAGGTACTTACCATAGACTTGTACTAGGCTGGCTGAGGTATAGGCACCCAAGGGCAGCAGACCGAACCGTCCAGCTATCAGGCATAGCCTGCTATAAATAGCTCCCAACCCTGCGACGCTGCGCCGCGCGTCGGTGGGACGCCGGCGCATGACGTCACAGGGTCAGAGGTTCCACACAGCACGCGCGTGAAGAGATCGCGCGCACACGCATGCGCACCGGCCGCATGGCCACGGGCCATTATCATGTTCTGTCCGTTGCATCAATAAATGAATTATAATTTTATTACTGTCGTCACTTGCTCTTATGGTTACTCTTAATTACCGTACCGTAATAGTCCAATATGCTCCAATTTTTTTTGGTCGCCTGACTGGGGATCAGGCTTCCAACCCCTTTTTGATATTGATTTCTGGATGATTGTACATATGCATTTTTGCTACCTTTATATTTTACTGTAGAGAGGCCATTTCTCTAATCCCTAATCCAACCACAGAGAAAACTTACTCTCCCAGTAAGGATCACTTGATCTGTAAAGTGAGGGGTAGGGAAGGGTTGTGGCTCCACTCCAATTTGCATAATTGACAACTGAAATTGGTTGGAAATTGTCTTTTTCCACTAAAAGAAGAGACATGAAACAGAATAGAGAAAGCGGAAAGATATGAAAAAAGGGACCAGAGAAGATGATGGTCCTTGCTAGCAGAAAACATTACTTTGACTTACACTACAAGCATACCAAAGAACAAAGCACACAAAACCATTCCTGTAGTAGACCCTGTTGTGTTCCAGTTCTTTCTATAGGAACCTCTCATTGGAATGTCTGCATCTTGGAGAGTTCAGTGTGAGCATTTATCTCCATAAGAAGAGGATTAACATGTCAGCATCTTCTTTTACTAATACTTTAATCTAGTTGGTTGAAGAAAAGAACAGGTCAACAAGCAGTCAAATATTTTAACCCCCAGAACAGGTCAAAATGAATTGAGCTATCTTATCAGAGAGTTGGATTCAGTGTAATTTTTTACTGGATTTTTATCTCAACAAATCGACCACAAGTCAGTTTGGTTCCATAGAAAGGAACTTTGGTTAAATTTATTTTAACACATTTCCAATGTCTGGTCACTAGGAGCAATTACTCTGAAAGTTGCCTCCTTGTGGTGGATGGAATTTTTTTTTCTTTTGTTTAATCAACAATTTTTATTAAATTGTTCCCGTTATACAGCAGAAAAAGAGAGAGAACAACAAAGGACATCTTACAAGATTCACAACTGACCGACACACAATAATATCATTAGTCCAAAAAGAATAGATAGATTGTAGCAGCAAGACAACTTCAAATAACAGTAGTACTTTTTAAACAGCAGGATAAGCAGTCTAGCTTCAGAAATATTATCAGTCAAGGCCAATCCCAGGAAGGACCAGCCAAAGCTTAGCCTACCAAGAGGACCCAAAACGTTACACAAAGTCCTTAAGGAACTTCCAAAAATAACAACATTGAGAACAAGGAATAGAAATAAATAGAAAAGGAAAGAAATCAAGAATAGGAAAGATTCCAGAGTTCAAGGTGGATGGAACTTTATGTGCATTAACCTAAAGTGTCATCTTGAAGCTTTTGGATCAGTGGTGGCTTTCCATAGTAGAACAGCTTTGGAACAGATATCGCACACAAATTATCCTCCCAGTGTATAAAAACCAACTGTCCCATATGGTATATAGATTGGGTGGGTGCTGTGTACACCAAACAAATGGAGCATATTGGACTATTACGGTACGGTAATTAAGAGTAACCATAAGAGCAAGTGACGACAGTAATAAAATTATAATTCATTTATTGATGCAACGGACAGAACATGATAATACAAGAACACTTGATAAAAGTACAGGCATATCACCAATAGATTCAATAGTATACAGTACGGCACAAAATCTCAGATATCATATTCCTCGACTAGTTTCGCGGACACAATCCGCTTCATCAGGAGGGAATCTGGAGATAAGTTTTTCTGACTAAAATGTCTGAACCTGATAATTAAAAAATATACAAGATTTACAAAGATACATGATAAGACAATTTATGTTCCAGCATCAAAGTATACAGATAGGTAATAGAAATGGGGGGGGGGGGGAGAACGAATCTGCTTACCCAGGTCCCAGCAGACCCCAGGCGCAAGGCCCCAACACCAACGAATGATCTCCCACGGCAACCTGGGGGAGCTAACGAAATAACAGGATAGTAAGGATAAATGTATATAGGGATGAAGGTAACCTAAATTGCCACAAACAAGAAGTAGTGAAACATAGAATAGTGAGTATGGAGAAAAAGGGATGACAAAGGGGGGTTATGGGTGAATATTGTGGAAGATGTCCAAATTGAAGTCGCATTGTGTAGAGAATAAAAGATTACAAAAGGTGACCAAACAAATAGGAAGAGGTGATGATAAACAGGGCATAAAAGTGTTGTATGGTATGAGTGAAGGGGTAAACAAGTGGGGAGATGGGGCAGGGGAAAGGAAGGGGAATTGGGGGTGGAGAAGGGGATAGGGGAGCGGGGAGGGGGGGTAGTGGGGGATTGGAAGGGAGACAGGGGGGGGGGAAGAGGGGGGAAAAGGGGAAGGGAGGGGAAAAAAAGAGGGGGGGGGGAAGCGGGGGAGGAGGATGAGTGGAAAAGGGGAAAGGGGGGTGGGGAGAGAAAGGGGGGGAGAAAGGAGGAGGGAGAGAGGGGGGAAGGGAAGGAGGAGGATGGGAAAGGAGGTAAGAGGGGGGAGGGGAAAGTAAGATACAGCAATGTGAACATATGGGTGAATAGGGGCCAAACGGTACCTGGTACTAGTAAAAGCATAAAAGGGCTCCCAAGGGGGACACCCTGCCAGGAAATGGTTCCATGATAGGGTAGAAGGGAGGGTAATAAGGAGGACTGCAAGCAATGGGCGAACACAAACCGAGGCATGTAAACCTAAGCCTAGGACAGCTGCAAGGTAGAATACAGTGGTTTAGAGATACACAATGTTAGTGCCCAGGGGTATGGGACTTAGGTAAAAGGGTGGATAGGTACTTACCATAGACTTGTACTAGGCTGGCTGAGGTATAGGCACCCAAGGGCAGCAGACCGAACCGTCCAGCTAGCAGGCATAGCCTGCTATAAATAGCTCCCAACCCTGCGACGCTGCGCCGCGCGTCGGTGGGACGCCGGCGCATGACGTCACAGGGTCAGATGTTCCACACAGCACGCGCGCGAAGAGATCGTGCGCGCACGCATGCGCACCGGCCGCATGGCCACGGGAACGTAGTCCTAGGCAAGGCCGGTGCAAGAGGAGGGGGCGGTCCCGTGTAGGAGACCGAACCCTCCACCAGGGACCTCGCCAGGCCGCCGTGGGAGAACACAGGGGGAGGGGCCCGCGCCGGCACCTGAAACCAGGACCAGGACTGGGGAAGCAGAGGTCTCAATGAAACAAAATATGAAAACAACAATATAAAGGTTGATCAAACATAATAAAAGGTAGATACAAAATAGAAAAAACTGAAAAGTTTTATGAAGGTGAACTAGGGATGGTAATACCCTAGAGAACGGTGCAATGGTCCCACAGAGACATAAACCCATGACACCTAATTGCATGATATGCATATAAGTTAAGGAGGGCCAAGGACAATGCCACATGATTGGGTAAAAACATTTGGATAGAGGGCGGGTAGCCAGGGTAAGGGTGTCTGGCCGACCTAATGGGCATCTGTCTCGGAGGGTTGCATCGGGGCTGAAAATTAGCCATAATGTAGTATAGAGGGGTAAAATTGCATATACTAGAGGCCCCCCCAAAAAAACACACAAAATTGTGTGTCAGTGGGGGTTAATAAAATTGAAGGGTGGAACAAATGGGGTCCGCATGGTGGAGGGCATTGGTGGCCCTTCCACTAAAACAGCCTACCCAGGTGTCCCACTCGACATAAGGACGGGTGTGTTATCCACCCAATGTATACGATTAGAGAAATGGCCTCTCTACAGTAAAATATAAAGGTAGCAAAAATGCATATGTACCATCATCCAGAAATCAATATCAAAAAGGGGTTGGAAGCCTGATCCCCAGTCAGGCGACCAAAAAAAATGGAGCATATTGGACTATTACGGTACGGTAATTAAGAGTAACCATAAGAGCAAGTGACGACAGTAATAAAATTATAATTCATTTATTGATGCAACGGACAGAACATGATAATACAAGAACACTTGATAAAAGTACAGGCATATCACCAATAGATTCAATAGTATACAGTACGGCACAAAATCTCAGATATCATATTCCTCGACTAGTTTCGCGGACACAATCCGCTTCATCAGGAGGGAATCTGGAGATAAGTTTTTCTGACTAAAATGTCTGAACCTGATAATTAAAAAATATACAAGATTTACAAAGATACATGATAAGACAATTTATGTTCCAGCATCAAAGTATACAGATAGGTAATAGAAATGGGGGGGGGGGGGGAACGAATCTGCTTACCCAGGTCCCAGCAGACCCCAGGCGCAAGGCCCCAACACCAACGAATGATCTCCCACGGCAACCTGGGGGAGCTAACGAAATAACAGGATAGTAAGGATAAATGTATATAGGGATGAAGGTAACCTAAATTGCCACAAACAAGAAGTAGTGAAACATAGAATAGTGAGTATGGAGAAAAAGTGATGACAAAGGGGGGTTATGGGTGAATATTGTGGAAGATGTCCAAATTGAAGTCGCATTGTGTAGAGAATAAAAGATTACAAAAGGTGACCAAACAAATAGGAAGAGGTGATGATAAACAGGGCATAAAAGTGTTGTATGGTATGAGTGAAGGGGTAAACAAGTGGGGAGATGGGGCAGGGGAAAGGAAGGGGAATTGGGGGTGGAGAAGGGGATAGGGGAGCGGGGAGGGGGGGTAGTGGGGGATTGGAAGGGAGACAGGGGGGGGGAAGAGGGGGGAAAAGGGGAAGGGAGGGGAAAAAAAGAGGGGGGGGGGAAAGCGGGGGAGGAGGATGAGTGGAAAAGGGGAAAGGGGGGTGGGGAGAGAAAGGGGGGGAGAAAGGAGGAGGGAGAGAGGGGGGAAGGGAAGGAGGAGGATGGGAAAGGAGGTAAGAGGGGGGAGGGGAAAGTAAGATACAGCAATGTGAACATATGGGTGAATAGGGGCCAAACGGTAGCTGGTACTAGTAAAAGCATAAAAGGGCTCCCAAGGGGGACACCCTGCCAGGAAATGGTTCCATGATAGGGTAGAAGGGAGGGTAATAAGGAGGACTGCAAGCAATGGGCGAACACAAACCGAGGCATGTAAACCTAAGCCTAGGACAGCTGCAAGGTAGAATACAGTGGTTTAGAGATACACGATGTTAGTGCCCAGGGGTATGGGACTTAGGTAAAAGGGTGGATAGGTACTTACCATAGACTTGTACTAGGCTGGCTGAGGTATAGGCACCCAAGGGCAGCAGACCGAACCGTCCAGCTATCAGGCATAGCCTGCTATAAATAGCTCCCAACCCTGCGACGCTGCGCCGCGCGTCGGTGGGACGCCGGCGCATGACGTCACAGGGTCAGAGGTTCCACACAGCACGCGCGTGAAGAGATCGCGCGCACACGCATGCGCACCGGCCGCATGGCCACGGGCCATTATCATGTTCTGTCCGTTGCATCAATAAATGAATTATAATTTTATTACTGTCGTCACTTGCTCTTATGGTTACTCTTAATTACCGTACCGTAATAGTCCAATATGCTCCAATTTTTTTTGGTCGCCTGACTGGGGATCAGGCTTCCAACCCCTTTTTGATATTGATTTCTGGATGATTGTACATATGCATTTTTGCTACCTTTATATTTTACTGTAGAGAGGCCATTTCTCTAATCCCTAATCCAACCACAGAGAAAACTTACTCTCCCAGTAAGGATCACTTGATCTGTAAAGTGAGGGGTAGGGAAGGGTTGTGGCTCCACTCCAATTTGCATAATTGACAACTGAAATTGGTTGGAAATTGTCTTTTTCCACTAAAAGAAGAGACATGAAACAGAATAGAGAAAGCGGAAAGATATGAAAAAAGGGACCAGAGAAGATGATGGTCCTTGCTAGCAGAAAACATTACTTTGACTTACACTACAAGCATACCAAAGAACAAAGCACACAAAACCATTCCTGTAGTAGACCCTGTTGTGTTCCAGTTCTTTCTATAGGAACCTCTCATTGGAATGTCTGCATCTTGGAGAGTTCAGTGTGAGCATTTATCTCCATAAGAAGAGGATTAACATGTCAGCATCTTCTTTTACTAATACTTTAATCTAGTTGGTTGAAGAAAAGAACAGGTCAACAAGCAGTCAAATATTTTAACCCCCAGAACAGGTCAAAATGAATTGAGCTATCTTATCAGAGAGTTGGATTCAGTGTAATTTTTTACTGGATTTTTATCTCAACAAATCGACCACAAGTCAGTTTGGTTCCATAGAAAGGAACTTTGGTTAAATTTATTTTAACACATTTCCAATGTCTGGTCACTAGGAGCAATTACTCTGAAAGTTGCCTCCTTGTGGTGGATGGAATTTTTTTTTCTTTTGTTTAATCAACAATTTTTATTAAATTGTTCCCGTTATACAGCAGAAAAAGAGAGAGAACAACAAAGGACATCTTACAAGATTCACAACTGACCGACACACAATAATATCATTAGTCCAAAAAGAATAGATAGATTGTAGCAGCAAGACAACTTCAAATAACAGTAGTACTTTTTAAACAGCAGGATAAGCAGTCTAGCTTCAGAAATATTATCAGTCAAGGCCAATCCCAGGAAGGACCAGCCAAAGCTTAGCCTACCAAGAGGACCCAAAACGTTACACAAAGTCCTTAAGGAACTTCCAAAAATAACAACATTGAGAACAAGGAATAGAAATAAATAGAAAAGGAAAGAAATCAAGAATAGGAAAGATTCCAGAGTTCAAGGTGGATGGAACTTTATGTGCATTAACCTAAAGTGTCATCTTGAAGCTTTTGGATCAGTGGTGGCTTTCCATAGTAGAACAGCTTTGGAACAGATATCGCACACAAATTATCCTCCCAGTGTATAAAAACCAACTGTCCCATATGGTATATAGATTGGGTGGGTGCTGTGTACACCAAACATTTTTCTTGGGAATACGACAGCTAGAATCTGGCTCCTGTTGGAAACACGGACATGTTTTACACAAGAACCCAAAGAGCTGCTTGGTGATTTATTGAACAGCCACATGGCCTTCGTTCAGTTCCCACTAGGAACTGCCTTGTTTTTAGTTTCCTTAAAAAAAAAATATGCAACGGATTAAAAAACTCATGGTTCGGATCGTTCCTCGGATCAGGAGTCATGGTTCGGATCATTTTCGGATCAACAAAAAAAAAATCTCCCCCACTGTAATATCCACAATCTCCCTATTGGCAGGGTGTGGCAGAGTATTGCAGGGTATTGGCAGAGTATTGCAGGGTATATTTTTCAGGGTATTGGCAGGGTATGGCAGAGTATTGGCAGGGTATTGGCAGAGTATTGGCAGGGTATTGGCAGAGTATTGGCAGGGTATGGAAGAGTATTGTCAGGGTATGGAAGAGTATTGGCAGGGCATTGCAGAGTATTGGCAGAGCATTGCAGAGTATTGGCAGGGCATTGCAGAGTATTGGCACTGCTGCCATCCGATCTCTCCCCTCCACTGTACAGATCAGTACACAGAGGGGAGAGAGGAACCGGCGTCATGACATGTTTGTTACAAGTGATGGGTGGGTGTACCAAGATGGCCGCCGCTCCGGAGCTAGGCCGAAGCCACGGCCTTTCCTATGGCCGAGGCCACAGAGCGCTCCGCGGATCGCGGGTGTCCCGTACGAATCAACCTCCGCGGATCGAATCACGGATCGATGACGATCCGTTGCACCCCTACAGACAGGTTAGAAGGCCTCCACACAAATTGGCACCAGTATCTGCGTATGGATGGCTGCAGAAGGAACATTACATTGTAAGCTTGTTTGGAGCTGGGACAAATGTAACTTGTAAAAGTTCATGTGATATATAATCCAACAAATCAAGGATATGGAGTACCGTTCTTTCTGTTTAATATTTATTCAAAATTCCATATTACATAGAACCGTGAACAGCGTAACATGGAATTTTGAATAAAAACAAAAGCAGAAAGACCGTTGCCCCATCTGCCCTCTGTTTGTGAATTCTATGGAGAGCGGTGTTCAGGAGTCTGATGGATGTTGAAGCACGAATACTAGATAACTGAGACACATGGCAGCTCGCCTTTGCTGATATATCACACAGTATATAAATAATACAATTTTCAGAAGCAATACAGTTCAGGTTGCCAGTATAATTATGTTCATATTAAAGTATCTGGTTAAGCAGTCATGGCTAAACAAGCTCATTTTCAATCTGAACACGTGGAACACAATTCCCTTGACAGAGTTTGAGATTTGCAGCTGCTTTTAGACACTTGTAGAAATGAATCAGACAGTTCTATGTGATTAGATGAGTTAGTAAAACCATACATGTCATCACAACTACTTTGTATATCCAGGTGGATTATACCTTGTTTTCCTTCATGACAAATTGGGCTTTCATTGGGTGATAAATGGTAATGGATATCACCTGATTTTTTTGTATTGTTATTATCAAAGGAAAACTGGCGCAAAATAGTAAAAAAAAACAAAAAAAAAAAAAACTTTTTTTAAAAAATGTAGCTGTCAATTTCTTGTTATCACCATAACCTATCACCAAAGAACAACCCAAAACAAATTCTCCTGCTCCTGATGATTGCAGCGATACTACATATGTGTATGTTATTTGTTGTCTGTACCCATAGTACAGCCAGGGAACAATCATGCACATTTTGGTTTATTTTTTGTTTTTTTTGTCCTACCTAAAACACACCGACACTGTGGGGATTATTTACGAAAGGCAAATCCACTTTGCACTACAAGTGCACTGAAAGTGCAGTTACTGTAGATCCGAGGGGGGCATGCAAGGAAAGTAAAAAACTGCATGTTAGCTTGTACATGATTGGATTATAAAATCAGCAGAGCTTCCCCTCATTTCAGATCTACCCCTCAGATTTACAGCGACTGCACTTCCAAATGCACTTGATATATATATATTTATTTATTTATTTATTTTTTACTTTTGAAAGTGCAGTTGCTCCAGAGCTTAGTAAATGAGGTAAAGGTTCACTTTGCAAAGAACAACCAATCCCATGCAAGCAAAATAAAAAAAACTGTATTTTGCTTGCACATGATTGGATGATGGAAGTCAGCAGAGCTTTTCCTCATTTACTAAGTTCTGGAGCAGCTGCACTTGTGGAGTGCAACTGCACTTTCAAAAGTGCACAGTCTATTTGCCTTTAGTAAATCAACCCCACTGTATCTAGACGTGGTGAAAACGACTTGCTGGAGTTCAAACCAAGCTCCAGAAAGGGAAAAAAGGGGATTTACAGTGCCTTGAAAAAGTGTTCATACCTCTTAACATTTTCCACATTTTGTCATTTTATAACCAAAAATGTAAATGTATTTTATTGGGATTTTATGTGATAGACCAACACAAAGTGGCACACAATTGTGAAGCGGAAGGAAAATGATAAATGGTTTTCAAAATGTTTTACAAATAAATATGTGAAAAGTGTGGCGTGCATTTGTATTCAGCCCCCCCCGAGTCAATACTTTGTAGAACCACCTTTCACTGCAATTACATGTGCAAATCTTTTTGGGGATGTCTCTACCAGCTTTGCACATCTAGAGAGTGACATTTTTGCTCATTTTTCTTTGCAAAATAGCTCAAGCTCTGTCAGATTGGATGGAAAGCGTCTGTGAGCAGCAATTTTCAAGTCTTACCACAGACTATCAATTGGATTTAGGTCTGGACTTTGACTGGGCCATTCTAACACATGACTATGCTTTGATCTAAACCATTCCATTGTAGATCTGGCTGTATGTTTAGGGTCGTTGTCCTGCTGGAAGGTGAACCTCTACCCCAGTCTCAAGTCTTTTGCAGACTTTAACAGGTTTTCTTCTAAGATTGCCCTGTATTTGGCTCCATCTATCTTCCCATCAATTCTGACCAGCTTCCCTGTCCCTGCTGAAGAAAAGAATCCTCACAACATGATGCTGCCACCACCATGTTTCACAGTGGGGATGGTGTGTTCAGGGTGATGTGCAGTGTTAGTTTTCCGCCACACATAGCATTTTGCTTTTAGGCCAAAAAGTTCAATTTTGGTCTCATCTGACCAGAGCACCTTCTTCCACATGTTTGCTGTGTCCTCCACATGGCTTCTAATGGCTTTCTTTCAGCAATGACTTTCTTCTTGCCACTCTTCAATAAATGACAGATTTGTAGAGTGCATGACTAATAGTTGTCCTGTGGACAGATTCTCCCACCTGAGCTGTGGATCTCTGCAGCTCCTCCAGAGTTACCATGGGCCTCTTGGCTGCCTCTCTGATTAATGCTCTCCTTGTCCGGCCTGTCAGTTTAGGTGGATGGCCAGGTCTTGGTAGGTTTGCAGTTGTGCCATACTCTTTCCATTTTGAGATGATGGATTGAACAGTGCTCTGTGAGATGTTTAAGCTTGGGATATTTTTTTATAACCTAACCCTGCTTTAAACTTCTCCGCAATATTACCCCTGACCTGTCTGATGTGTTCCTTGGCCTTCATGATGCTTTTTGTTTACTAAGGTTCTCTAACAAACCTCTGAGGGCTTAACAGAACAGCTGTTTTTATACTGAGATTAAATTACACACAGGTGGACTGTACTAACTAGATGACTTCTGAGGGCAGTTGGGTCCACTAGATATTAGTTAGGGGTATCAGAGTAAAGGGGGCTGAATACAAATGCACACCACACTTTTTTACATATTTATTTGTAAAAAAAATTAAAACCATTTATCATTTTCCTTCCACTTCCAATTATGTGCCACTTTGTGTTCACAAAAAATCCCAATAAAAAACAGTTATGTTTTTGGTTGTAACATGACTAAATGTGGAAAATTTCAAGGGCTATGAATACTTTTTCAAGGCACTGTAAGTGAACATGGCATGGTTGTTGGTGCCAGACAGGCTGGTCTGAGTATTTCAAAAACTGCTGATCTACTGGGATTTTCATGCACAATCATCTCTAGGGTTGGTCCGAAAAAGAGAAAATATCCAGTGAGCTGCAGTTGTGTGGAGGAAAATGCCTGGTTGATGTCAGAGGTCAGAGGAAAATAAGCATACCGGTTCAAGATAATAGAAAGGCAACAGTAGCTCAAATAACCGCTCGTTACAACCAGAATATCATCTCTGAACGCACAACACATTGAACCTTGAAGCAGATGAGCTACAGCAGCAGAAGACCACACTGGGTGTCACTTCTGTCAGCTAAGAACAGGAAACTGAGAATACAATTAGCATAGGCTCAACAAAATTAGAAAATAGAAGATTAGAAAAACGTTGCCTGGTCTGAGAAGTCTCGATTTTCAGCTGCGACATTCAGATGGTGGGGTCAGAATTTGCCTTAAACCACATGAAAACATGGATCCATCCTGCCTTGTATGAACGGTTCAGGCTGGTGATGTAATGGTGTGTGGTATATTTTCTTGGCACACTTTGGGCCCCTTCGTACCAATTGAGTATTGTTTAAACACCTTAGCCTACCTGAGTATTGTTGCTGACCATGTCCATCCCTTTATGTCTACAGTGTACCCATCTTCTGATGGCTCCTTCCAGCAGGATAATGCACCATGTCACAAAGCTCAAATCATCTCACTACTGGTTTCTTGAACATGACAATGAGATCACTGTACTCCAATGGCCTCCACAGTCACCAGATATCTACCCAATAGAGCACCTTTGGGATGTGGTGGAACAGGAGATTCGCATTATGTATCTGTAGCTGACAAATCTGCAGGAACTGCGTGATGCTATCATGTCAATATGGACCAAAATCTCTGAGGAATGTTTCCAACACCTTGTTGAATCTATGCCATGAAGAATTAACCTCCTTAGCGGTATTCCCGAGTTTGGCTCGGGGTGAATATTCATTACCAAAAGCGGTAACCCTGAGCCACACTCGGGATCGCATCGCAGGATCCAGGCAAAGTTACTTACCTTGTCCCCAAGATCCTGCGATGTCTCTGCCCTCCACCGGATCTATCACTGTGCCGGGCTTCGTTCCCTGCGAGAGTTGCGACGCACGGGGAGGGAGACCGGCGCCAAATTCAAAAAGTACAAAAAAAATGACACATACAGTACACTGTACACTTACAGATTACATTACTGTATCACATTATTTCACATCCCTTTTGTCCCTAGTGGTTTGTCCAATGCCCTGCATGCAGTTTTATATTATATATACTGTTCTTTCTGCCAGTAGACTGGAGATTGTCCATAGCAACCAAAAAATGTCCCTTTACATCAAAAGTGGTTTTAGACCAGCTAGAAAACAGCGATAATAAATTAGAATCACTCTCAGAATTGAGCGACAGTGATTTGTGGGGAGACCCGTCATCAAACACTGAAAGTAATGACAGCGACAATTCTGCAACTGAGCAAATTTCAGTGTTTTTGATTTGATTACATTATTGAATAATTTTTATTATTATTATATTATTATTTGTTATAATTATTTATAGTTATTTATTATATTAAAATTTGTGATTTCGTGTTTCAAACTTTATCTACTAGACTCTTGTTTGGACAGATTTAAGTGAGTTATTCCTAAGAATTACAGACCTACAATATAAAACGCCAAACTTCCATGCAAAACATTGTACCGCTTTGAGCATCAAAAATCTGAACCGCCAGGGAGGTTAAGACAGTTCTGAAGGCAAAAGGGGGTCCAACCGGGTACTAGCAAGGTGTACCCAATAAAGTGGCCGCTGAGTGTATGTATACTGTTGGGGTGAAGGGGTTAAAGTGATACTAAAGGTTCAGCATTCAAAAAAAACTGCTCTGGTCCTCCTCTTCTCAGGTCCCCCACCGGCGCTCCTGGCACCTCCCCATTGCTGAGTGCCCCCAGCACAAGCTCCTTGCACTGGGGGCACTCGCCCATGCTTGCTCCTGGGCCGCGGAGGTTGTTTTTCTCCCTTAAATAATTTAGCCACCAATTCAAATCCAGAGACTAAATCTCTCTGTGACTGGTATTTCTGGTGCACAATCTGGATGCTGTAACAGATTAATAACTAACCTATATGATACTCTTTTGTGGCTTTCTATTTAAAATGTTATATTAAGCACAGCATAATATTACATACTATTCTGTTCCACTGTTTTCTTACTTTTTTATTTTTTTTTCATTTTCAACAATTAAAGTGATTAATTGAAAAACGATCACCTTGTAAAACAACGCATTCAGTAGCTGAGCCTATCATCTACTAGGTCCCCCAGGTCCTTTCCCATCCTAGATTCCCCCAGAGGTTCTCCCCATAGCGAGTAAATTACATTCATATTTTTGGCTCCCAAATGCATTATTTTACATTTTTCAACATTAAACCTCATTTGCCATGTAGTTGCCCACCCCATTAAAGAGGAAGTAAACCCCTGCAAATGAAAAGCATAATGGGCTAGTATGCATCGCATACTAGCCCATTATGTGCCACTTATCTGCAAAAGAATCCAGAAATGTCCCCTGTGTAGGCAGCGTCCATATTCTGGCCCCTCTTCCTTCTGGGCCGCGGACTCCGGCTCTGTGATTCGCTGGAGCCGTGTGACGTCACTCCCGCGCATGCACATGGGAGCTGCGATTAACGGCACAGGCTAGGGAAGAAACAACACTTAGTTTAGTTTCTTCCCCGCACATGTGAAATATCTCCTAAATGGCGCACGTTTAGGAGATATTACCACTACCTACAGGTAAGCCTTATGCCCCGTACACACGATCCGAAAATCGTACGAAAAATGCCGCATTCGCATCGATCGTACGATAATCGGATCGTTAATACAGAGCTTTCGAGAGCCGATCAGGACAGTTCATCCAATATTATTCTATCGGACATGCACGGAAATTTTTTTCGTGCGATGCCAGATCGTACGATTTTCGTTTCATCAGTACACCTATCGTTCGAAAATGCAATACAAATGCATTACAACACATGACATCACTTCCGAATTTTTATGCTGTCGTACGGGAATTTTCGTGACTTTAGTAAACTCATCAGATTCGACGTGAGATCAGCATGCAAAAAAAAACGGCCGATCATTCGTCCGATAATCGGATCGTGTGTACGGGGCATTATTCTAGGCTTATCTATAAGTAGAAGTCCAAAAAGTGGGTTTACAACCACTTTAATACATCCCTATCTGTTTACTAATGCTAACAGCATAAGGATTAAAAACAGGTGATGTTTGAGAGAGTTTAGTTCCACTTTAATGTACACATTAGCCATATGTGAGGAACTGTGTCAAACGCTTTTGCAAAGTCCATGTATACTGTATACACAGCCACTCCTTTATCTGTTTTTGCTTACTTCCTCATTAAAAGAAAGCAGAATTGTTTGACAACTTCAGTCTTTCATGAATCAATGCGTCTGTTGTTTCAAACATTGTTTTCTAGCAGAAGCTCTTCTATTCTTCTTCTTTTTTTTTTTTATCAAACTCCCAAGTATCTTCCCAGCCATAGAAGTTAAACTAACCCCTTTGATCCCATTTGTAATATAGGTACCACATTGGCATTTTGCCACTCTAGTGGTACCGAGCCAGTCATTAAAGGAGAAGTACAGCCAAAGCTTGTTTCGCTGTACTTCTCCCGTGGCTCACAGGAGTGCAGTTTATTTTACACTCCTGTGTCCTGTTTTCAGCAGACAGTGGGCTGAAGCCCGCTAACGTCACACAGGCTCAGGCAAGATCACGACAATGAAGTCAGGATCCGCTCACATGCCTGGACTGGCACCTGGCTCAGCCTCTCAGCGAGCCGCTAAGAGCCTGAGCTGGCCGCTCCTGCCACCTCCACAGACCAGCGCTCCAGTTTGCGTGGGGGGGCAGACCAGAGAGCTGTGACTGACAGAAAGCTGTGAGAACTGAGCGATTGGTTGTGTTTGATCACTCAGTTCTCAGTGTTAGAACCGGCGGGGGACAGATGCAGCATCAGACCAATGCTGCATCCAGCTAGGTAAGTGTGATGCTACAAAAAAAATGAAGCCCCATACTTCTCTTTTAACTACCTTATGCCAAGGCCATTTCTGACACTTCTCATATACATTTAAAAATCAGGCTAGACAATTACCTCGAAACATTATACATGTTTTGAAAGCAGAGACCCCTGAGATTAAAATGATGGTTGTTGCAATTTTTTTATGTTGCACACTAATTGTGCAGCAGTTTTTCAAACGCAGATTTTTTTAAAAAAATACACTTTAATGAATTTTAGTGCACACAAACAAATATAATACCCAATTTTTTGGTAAAATATAAACGATGGCGCCGGCTGCGCGGGGTTTGGGCGGTGGGAGTAAGCTCACTTGCTGCCTGGCTTACCAGTGCCCATTAATGCTGACCACTAAACGCACCTGCCTGACACACTGACCTACCTGCCTGACACACTGACCTACCTGACATACATACACTGACCTACCTGACACACACTGACCTACCTGACATACACTGACCTACCTGACATACACTGACCTACCTACCTGACATACACTGACCTACCGGACATACACACACTGACCTACCTACCTGACATACACTGACCTACCTGACATACATACACTGACCTACCTACCTGACACGCGATGACCTACCTACCTGACCTACCTGACATACACTGACCTACATACACTGACGGTAGTAACACACACTGACCTACCTGACCAGGAGACTTCATGTGTCCTGCAGCAGCAACTCAGCCGTGGTGTGCGGTGTGCGCCCATCATCACAGCAGGCAGCCGGAGGAGAGCCGAGCGGGAATCTCACGCGGCGGCCACATTGTAATTCCCGCCTTCTGGAGCCTGCAGTGCCTATGATGAATGTCACACGTCCCACCATTGGACCAGTGGGTTGTCCATCAGCACTGCAGGCTCCACAAGGCAGGACCTGCTATGTGACTCGGCCGCACCCTGCGGCACTCGGGATAAGATCAGTCCCCACTCGGCAGGGCTCAGGGCTATTAATAGAACGTTGCCCACTCAGCCACAGTGAGCGCCCCCCCTGCCGACACCACTGTGGTACAGCCACTTCAACCCGAGGGCGTACGGGTACATCCTAAGGGGTTGAAGTGGTTTAAGAATCACTAAAATTTAAAAACGATGGCTTTGAAAAAAAAAAAGCTAAACTCTTTAAAGACATTTAGTCCAGGTGCTTTAACTTTTTTTTTTTTTGCCTAAATGTTTTTGGACATATTAAAATTGATGCCATTGGGGTATGTTAATACTATTATCATTATGGACATGAGCTATACCCCTTTGTTCTACATGTTCAGGAATGAATGAATGAATGAATGAATGTCATGTGTATGTGTTTGTAAGCGTGTCAGGACCCCATGAGGCAAAGGACCGCGATATACCGCAGATGGACACCGGCGGCAAAAAAGCATCCTGACAACATACACAGATTTGGCCAATTTGTCGACAGGATCTAATTAACCTACCCGCATGTCTTTGGAGTGACATGAGTTTTTTAGCCTGCAGCTCTGTTCAAGCATATTTTTTTCAACAGGGCATTTGTATAGAAGTCGTTTCGATTGACTTCTGTTCAACTGCAGTGCCGGACATGGGTAGAAATTCATCCGGTCCCTGCTGAACCGGCCAAATTTCAATCTATAAATGACCAGCTTTACTCTGATTTGTCTGCCCCCATTATGTTATATTCTCCCTTCCCCCTCAATCCTAGTTTAAATACTCCACCAACGGGGGCGTGGCCAAGCGATGGCAGAGTGAGGACGCACACCTCGGAGCTCTGTGTGGGGAAGCCCTGAGAACGGACAGTAAACCAGCCCTGAGAGAGCCTGAATTCATGCCAGGGGACCGCAAACACCCGCTGGACTTTGGGGTGCAAAAGGGACCCGAAATAACCCACTATTTCCTCAGGCAACACGCTGCATCTTCCCCGGCCGCACCGGCCAAGATGGCGCCGCCTCGAGTACCGCCGCCGAACGCTGCCGCCACGGCTAAGAAGAGCACCCAGCTGGGAGCATCTACAGGGGGAGACCGCTCGGTCCAGGGTGACAGGTCAGCATCTCCTATCCTGTCCCCCGTGATCCCCATCACTGACACTCAACCTAGCTCCAGCCATATTAGGGAGACAGGGGGCAACATGGAGGAATCCCTTAGAGACATAGTGTCTGGCTTACCCTCCAGACAAGATCTACAGGAAATGGCTGCATCCATTGTTAATGCGCTTTCAAGGGAATTACATGACCTGCGCCAGCAGGTGAATACAGTAGATGAAAGGGTCACAGTACTGGAAACCTCTGCATCTACATCAGATGCCCGGATTGCCGCCATGGAGTTGGAACAACGTGGCTTCCGCCGCCATCTTGTGGACATACAATTAAAGTTGGACGACGGCGAAAACAGAAGCAGACGTAATAACTTACGCCTCCGCGGCATTCCTGAAGCCACTATGGGAACGGATCTCCGTGCAACGGTGGCGGCCATTCTGAACCAAGTTCTCGGAAAACCACCAGCGGCAGATTTAGAACTGGATAGGGTTCACCGTATTCCGGGCCCCAGGATTCCACCCGCAACATCTCAGGACCCTGAAGCCACGGACCTTCCACGTGATGTCCTGTGCCGGGTCCATTTTTTCACTATAAAGGAAGAAATCATGCGGTTGGCATGGGAGCGTGGCCCCATAGACTTCGATGGCGCACTGATCCGGATTTACCCGGATGTTTCCAGGCAAACGAGAGCGATGCGAGGTCTCATGAGACCACTGCTGGAGGTAATCCGGGCAGCAGAGGCGACGTACCGCTGGGGTCATCCCTTTCACCTCATTGTACGGAAACAGGGGGCTGAATTCTATCTACGCTCTCCAGACCAACTTCCAGATCTATTCTGCTTCCTAGCCAAACCCCCTGTGAGTGTCCCCAACTGGTTTGATTACCTGCTGTCTACGGAGGCCTTGGGCCCACCTCAGCCCAGACCACAACGCTTTCGAAGGCCACGTTCGCGAGCCACCAGCCGAGAGAATGCTAGACCCCACCCGAGGTCCGCCGAAGCGTGACACCATACTTTCTCCAGGGACCTGTAATGCTCAGATGACCGGCATTGCTACAAAACCCCACTGAGCCTCCAGAGTCTCGAGACCTGTCTCCCGGGGTTAACGTCAAACTGGGTCACTGGATGTCTCTTCTGGGCCTGCTTAAATTGCCCCACTCTGTCTAATCACCGGGAAATTCGACCCCTAGCCTTACTTGCATCTCCCGCCTTGGACCTATGGAACATCAACTATCACCCACAAACCGTGCTATCATAGGACTGAACTGGCATGGCTGTGCACCGAACCCGGTCTGGTATGACACTCCCTATACAGGGATTTTCCATCGGAGGCAGATGGAGGGACTGCTGCAAGTAGAGGGATCAACGACCTGGACATCAGCTTCGACACCTGAAGATGGCTCTCCAGAACTCCGTCACCACCGAGAGAACTGGTCCCCCATTTCCAGATAAGTGTCCCTAGGACCTGACCCATATATGTGCCTCCCATTCATCTGCCCCCCCCCTAGTGTCCCAGTTATGTTTACCCCCCCTTACATTTTTTGGCACAGTGACCATGTGGGACATCCCTGGGACTTCTGGCCCTCCCCAACCTCACTTTGATGGCTGAGCAGATGGCCGTGCAATGGGGGGAGGGAGGGACCCCTGGGCCTTAGTGATCCATTTCCCCGGGGTTATGTCAATAGTTGGAGTTATATCCCCCCCTCTTATCATCTGATATGTTCTGTTATGTTTTGGGGTATATCTACCTGCAGTCCTTATTACACTATTACTGTATTATTATGTTGGGTTATATTTACGCTTTAGGCGGCGGCCCCCTCCTGTGTGGTCTTCCCGGTCACCCCCGGACGGGGGGACTCGGGACCCTTGTTATCAGGGAGGCGAGTCTCGCCATGTGGCGTCGGAGCGGTCCCCACTGGTAATGTCTATTGCCTGTGTTGGCAGGGGGGATCGGTCTGACCTCCATGAGTATCTTCTGGGACCGCCTACACCTAACAGAAGGGGTCTACCAGTTATAATGCAGATGCCAATTACTAACGGTTATTGTTTGCTTGATATAGCTCTCATGCCTAGACACTATTTATTCCTCAGTGGCACTATTCCCCACACATCTCCATTAATCTTGACTAATTTAAATCACTGCCTATAACTCTACTCATTCGTAGAGTAGATTTCAACGCTACTACCACCCCCACATTAGGGCGGACCCCTGTGTGGACACTTTCAGTGTATACCAGGGGCCCATAGTTAGTCTAAGACAGAAACCGCACACCTCCCCTACCCCACCCTTCCTCCCCTCCTCCTTCCCTTCCTCCCCTCCTTCCTCCCCTCTTCTCTTTCCCTGCTTCCCCCTCTGGTATACCTTTCTCTCTAAACTCTACCCTCTGCCTGTGGGGGAGTCTGTCTTTGTGTCTCTTACACAAGTATACTGACTTCCATCTCTACGCCAACAGTCATGATGGGTCACTTGAAGATTACCTCTCTGAACGTGCGTGGCCTTAATGTACCAGAGAAGCGCTCGCAGCTTATGGCTGATCTGCGTAGGGGCAAAACACATGTCGCTTTTCTACAAGAAACGCACTTTCGTGCAGACTCCATACCCAAGCTAACCAGCAGGACCTTCCCGTTGGCATACCATAGTGTCTCTCCGGTCTCCAAATCAAAGGGGGTAAGCATTATATTGGCGGGGTCAGTCCCCTGGGTGTTCGAGGCACAGCGTGCGGACGAGCAGGGTCGCTTTATACTCCTTAAGGGAAGGGTTTCCGACCTGCAGGTCACCTTCGCCAACGTATATTTCCCCAACGTGGGTCACCCTCAATTCCTCCGTAGACTCCTCTCGGAGCTCCTGGAGTTCTCGGAGGGGATGCTTGTTTTTGGCGGAGACCTAAACTTTGCCATGGATCCAACCATGGATGTTTCGCGGGGGTCCTCACACCTGTCCTATTCCAGCCTGAGGCGTCTCAAGGCAGATCTACACACCCTACATCTGGTTGACCCGTGGCGACTACTCCATAACCAAGATAGAGACTACTCATTTTACTCCCAAGTGCACCATACTTACTCACGCCTGGACTACATACTACTGTCACATAAAGATCTTGCTAAGGTAGTCTCGTCCTCTATTGATGTCATATCTTTCTCCGACCATGCCCCTATTCACTTGACCCTCCGGTTGGGGCCAACGACTCGGTCTCCTCCTTCGTGGCGATTAAATGAGGCATTACTCCAATCGGAGGAAACACGAGCGGAGCTGCTGAGAGCGCTCCAGGAGTATTTCTCCATCAACGAGGGATCAGTTCCCAACCCCCTTGTGACTTGGGAGGCTCACAAGACGGTTGTGAGAGGGATATTGATTAAGATAGGGGCTCGACTGAAACGTGACAGACTAAAACGTACAGAGGAACTTCTTGCACAGATTCATAAGTTAGAAACTGTACATAAGGCTAGCCTTGCTCGTTCAATCTTCCGGGACTTGCAGAGAGCACGGGAGGAGCTTTGTACACTCCTTTTCCAGAAAACCAAACAGAAGCTAGCATGGGCACGACGTACTATGTTTGAGTACTCGAATAAACCGGGGTCACTCCTTGCCAGAGCCCTACAGGGCCCGCGCATGAAAACATACATCCCACACATACAAGCATCGACAGGGCAGAAACTAAATACCTCCTCAGATATGGCAGAGGAGTTTCGCGCTTTCTACACAGGCCTCTACAATCTGGACACAGGCCCACCCAGGATGGACGGGCAAACCCCACAATCATATGTGGCTGCCTCAGGCATGCCATCCTTGCCAGACGAAATAAGGGAGGAGTTAGAGGAGCCCATGACTGTAGAAGAACTGGGAGCTGCGTTGGCCTCCTCAAAGCCGAAAAAGGCACCTGGCCCAGATGGTCTGACTCCACTGTACTATAAAACTTTCTTTGACATACTAGCGGAACCCCTGGTCTCTGCCCTCAACACCCTCACTGAAGGGAATACGTTCCCGGTGGACACCCTTAGGGCCTATATCTCCCTCATTCCGAAGGAAGGGAAGGACCCACAACTTTGTGGGAGTTATCGCCCGATAGCCCTCCTGAATTCGGATCTCAAGCTCTTCGCAAAAATCCTAGCTAATAGACTGCTCCCCCATATACCAAACCTGATACATAGAGATCAGGCTGGTTTTGTACCACTACGAGAACCAAGGGACAACACCATAAGAGTGATTAACCTGATTCACTCGGCAAGGACCACCAAACGAGCCCTTCTCTTGCTGTCAACCGACGCGGAGAAGGCCTTTGACCGCGTCGATTGGTCTTTCATTCGGGCAACCCTAGAGCACATTGGCCTCCGTTCCTCCATGCTTCAGTGGATCCTCTCCCTCTACACCCACCCCACCGCATCGGTTAGGGTGAACGAGACAAGATCGGACTTTTTTGATATCCGGAATGGTACACGCCAGGGATGCCCCCTCTCTCCCCTGATCTTTATCTTATCCCTAGAACCCTTCCTCTGCACAATAAGGGCAAACCCAGCCATATCGGGCTACCCGAAGCCGTCGGGATCCCACAAGGTGGCTGCCTTTGCAGATGACCTTATCTTTTTCCTAACGAAACCCCTTACATCGCTCCCCAATCTACTGGAATCCCTCCAAGAATATGGCAAACTCTCATCATTCCAGATCAACCTGACAAAATCCTCCGTCCTTAACATAACGGTAGACAAAGGAAACGCTCAACGCCTACGCTCAATCTTTCCATTGAAATGGGCAACCAAACATATTCGGTATCTGGGAGTTGACATCACCACTGACCCGGCCGAGCTGTATTCGGCCAATTTTGCCCCATTACTCCTGCGCCTTAAAACTGACCTCTTGCACTGGCATTCCCTGACGTTGACCTGGTTCGGCAGATGCAGCGCCCTTAAAATGACTCTGCTTCCAAGAGTGCTATACCTGCTGCAGGCACTCCCCATCCGACTACCCTCTACGTTCTTTAAACAAATCGATTCCATGTTCCGGGCATTCGTCTGGTCCCACCGAAAACCCCGTGTGAGACTCCAACTCCTTTACCTGGCAAAGAACAGGGGAGGGGTCGGCTTGCCAGACATAAAGGCCTACTACAAAGCAGCTCACTTAACCAGGCTAGTGGACTGGCATTGCCACACGGAGGCAAAGCACTGGGTCACCATGGAGGAGGAGGACGCCGGGGGGTCAGCTAAGAGTTGGCCCTGGATCACTTCACCACTACCTAAAGACATCGTGGAACATCCTACCTTGGGCAGCACCCTAGTGGTGCTTAGAGAAGTTTTCCGACGCTCCGCGGTATCCCCACAACCATCTCCCATGGTTCCGATTCTAGGCAACCCGGAATTTCCCCCTGGTATGCAGAGTCCACAACTTAAACGACTGGCAACGGGCACGAAATGGCGCCTGTATGACTTTCTGGGACCCAATGGTCAACTCTCTTTGGAGGCTGGAGTTCTGGTGACGGACCCCCCCCTAGACTTCTGGAGTGGATTGCAGCTTCGGAATTTCCTGCGCAGCTGTTTGCGGAAACCGGGCATCACCCGTAAACTCACTGAACTGGAACTCATTTGCCACCGTGGGGAACCGATCCGACACTGTCTCTCACTAATGTATTCATCCCTAACCCAACCAGAAGAGGAGTACATCCCTCAGTTCATCTCCAAGTGGGAGGAAGAGCTTGGAATCCAATTCACCGAGGTACAGCGTAAGAAAATTCTTTATTTCGCCCAGAAGTCCTCAATTGCCACTAGAGTACAGGAAACTTGTTATAAAATTATGACACGTTGGTATAGAGTCCCCACCATCCTGCATCGTTTCTTTCCCCAGGTATCCAGCCTTTGCTGGCGCTGCGGCGCTGAAGAGGGGACGATGCTGCATATCTTCTGGTCCTGCTCCAAGTTAGCCCCATTCTGGCTCGGGGTGGCACGCACGGTCGGACATCTCACTGGTGTCTCCCTGGAGGGGGATCCTGCGGCCTGCCTGCTCCACCTGTCAAAACGACCCATAAAGAAATATAGGACCTCCCTTACTATTCAGCTGCTGAATGCCGCAAAGGCCTGTATTCCTCTCTGCTGGAGATCGGAGAGACCACCGACATTATCCTTGTGGTTTGCTAAAGTAAACGAATTAAGGGACATGGAGGACCTCACTGCCACCTTGCACAATAGAGAGGAAGCCTTCCGAGAGACCTGGAGACCTTGGCAGCATTTTGTATACACAGAAGTCTATCTCCAAGAAATGGCTCAGTCAATCTAACCTCAGCGGATTGGCGCCTCTCACAGGCAGAGGGTTTCACCACCTGCCCTGTTATACCGCACATACCCACTCTGTATTCACCCTTTCTCTTTGCTATTCACCTATTATTCCCTCTCCTTCTTCCCCTGTTTCCCCTCCTCCCCCCTTCCTGAACCACCCCCTTTTTCCCCTTCCCTTACTTTCTCCCCTTACCCCGAGGGACCCCTGTACCTGTATAATGCATTCTCATGCCTGGGTTCCTTACTGGCACAGATATAAAGAAAATCTTGTCAACCATTACCTGCTCATTGTGTCCCATGTATGAGTACTACAGAGCGTTAGTCCCCACCTTACTAAATACAAAGAAAACAGTATATCTCACTGAGTGACAACTATCCACAGACAAGGAAGTCAGATAGCAACCAAATAACTCAGAACCTAAAGTGCCTTTCAAGTCTCTTTTATAGACAGTATTGACATCTCAGGGAACCTTCCCTACAACTTTGACTGTAATGCTTGTTATAATAACCTGATTTGTCGAGTTAGTTGTTCTCACTGCAACAATTGTATGCAACCATATACCTGTATCACATCTACTTGTCTACTACACTGTATTACAACTGATTATGTATCTGTCTGCATATGCTCAGTGTCAAAATAAAGAATTTAAAAAAATAAATACTCCACCAACTTTCTTGGAAACCTTTCCCCAAGCACAGCAGACCCCCTTCCAATTAGGTGCAAGCCGTCTTTAGAATTGAGGGTGTACCCCAATGAAAAGTCAGCTCAGTGCTGCATTTTTTCACAATGCAATGTATATAAATGCATGTAAACGCAACACACTTAAATGCAACTGTGAAAAAAGTAGATTACAGCAAACATGTCATTGATTGTTTATTTGGTTAGGTTGTTAAGTATAACATTTTTTTTTTCTCTCTTCGTTACAGCTATGAGCCATGCCGCTGGTCAAGAGGAACATAGAGCCCAGGCATCTGTGTCGGGGAACTGTGCCAGATGGGATCACCAGTGAACTGGAATGTGTAACCAATAATACACTTGCAGCGATCATCCGACAGCTTAGCAGCCTGAGTAAACACCCTTTATTTCCAGTTTTCTCTTGTATAAACTAATGCAGATGACTATGTTTTATTACAAATGGTACAGTATAGGCATTTACTTGCTCTGATTCAGCCAGCGGGTTAAACGGAAAAAACTGACCCCACTCCCCCCATCAGCATACACTGATCAGCGCTGGAGCCGTTGCCTGAAAGCGCTGATCTAATGCTGTTTTTCAAGCATGACCATTCGACAGAAGCTGTTCATCAGACTGGCTTCTGTTAAACAGTCAGAGGTACATACAAGACCAGATGTTGGCCAGTTCAGTGGTCCCTGCTTACCCTGCTTTATAAAATCCAATCACTTTCAACCAGCAGTTGAAGTGACAGTCTAACAAAAAAAAAATCTAAAGAGCAAGTCACTGTAACATTAGAGGTTTTAACACCCATTTTAGGAGGCCCATGTCCTCTATCTTCACTCTTTAGAAGTGCTGGAGCCTCCATCACACTCTTCAGCATTTGAAACTTCATGGAGTGTCTGGTGCCTGAGTGTCCCCGTTGCACACTTTGGTTCAATTTTCCGATCCCTGCATGACTACAGGATACAGCAGTGACGTAGGGATCGAAGGATGGAACCATAGACGTATGCATAATGCATAATCAAAGACGTATGCATAATGCCTACTACATTGGGTAACAATAGAGTTGCTTTAATAACAAAAATGACCAAACTAATTAAAGCAGCTTACCACAAACTTAGCAGTTTACCAAAACTTAATTGAAGGGGGGGAGGGATATTTAGTAAAACTGATTCCCGCTGCGGGAATCTCTGGGCAAAGGGCACTGCGAGCCAATTGGTGGCCTCTGTGGGGATGTATACTTAGAGACACACACTAGACAGACCCCTCTATTATTAACCTAAGGCTGTGGCATTTCTTTCTGGCCCTAGTAGCGGCTGATGTCGAGTACCCCCGTCCTTGGACTGAAAGGCCCCCCCCCTGAAATCCATGATGGAAATCAGCGCCTAACAGCATGCAGCTTTTGGTGAAGTATATACAGGCACAGCGCAATATTTGTCCATCAGAGGAAAAAGGGAATTATTCCTACACACAATTCACCTATACCAACTATACTTCTGTTCAAAAATTCTTTGCATTTATGCATAAATGATGCCATTATGTAACTTCTATATACCAGCAGGCTGCAAATTTTATTGTTTTTATCCTTAATGGTTTTTTTTCCACAATCATAGTTTATTGAAAGCATATATAGCATACAAATTTATGTCCGCGAACAGTTTCACATTGTACAATTTGCATAAGATAAACTTTAATGGTTTTTTTATATGTTTACCTAATAAATGTCAATACTTTAAACATACTTTATTGCTGTCTGTGTCCCCGTTAAGGAGATTAAAGCCCCATACACACTATCAGATTTTCTGCTGATTTTTGTCTTCAGATTTACCAAAACCATGTAGTGCAAGGGCCTGCCTGATTGCATACAAATTGAAACTCCCAAGGTTTGACCTCATATTATATGGTTTTGGTAAATCTGAAGGAAAAAATCAGCAGAAAATCTGATAGTGTGTATGGGGCTTAACCGTCTCGATTTGTCCTGTTTACCATTATCATTGAAAGTGAAAGTAAAAGAAAATTCCAAATTTTGGGTTGTCACCAGAAAAGTAACAGAGGGGACATCTTTCAATGGGGAAACCTGGGGGGGTCCACAGGAGATTCTCCTAATTTGCAGGAATTTCCTTTCGCTTCCTATTAGGATATGGGGCAGGAAGTGAAGGGAAATCTTTGCAATGGGACGCAGGTGGCGAAAAAAAAATCTGACAGGGATTATAACCCTCCCTTTCTCTATCCAAAATGAAAAAAAGTTTTCTCTATAGTTCTACTTTAAGGTTTGAAAAGGAAAGCTAGAAGCTGATTGTTTGTCATGCACAGCCGCTCAAATTTCTGGCTGCCCCAGTCTTAATAAATTCCCCTTAATGTATGCACAAGACTAAACTGGCCTGGACATATCTGATTGTGTAGCAAAAAATCGAACTCTTGGACTATCCTTCCTTCACACGTCATGCACATCTAATTTAAAAGGTCTTCTCATTGCTACCTGTGAAGTACAGAGATCACTGGATTATTAATGTTTCTGTTCTTTATGAACGATTAATGGAGCAATGACAAACATTTACAAAGCCAATGGTCTAGTAATATGAATTTGTTTTCTTTGGCGTTATCACATTGGGCAAGTATACTAAGCTAACATTCAGTAAACTGAATGGGTAAAATGTTCAATTTACCAGACTTGGTATGGCTTGAAGCCTCATTCTCATGGGTGCAGAGGTCCGTACATCCTCAGATTGTTTATGCAGCTGGAGCCGCCAGGTGCTGCATGCAGACCACCCACGTAAAGCCTGGTAAGCACATACTGACATTTTTTGGTATGTGTACCACTGTCTGTTCAACAGAAGCTGGGCTAACGACCATCTTCTGTCGAACTGTCATGCTAGCAAACCAACATTCGATCAGCGCTTGAGTGCTGATCTGTGTTTTCTGGCGAAGGGTGAGCCCCCCTCTCAGAATACAATACAACAGCGGGAGAGCTCCTTGCATCAACATCACTTGTATCGTAGGGATCTGTCAGTTTTTGAAGGTCCCCCAATGCACACTGCCTATGTTCAAAGCCATGCACCCACACGCCTGTCAAATTGGGACAAGTGTCTGTGCCCCATAAACTTACGTGGGATGCCTGCATGCAGCACCCGAAGGCTCCAGCTGCATAAACAAATGGCACAATCAGGCTGTACAGGCCTCAGCGCCCATTTGAATGAGGCCTTATTGTAAATGAATGTGCAAAATATAATTCTGTTTATATACAGTAAACTGTTATAGAAAAGGTAAATAACAGGGACGTTCTATGCTGTAGTATGGAGGAAGAAAAGATTAACTGTCATGTATTAAATTTTTTCGTGGGAAAAAAAATTGGCAAGTAAAAAAAAAAAAAAAAATTGCGTATACAATTGCGACACAAGTCCTATTATAATAGGGTGTTATTAAAAATTACCTTTCCTTCTCAATCTGCAGCGCTATAATTTTCTGTAAAATGCAATGCAATATGGCTAAAAACGAAAGAAAAGAATTGCGCTAGGTGCGTAAGAACTATGAATAAAATGTGAATGAAAAATGGTCCTTCTGCTGTGCACTATAACCCCGATATAAGGGCACAAAAAACAAATACAATTTAGGAAGTGCAGCGCTGGACTATATATAATATATATATAAATAGTGAAATTTATAAACCAATGGATAATAGTGAGAAACTCTCTTAATCAATATAACCAAACCTGACAAAATAGTAACAAAATCACAATCATTCGTGATTAAACAATATAAAGTGCTCCACAGTACAAAAACACACAGACTGTAAAAAAGTGAAATAAAAACATAAAAGTCCAAATCAGTGTGTTTTGTTGTATAAATATTCTATGCAGGTTTCAGGGATGAATCTTCACCATTCAGTGTTTGCCCACCACCGGATAGATAAATTGAAGGCTTACCAGAAAGCCTGTGACCGCCCTTATTCAGGGGGGTCAAAACAAGCTTAGCAGATGTAAGTGGACCACCACAGGGATACTTCAAAGGACACCGCTGGGCCAATCCATCAAGGCTCCTTCCCGGGCAGCCAACCAGCCGACAGCAGCTATGGATACCTTCCACAATCCTATCCTGGGATATCCTCTCATAGGGCAAACGTAGTAGCATCCACGGATCCAGCACAAAAAATGGTGTTGTGATGCCTTCAGCATTCAGGGTCTTCCAAACTCCATGAGAGGCTGAACATGGAGGGGTAAGTTCGGCGGGTGGGGATTCAGCAAACAACTTACTTACCAACTGCAATCAACAGGTGGCCTAGAGCAGACCAAAAAAGAAGAACTCATCTTCTTTTTTGGTCTGCTCTAGGCCACCTGTTGATTGCAGTTGGTAAGTAAGTTGTTTGCTGAATCCCCACCCGCCGAACTTACTGTGTGTGTTTATGTACTGTGGAGCACTTTATATTGTTTAATCACGAATGATTGTGATTTTGTCACTATTTTGTCAGGTTTGGTTATATTGATTAAGAGAGTTTCTCACTATTATCCATTGGTTTATAAATTTCACTATTTATATATATTAATTATTCCAGCGCTGCACTTCCCAAATTGTAATGCAATATGGCTACCTGGGAGCGTTCTGTACACAGATGAAGTAAATAATGCCCCCCAGAAATGTTATTTCCTTTTTATGTGATTGGCTTACTGATTTTCCAAAAGTCTGCACTAAGATACACATCAGATTTTTAGCACCCCCTGCAAAAGAGTATACGTTTGGTGAGATACTCGCAAAGGGAAATCACGTCTAAAGGGATGCAGACCATGCCACTTTCAAAGTCGGAGCCACACTCGCCGCATCGATTCCCAAAAGTAGTTTCTGCACTACTTTTGGCGACTTTGGGAATGATTTCAATAGACATCTGTGCATTAACCCACACAGATGTCTCTCAAATCGCTCCCGAACTTGCAATGAAATGTGGGTTTGAAATCGTGCGAGTTCAGCTGAACTCGCACAATTTCAACCCTGCCTCCAATGTGAATGAGAGCTTAGGCAACTTTCACATGGGGTGAACTCAGTTCCAATCAGCAGGAGATATGTCAGCTGATTCCCTGCTGGTCAGAGCAGAGTGGGATGACAGGTCAGTGTCCGCTCAGTTTATGTAGAGCAGACATGGACAGAGCCCACTGTGCCCTAAATGGCTGAAAGTAAATGGACCCCAATGTACGTTTACACCCGACTGCCTCCGATCTGCCTAGATGGATTAGGGCAGATCTCCCCGATCAGACTGGAGTAGGCGGGTGTAAATCCCCCCACAGGTTCATAGGGGTGAATAGACCGTCCGATCATGTCTGCCTGAAAAACTGACAGGTGAACCTGATTGTTCCCTTGATCTGAAATGGACCTCAAGCCTCGTACACATGGTACGATTGTTGGCCAACCGAGTGTCTGATTTTTGTCTTAAGGGCGTGTGCCAGTTGTCTTGTATACTAAGAGCCGGTTCACACGGGGGCGACTTGTCAGGCGACCTAGCCGCCTGACAAGTCGCCTCCCGTTCTGTACAATGGAACCGTTCTAATTGGAGCGACGCAAGTCGCTCCGACTTAGAAGAAAGGTTCCTGTACTACTTTGGGGGCGACTTGCATAGACTTCTATACAGAAGTCGTCTTGCAAGTCGCCGCGGCAGTCGTGTGCAGGTTGCCTCGGTGAGGCGACCTGCAAGTCGTGCCGCTTCTAATGTGAACCGGCTCTAACGGTACACAATTGTCGTGCAACAAACCCCAACGTAGTGACGTACTACGAGGAATTTCAGCTCTTGAGCCCCACCCTTTGGACCCCTTCTGCTAAATTTGTGTTTGGTGAGCCTTGATTCTGAGCATGCGTGTTTGTACTTTCGACTTTTGTGTGACGGATTTGTGTACTGACCATACGAAAATCTGACGTCAAACCATTGTCTGCTGAAAATTTACTAGCCTGTCATCCAACATTTGTTGGCCGAAAGTTGGACAACGATTGTCAAAAGGAGAGTACTAACGGTAAGATTTTAGGACAACGGTCTGTCAACAGACAATCCCCTGCCGAAAACTGTACCGTGTGTACGAGGCTTTAGACTGCACAAATATATTTAGATACCCTGTACCCTGCTGTAAAATTAAAGTGGAGGGAAGACCCTGAAAATGAAGGTTGTGAGTACATTGGCTACGAGCCTGTATACTTATTTGTGTTACTTCAATTGGGCTTTAAGACACAGCAATGTGAATAGCAAATCAGCAACAGGAGAAAGCATTTTTTTTTTGCTGGTTGTGCATTTTTGCTGCTGGTTGTATGAGCTATGTGGCTGTCAGATGAGCGGGGTTTGTGTGTGTTTTGACATATTTTTCTCTGTTTGGCAGGCAAGCATGCTGAAGACATATTTGGCGAGTTGTTTAATGAGGCGAACACTTTCTACATCAGAGCAAATTCTCTTCAAGACAGAATTGATCGGCTTGCTGTCAAAGTCACCCAGCTGGATTCAACAGTGGAAGAGGGTGGGTGATTGCACAGAACCACTCTATTAGACGTGTGACACGTACAGACACTATTAATTACCTGGCAACGGCTGGCTCCTAGCAGGAGATCGCCACCGTCCCTCTGAGCGTGTTGTTGCTATCTTAAGTATTAATTGGCTAGCAACATATTGCAGCTTACCCTCTCTCCATGATTTGTATGAAAACTTGTTCTGGCTGATTCGGAAACGGCCAAGTTCTCGCCTACACACATTTGTATAATGAGACTTTATGGTTTTATAATTGCATTTGGAAGCATTATAGAAATGTGTAATTGTCCTGGCTTGAAAATTAAGTGCTTATTTTGTATCTGAAACGGCTGTTCCCAAGCTACGAAGGCTGCATGTGTTTTATTGGAGACCCTTTACCTTACTGCTTAGACATTTTTTTTTATTTGCATTTTAGTCTTTTGATGTTTGCTTTTTATTTATTTTTTTTAGATCTTTTTTTCCAATTTTTTTTTGTTCTTTGTTTATTTTTAAATTGCCCTTGAAAAAAACAAAATCAGAACAGAAGCTGGTGAATTAGTAGTCATTGCAACTTTGCCCCTCCTGCGTTTTTAAGGGGTCGGGTTAACTAAAACGGAAATTGCTGTTATGACTGAATCATCCACTGGCCTCTCATGTCTGAAGCTTTTGCAACCGTTTTTTTTTGCCCTACTTATGAATTCTTACTACTCCTGCTGCAGACAAGAGAATTTCACTGCCCTAGCCTCAATCAATATTGTATGTGAAGACCAATTCTAGTAATCTCCATGTAATGATCATGGGAGGGGGTTGGTAAAGAAAGTCAAGTGTAGAGGTCACCTCCAGAGTCCTTGGTGGACTTCAAGTGTATTTTCACTTTTGCATTCAAATTTGAGGATTCACCACTATGTTTATGTTTTCCCATTCACATGACATACAATATATATATATATATATATATATATATATATATATATATATATATATATATATATATATATATATATATATATATATATATATCTCTTCTCTTTTAAATGTTTCTTATGAGAGAGCCACATGGCTCACTTCAGGGATTTTTTAATAGTGTCAGAGTGAATCTGTCCTAAGGACAGGCTGTGTCTCCTCTCATTAACATATAAGCCGGGCCTCTAAACCTTTAACCCTTTGTTAAGACGATGTTCAAATCTAGTTTCAACTGTTAATGAGATCTGCCAACACAGTACAGACAGGGTTAATTATGGCAAATACAGGTGCCCAGCCCCCTCAAAAACAAGAAAAACTAGTAGTATTTTACAGGGCTGGAATTTCCAGAATAGGGCAAAAAGGGTAAGCTGCAATTTTTAAAGTTTAACTCTGAGCACAACAAATTATTTAAATATATTCAATTAATTTAATCCTAAATATCGGTTACATGCCAAAAATTGGTGAGCCGACACATAGGGTAAATTAGAAGGCGCTCAAAAACACTCCAGATGTACCTGGCTATACCACCATAAATGACAATATCTGGTGATTAGCAAGTTCCCTGGATGCAAAGAATGTGAGAAAATATATATGTGTGAAACATATATATCAGTGTATCTGCAATGTGCAATGATGGTGATGCCCTCTATCAAAGAGTCAATCACCTAAATGTGACACACCTCTAATGAGCAAAAAAACTATATACAAATGAAATTATATACCTTGCAGTATACAATAGTGGTGACACCCTCTATTAATATCGGTGATCTGAGTGTAACACGCTAAATTAACAAAATACCTCAGAAGTATATGTAGATGAGAACATAACAAAATAGGCTACTGCAGAATATAAAGGTGATGTGATCTAATTGGTGAATCAATCATCTGCGTGTATCACACCCCTATTAGTCAAGAGATTGACTAGGTATAATTAATCAGGGTATGACTAGTAATATACAATAATGGTGACACCCTCTAATAATGGGTCAATTAACTGTGTATGGCACACCAGATGAATGGCAGACCACACATAGAAAACCTGCAAAAATAAAAATAAATATAAATAGAATAGAACCTCTTATAATGTGAAAAAAATGGTGGAAAGACATATATAAGTGACAGCAATATAAAATACGTGCATGTAGTTCAATTCATGCTGTAAAGTTCAACAACTCCAAAAACAGTCCATGAATGGAACCAGCCCTCAGTAAAGGCTGCAGGTGATTTAAACTGGTGACGATGAAAATAATCAATCAAATGTCCCACACAAATGATTCCTCAGTGATGGATGTCAAAAATGATGAGTGACTCCGTGCTTCTTCCACCTCACCACTGTGCTAGTGAATCGCACTCTCCAGACATGCACTCACCGAAATAAAATGCCAGCACTTTCATGCAAGGCAAAACAAGCTTTCTTTACCACACTCCTGGGCAAATATTGCATACGAAGCTCACAAGGATGATGTTCAATGGATGATGTTTAAATATATTCCTTAAAGTGATTCTGAAGGTTGTGTATTTTCTCCCTTCGCCTTTCAGGACAGCACCTTGGAGAGAGCGTAGCTCCACCTCTTAGACAGGAAACACTGCGTGACAACGCCCCTTTAAAAAGCAGCTGCTTCCACCATGCCATCAGTTTTAGTGTTTCCTCCGCCATGGTGGAAGCACTGCTTGGGGAACCAGAGGGGCTGCGCTCTCTCCAAGGAGAGGGTTTTGGCAGGACCTCCACGTTTGGGTACTCAGACCAACCCAGCTCCTTCCCTTACGTGAGGAGGGTGCTCCGGTGTCCCTTCCTTCTCCGGCTCACAGGAGTAATGGTCTGCCGGAAGTTTTCCACCCGGGGTGTTCGGGGGGCCGCGGTTGTGCTCAGTAAGAGCGTCCATGCCAGGCCTCTGCATGGCGGCGCCGAATCCCGGACAGCAGGTGATGTCAGTTCCGGTGGGCGGATACTTCCGGCGGGGCGTAGCAGCGATTGGTTCCTGCTGCTGGAACGCAGGAGGAAGGGGCGGGTCCTCTGGCCGGGACTTCCTTTTGTTTGGCACATGGAGCCTAGTACACAGTGCAGCAGCTGCGGATTGCACTATGGAGACAGCGGAATCGTCAGCAGCAATGGCGGATGCAGGCGCCCAGGTTCCCGGCCAGGCCCAGGTAGGAGAGGTGCGGTGGCACCTCTTTCCTTTTATATCACTGGGTGTTTTATCTTTGATGTGGTTATTCAAAACCTGCTGCTGTCTGCTATGGGGTAACAGTTTCCATTAGCAGTTCAGCAAAGGAGTGAGACTCTGGGCACTTAGGGTGTTGGCTGGAGGTACTACTTTTCTCTGAAGCCTTAGTTCTAAAGGACCTGGGTTTTTCTTGTTTCTCTGTTTCAGAAAGCTACTGCCAAATCAGAGAGAACAGGGAGAAAGTGCCCCTCATGCAAAAATCCTTTAAGGGACTCTTGGCCCAAACCACTGTGCAAATCCTGCATTGTGGATTTAGTAAAAGAAGAATCCTCACAAGAGTGCAAAGAGCTCTTATCTTCTGTGAGGAAGGAGTTAGCAGAGGCCCTAGGGACAGTGCGTTCCCTTGTAAAGCACGGCCAGAGTTCCAGCCAAGAGCAGAGTTCTCACTCCAGTTTCCCTCAGTCCACTTCCAGACAGGTGGAAAGTGAGTCGGAGGAGGAAAGGGAAAGCATTCCACCCTCAACCATTGATTCTGAGGAGGAGGAGGTGGAAGAAGAGTCAAGATCATCTAGATATAAGCTGTCACTTGAGGAGGTGGATGAATTACTCAAGGCAATTTATACTACCCTGGAGATCCAGGAAGAAAAGGCTCAGCTGTCTGTGCATGACAAGATGTACCTGGGGCTGGAGGAAATTAAACACAGGGTGTTCCCTGTGCATAAAGTGTTAACAGACACTATTAAAAAGGAATGGAAGAACCCAGAGAGAGGACAGTTTTTTTCTAAAACCCTCAAAAGGAGGTTTCCTTTTGAGGAGAATGAGGAACTATTGTGGAATAAAAAACCAAAAATAGACGCTGCCTTTTCTCAAGTATCTAGGAAGACTGATTTAGCTTTTGAGGACATGGGTATTCTCAAAGATGCTATGGATAAGAGGGCAGATGGGCTACTGAAGAAAGCCTGGGACTCATCTCTAGCTAATCTTAAGCCAGCAATGGCGGCTACGGTTGTGGCTAGGAATCTGGAGTGCTGGTTAGAGCAACTTAAAAATCATGTTGTGGCAGGTACCTCCAGAAAAGACTTATTGGAGTCCTTCCCTACCCTGCTTAAGGCAGTAAAATATATGGCAGATGCCTCTGCAGAATCTATCAGGATGTCAGCCAGGTCCTCTGCGCTTGTTAACTCAGCAAGAAGAGCACTCTGGCTAAAGACCTGGTCAGGGGATTCAGCTTCTAAAGTAAAACTGTGCGGAATTCTCTTTTCAGGAGACCTGATGTTTGGGCCAGAACTAGAGACTGTCCTTGACAGGACAGCAGACAAGAAGAAAGCTTTCCCACAGAAGAAGAAAACGGTACAGCAGAGGAAAAATTTTCGTCCTTTTCGACAAACCGATAAGGAAAAGGACCACACACAGAAGAGACCCTGGTCTTCTCAGAGAGGAAGAGGTAGAGGTGGGGTACTCTTTAGAACCCCAGAACAAACCCCTAAAAAACAATGACCATCTAGTAGGGGGGAGACTACAGGACTTCTTACCAATCTGGGAAAAAAAAAAAAAAAAACAACAAAGAGTCCTTTTGTTCTGGGGTTAATCAAAAAGGGTTATCAATTGGAATTTTCACAAAGCCCCCCAAGTCGGTTTTACATCACAAACCTGCCAAAGGATCGGGAAAAGGCTCTGGCCATGAAGTCTCTGTTACAGGAACTGATGCAACAGAAGGTCATTTCCCAGGTTCCGAAAGATCAAGAGGGGAAGGGGTTTTACTCCCACATTTTTATGGTCAAAAAGCCATCAGGAAAGTTCCGCCTGATTCTCAATTTAAAGGTTCTAAATCGATCCATAAAATACAAAAAATTCAGGATGGATACGATTTTCTCAGTAAGGAACTTGCTAACCCCCAAATGTCATATGGCTTCCATCGATTTGAGAGATGCCTATCTCCATATACCAATAGCGCCCCCATCACAAAGTTTCCTGCGTCTTGCAGTCAATCTGGGGGGAGGGGAGATTTGGCACCTGCAGTTTCGGGCTCTGCCTTTCGGTCTTTCCTCTTCTCCCAGGGTATTCACAAAAGTGATGGCGGAATCTTTGGAGCCCCTGAGACTGAAGGGGATTTCAATAGTACCCTATTTGGACGATCTGCTACTGTTTGCAGACTCAAGGGGTCAAGTAGAGGTCAACCTACAGACAGTTCAAACACATTTAAGAGGTTTGGGATGGCTTCTCAATCTTCAGAAGTCAAACTTAATTCCATCTCAAAGGGTAAGGTTTCTGGGGTACGAAATAGACTCGATAGAACAGAGAATTTTTCTACCCCAGGAGAAAATAGAGAAGATGCAGTTGACCCTGATAACACTTCAATCCAACGCAGAGATCTCTGTAAGACAAGCCATGTCCGCTCTGGGACTGTTGACAGCAGCAATTCCTTCGGTACAGTGGGCCAGGTTGCATTCCCGTCCTCTGCAATCGGATATCCTGATGAATTGGTCATACCAGGAACCTCTGGAGAAGAAATTCAACTTGGGGGCAAGAGCAAAAAGGTCTCTCTGGTGGTGGAGGAACCTAGGAAACGTTTCAAAAGGGCTTCCTTGGGTCTTTCCGGTAACCAGAAGGCTGACTACAGATGCCAGCGCCTGGGGATGGGGAGCTCACCTGGAAGAAAAAACGGTTCAGGGAGTTTGGACCAAACCAGAAGCAAGAAGATCTTCAAATTGGAGAGAGTTAAAGGCTGTTCACTTAAGCCTCCTCTCCCTCCAGGAATTTCTAGTGAATCAACATGTCCAAATATTGTCAGACAATATGACGACAGTATTATATTTAACAAAGCAAGGGGGCACAAAAAGCAAAACCCTAATGGGTCTAGCGCATCAGATCCTAAGATGGGCAGAGAACAATGTGGCCTCTCTATCAGCAGTCCATCTAAAGGGGACGGAAAACACCTTAGCAGATCTCAGCAGGAAAGAAATAAGGGAAGCAGAGTGGTCTCTCAATCAGGAATTATTCGAAAAGATTTCCAAGAGTTGGGGTCATCCCCAAGTGGACCTCTTTGCAAAAGAGGAAAATGCAAAAATACCAGTCTTTTTCTCTCTTCAGAGACAGGATCAAGCTCTCGGAGTAGATGCGTTAGCTCACAAATGGGACTTCCATCTGTCCTACGCTTTTCCCCCGTTCCAACTGATACCAAAGGTGTTAGCCAAATTCAGATTGGAGTCCACGGAGCTAATATTAATAGCTCCTTATTGGCCAAAAAGACCCTGGTTTTCAACCTTGATGAACCTCTCAGTGAAACCTGCTTGGAGATTACCAATCAGGACAGACCTGTTGAGTCAGGGCCGAATTCTCCATCCAGATCCAGCTTACCTCAAACTAACAGCTTGGTTTCTGAAGAACAAATCTTAAGACGGAAGGGTTTATCAGAGAGGCTTATTTCTACCCTTCTTGCAAGTAGAAAAAAAGTGACGAGAGACATTTACTTTAAAGTCTGGAAGATCTATAATTCTTGGTGTTCCAGTAAAAACTTTGATTTTCGTACCACATTTTCAGTTTTGGAATTTCTTCAAGAGGGATTGGAGAAGGGGTTAGCAGCAAGTACGCTCAAGACGCAGGTAGCTGCTTTATCAGTTTTTTTGGAAAGAACCCTGTCAGGGGAACCTTTAATAATCAGATTTTTTAGGGCAATGGCAAAAGTAAAGCCTAGACCTGTTGTTAGTTTTCCCAAATGGGATTTATCTTTAGTTCTTCAGGGTCTAACTATGGCACCGTTTGAACCCATAGAAGAAGCATCATTACGTTTCTTGACGTTAAAGACTATTTTATTGGTAGCAGTAACTTCCGCACGTAGAATTAGTGAGTTACAAGCCCTTTCAATTAAAGAGCCCTTCATGAGATGTCTACAGGATAGGGTAGTCTTAAGGACGGATCCAGCATTTCTACCAAAGGTGGCTTCAGTTTTTCACCGTACACAGGAAATCATTCTCCCTACTTTTTGTCCTTTACCTTCGGGAGCAGGAGAAGAAGCTTTCCATACCCTTGATGTCAGGAGGTGCCTGCTTAAATATCTGGAAAGAACAAAGGAAATCAGAAAGTCATCCTCACTCTTTGTTTTAATGGAAGGTACTCACAAAGGAGGTAAAGCTTCCAAAAGCACCCTTGGAAGATGGTTAAAGCAGGCCATCAAAGAGGCATACATATCTTTGGGTCTGGAACCTCCGGAAGGGGTATTACCTCATTCTACTCGAGCAGTGGCGGCATCATGGGCAGAAAGGGCTGGGGCATCTCCTGAGCAAATCTGCAAGGCTGCCACATGGTCCAGTTTTTCGACCTTCATAAGGCACTACCGCTTGGATCTACTATCAGCCTCGGACCAATCATTTGGTAGGAAGGTTTTGCAGGCAGTAGTCCCACCCTGAAGTAAGTTTCTCGGTTATCCTCTCCAAGGTGCTGTCCTGAAAGGCGAAGGGAGAAAACCTTAGTTAGACTTACCGGTGACGGTATTTCTACGAGCCTTTCAGGACAGCAGCCTACTTCCCTCCCTTGGTTATCATATGTAAAGTATAATTATAGGACCTGGTAATTGTCTGATTATATTTTCCAGCATGTCGGAGGATTTCTCGGTAACAACTGATGGCATGGTGGAAGCAGCTGCTTTTTAAAGGGGCGTTGTCACGCAGTGTTTCCTGTCTAAGAGGTGGAGCTACGCTCTCTCCAAGGTGCTGTCCTGAAAGGCTCGTAGAAATACCGTCACCGGTAAGTCTAACTAAGGTTTTTTTTTTTAACAAACATGTTATACTTACAGTATGTCACAAAAGTAAGAACACTCCTCACATTTTTGTAAATATTTTATTATATCTTTTTATGTGACAACACTGAAGAAATTACACTTTGCTACAATGTAAAATAGTGAGTGTACAGTTTGCATACAAGGTACATTTGCTGTCCCCTCAAAATAACTCAACACACAGCCATTAATGTCTAAACCGCTGGCAACAAAAGTGAGTACACCGCTAAGTGAAAATGTCCAAATTGAGCCCAATTAGCCATTTTCCCACCCAGGTGTCATTGGACTCGTTAGTGTTACAAGGTCTCAGGTGTGAATGGGGAGCAGGTGTGTTAAATTTGGTGTTATCGCTCTCACTCTCTCATACTGGTTACTGGAAGTTCAACATGGCACCTCATGGCGAAGAACTCCCTAAAGATCTGAAAAAAAAAATTGTTGCTCTACATAAAGATGGCCTAGACTAGTGTTTCTCAACTCCAGTCCTCAAGACGCCCCAACAGGTCATGTTTTCAGGCTCTCCATTATTTTGCACAGGTGATTTGATCAGTTTCACTGCCTTAGTAATTACCAAAGCTGTTTCATCTGAGGGAAATCCTGAAAACATGACCTGTTGGGGCACCTTGAGGACTGGAGTTGAGAAACACTGGCCTAGACTATAAGAAGATTGCCAAGACCCTGAAACTAAGCTGCAGCACGGTGTCCAAGACCATACAGCGGTTTAACAGGACAGGTTCCACTCAGAACAGGCCTCGCCGCGGTCGACCAAAGAAGTTGAGTGCACGTGCTCAGCGTCATATCCAGAGGTTGTCTTTGAGTGCTGAACATATGAGTGCTGCCAGCATTGCTGCAGAGGTTGAAGGTGGGGGATCAGCCTGTCAGTGCTTAGACCATACGCCGCACACTGCATCAAATTAGCTGTCATCCCAGAAGGAAGCCTCTTCTAAAGATGGTGCACAGGAAAGCCCACAAACAGTTTGCTGAAGACAAGTAGACTAAGGACATGGATTATTGGAACCATGTCCTGTGGTCTAATGAGACCAAGATAAACTTATTTGGTTCAGATGTGTCAAGCTTGTGTGGCGGCAACCAGGTGAGGAGTTTAAAGACAAGTGTGTCTTCCCTACAGTCAAGCATGGTGGTGGGAGTGTCATGGTCTGGGGCTGCATTAGTGCTGCTGGCACTGGGGAGCTACAGTTCATTGATGGAACCATGAATGCCAACATGTACTGTGACATACTGAAGTAGAGCATGATCCCCTTCCTTCGGAGACTGGGCCGCAGGGCAGTATTTCAACATGATAACAACCCCAAACACACCTCCAAGACGACCACTGCCTTGCTAAAGAAGCTGAAGGTAAAGATGATGGACTGGCCAAGCATGTCTACAGACCTAAACCCTATCAAGCATCTGTGGGGAATCCTCAAAGGGAAGGTGGAGGAGCACAAGGTCTCTTAACTTCCACCAGCTAAGTGATGTCATGATGGAGAAGTGGAAGAGGACTCCAGTGGCAACCTGTGAAGCTCTGGTGAACTCCATACCCAAGAGGGAAAATAATGGTGGCCACACAAAATAATGACACTTTGGGCCCAATTTGGACATTTTCACTTAGGGGTGTACTCACTTTTGTTGCCAGCGGTTTAGACATTAATGGCTGTGTGTTGATTTATTTTGAGGGGACAGCAAATTTACATTGTTATACAAGGTGTACACTCACTACTTTACATTGTAGCAAAGTGTTGTTTATTCAGTGTTGTCACATGAAAAGATATAATAAAATATTTACAAAAATGTGAGGGGTGTTCTCCCTTTTGTGAGATGCTGTACATGCTCTCTCTGTGCCATGGTTTTGCACAGAGCAGCCCCAATCCTCTTCTTTTTGGGTCCTTGCCAGCAGCCTTGGCTCCCACTTCCTGCCGAGTGCCCTCAATAGCAAGCCTTTTGCTATAGGGGCCAATGTCTTCCGCTGCTGTGTGAGCCATTGAGGAGAGAGAGAGACCCGCTGTTCTCATGCACATCGCTGGATCGAGATGGGGCTCGGATAAGTATAAGGTGGGCTGCACCCAGAGGGTTTTTTTTTTTTTACCTTATTGCACAAAATGCATTAAGTTTAAAAACATTCTTCCTTTAGAACCACTTTAAGGGCCAAGTCACACATGGTGCAGTGGCTTTGTTCGACGCTGGAAGAACACCAGTCACCACTAGAACACAAAGAAAACTTTTGTTTTCTAAGTCTCCTGTTCACACTGAAATGCAGCCTGAAACTGCACTGCAGTGATCTGCGATAAAGTGCAGACATGCTGCATTTCATCGCCGTGCACTGAACAGGCTTGCATGTCATTGTACAGTAGTACAAAGACATGAATGCTGTGTCCCTTTTGTGCACTTCAAATAAAGTTTTTGTTTGAAAAAAAATAAAAAGGGAGCTGTGTGATGTGCTGAATCATGCACCACACTGCCCCCTACCCCCAGCTCACGACAGCTGCTGTACAGTAGACCACTGTGGTTGATGGTGCAGCAGCTGTCAGTTTATGTGTGAACGGGCCCTAATAGCCACACAGTATATATATATCCAATGCCTTTTTCAAATTCAGACCTGTGGGAGGGACCCATTATACACTACCCTCTATAGTCAACCTGCAGAAAACTACAAGAGTGGGCAGAGAGGAGACCAGTCACCTTGCACAAAGAAGGGGGAAAAAAAGGAGTGACTGGTCATTATAAAGCCCTTCCACAGGGAAAAAATGTGGATTATGATACAGTTCTGGTAAAATAAAAATACACAAAGCCTCTTGAGAAGAGTAGTAAGGCAGGATGCAATGATGTTTTCAGGAAGCTACGTACAGCACCCCATTGGACCCTCCCATCAGCCAGGAACTGATTGCCCTGCACTGAGACTCGATGATGTCACTGGGTGTGAAAGTATATAATAATAATAAGCTATTTAATTAAAAAAATTAATTAGAATGTTGATGAGGGGGGAGGAACCTAGGAAGGTCAATTTTAAGCAGATTAAACTTCAGGTTTAAAACCCAGGTTTAGCTGTGTGTTTAAATTTAAAAAAATCCAGACCCCAACTCCTTGTTAAAATATAAAAGCAGCTTAGGGTGCTATACTCACCTGATGTCTCTGATAATAGTAACCGTGTTTGAAATAAAGTCCTGACCATAAAAAGCAATATTTTCCATTAAACAGCTGATGTCCTCTTAATTCTGATAGAAGAAGGGCTGCGTAGAAAAATATGTCTTGGGAGCCTTTTCTTTACATCTGTGGCTGATGATAAAGAACAGTTTTATAGAAAATGGATTGGATTTTAAAATCTTTGATGCCATTCATACATGCAAAGAGTAGATTAGCAGCAGGGTATAGTCACATCTGTGAGGAGGTAGGTAGGGAAGCTTTCTGGAGCATCTTCAAGCTGTGAAATGAAATTAGAAGGTGAAAGACACCCCACTAGCACGTCTGGCTTATTCACCAAGTATAAAAGCCAAATCGGAGGCAGGAAGCTGTGGGAGGATGGATAGAAGAAAATTATAGCATGTGGGGAAAAGCTTTGTAGATAATGGCAGAGAATAATCAGTGCATGCAGGTTAGGGATATCTGAAATGGAGTTTCAGTATGGGCTTCTCGTTATGGACCTTTGTATAAAAACGTATATTTTGAAAATGTGTAGTTTTTCTTTTTAAAATGGGTTCCTAAAGTGGCTTTCCCTGCAAAATTGTATATGATACAGAACTGGGCTTGGGCTGTATGTCAGCCGAACAGTGGCTGCATCCAGTCTGACCCTCTAGCACACATATGTAGTCTTTAGTGGCCATGCCCTTGTGTAGTCATTCTTTTATTATCAGTGTCAGTGCTCCCCACCACGCGTTGGTCCGTAAGCAACGTCCACATCTATGTTGTATGTCCCCCCCAGAGGCACTAGCTTGCGTCTCAAATCTCAGTGTATACTGTAGATTCTTACTGACTAAATTCCCTAACAGCCACAGTGTCTGTGCCACTTCATACAAAATCCTCCCCAGACTCAATTTTCTTTTTCTTCTCACCATGCCCCCCCCCCCCACTTCCCAATCAACCATTTTCTCCTCGGCACTCTCTCCTAGTGGGACACAATCAGCTGTTGCTCTTCCACCACCCATCGGCAACACTGTGCTCCCACTCTTTCCCCAGTCCAATTTCAGCTTCCATTCTACTTTCTTTCTCCAGGCATAGTCATATTTTATGCTACACGTACACTGGCCATCCCTAAACGTAACTCTCCTGGCAGCAGAAAAATGCTAAATATGGCAAAGAAAGTGGTACCGTGTTTTTGCCACGTTGCGTTTTTTGCCAAAACGTTCCTCTCCTGAAGGTACTTCTTCTGCGTTCAGGAGAGGCACGTTTAACTGCCTGTAAACTGTACATGGACACACAGGCTTTTATGGAGTTGGGTTCAGGAACTTTAGCCAAAAAGCGCCAAAAGCTCCTAAACGTGAGCAGTGTACATGAGGCCTAACTGTGGCCTCCAGCTATGCTGTGCCTTAATCTGTCTATTCTCTCAAATGGCCTATGGTGAGATCACCTCAGCCTTCTCTAAACCTTTCTCCATGATCAGTTCCTACTGCCTTTTTGTCTCTTTCCTGGTCCATGATAATCTCCTCACTGCCTACACTCTTTCACATCCCCTGTCCTTGAACAGCTCATAGTCTTCCTCCTTTCTCAAACCCCATCCATTCATGATGATCTAATTTTGTCTTCCTATGCTCCTTGGTACATGATCAGTTTATGCATTGTCTCTTCTCTTTCTCCTCCCTGTTCAGCTCTAACTCTGCTTTTTCTGCTTTTCCCAATATTCCATTGTTCGCAGTTGCAATCCTCCACCCTCAGCTTCCATACTGTTTCCTTAGGCCCTCTGCTCAACAACCAGTTGCCATTCTGCCTCCTGTATATCCCCATGTTTAGTCGTAATTCTGACTTTTTCTTGTTCTGGCACAGTAATGGCTTCTGTGTTTTATGATTTGTTTTTTGTTTTTTGGGGGGAATCATGATTTCTAAAAGTCATAGGCTGTAAATGACATGGATATAATATATAATATCTGCCCTTAGGAGCAGGAAAATTGCTCATATCTAAATCTAAGTAGTCCTCTCTTAGTGAAGTGGGCAGGGAAGTGTTAAAGCGGAACTCCACCCAAAAGTGGAACTTCCGCTTTAAGTATGCCTCGTCCCCTTACATGCCACATTTGCATGTAATTTTTTTTTGGGGCGGGGGGAGCGGGTACCTAGTTTTGACAGGTACCCAGCTCCCACTTCCTGCTCTCGTTTCCTCTCTCCCTAGGCGACTCCTCCTCTCCCCCTCCCTCTCTGCAATCTTCTGGTACACGTCACAGGTCCCAGAAGATTGCTTGGCCACTAAGTGAGCGCAGCGCAAATCACGCATGCACAGTGCGCATCCGGCTGTGAAGCCGCAAGCTGTCACAGCCAGGTGCCCACACTTGCAATGCCAACGCCGCAGAGAGGCGGGGAGAGGAGCAGCCGCATCGCTGGACCATGGGACAGGTGTCTGTTTATTAAAAGTCAACAGCTACACTTTTTGTAGCGGCTGACTTTTAATAAACTTACAAACGAGTGGATCTCCGCTTTTAGTGGCAATAATGCTGATGGTGGCATGTGCAACGCATCAGAGAATTCAGAAATGTTTACATTTTGTATATTTCTAGGCAATATTTGTTACTAATTTTTTTTTTTTCTGTTTTACAGTTTCACTCCAAGACATCAACATGAGGAAAGCTTTCAAAAGTTCTACCACCCAGGACCAACAAGTGGTTTCTAAGGAGAGCATTCCTAACCCAGTGACAGAGATCTATAATACCAGTGATAAACCTCCTCCCCTTAACATACTCACTCCGTACAGGTTAGTGAATTACTGACAGTTTTTTTTCTTTTCTTGTTTTTTTATAAGGAATGTATATTTTTTATATTTCCTTTATTATGTGTTGGACTAAATATGAATAGATTTTTTCTTGTTCATCGAGGGACACAGGAATTGAGAGACTGTCAGGTTAAACTTCTGCTTGCAGGAGGATTTGGACACTGTCAAACAAAAAGGGGTGGCTCTGTGTTGTACAAGTGTCTTAGGAGCATAGATGCCTTTTCTCTGCTCTCTTCAGAAGTCTTACTTTTTTGCTAGCTACTTTTTCTTCAGTCAAGTTTCCTCTACAAGCTGCTGAGCTGATCTCTATATGCAGTTACCTGGACTGCCTGCTTCTTAGCCCGTATGCGGACCCCAATGGCCAGGATTATTGCAGGGTTAGCCTGGAATGTGACCCTCGGGCATGGGCTCTGCTTTGTGGTACTAGCCCTGGGGCACTTTCCAGATCCATGGTACAGTCCCAGGTGTGGTGTAACCCTTCTCTCTGAAGACTCACCTTTTGAATAGGACATGTGGGTGTAGCTGAAGGAGCTACCTTGTTACTGCGGCCACTAGGGGGCATTTAAAATTCCCACTTTTCCTCAGTTTACGGCAGGAGGAGTTAAGGCTGAGTGACTGAACACAGGCATCATCCGCTGGGTGGACTGTTCCAGACATACGGTGGGGAAAAAAATTATTTGATCCCCTGCAGATTTTGTAAGTTTGCCCACTTACAAAGAAATGAAGGGTCTATAATTTTTTTCATAGGTATATTTTAAATGATAGACACAGAATATCAACCAAAAATCCAGAAAAAAACACATTAAAAAATGCTATAAATTTAGTTGCAGTTCAGTGAGTAATATAAGTATTTGATCCCCAAGCAAAACATGACTTGGTACGTGGTGGAGAAACCCTTGTTGGCAAACACAGAGGTAAGACATTTCTTGTAGTTAGTGACCAGGTTTGCACACATCTCAGGAGGGATTTTGGTCCAGTCTTCTTTACTGATCTTCTCTAAATCCTTAAGGTTTCTTGGCTGCCGCTTGGCAACTCAAAGTTTCAGCTCCCTCCATAAATTTTCTATAGGATTAAGGTCTGGAGACTGGTTAGGCCACTCCATGTGCTTCTTCTTTGTTGCCTTGGCGGTATATTTTGGGTCATTGTCATGCTAGAAGACCCATCCATGACCCATCTTCACTGCTCTGGGAAGAAGGTTCTCATTCGAGATTTCACAATACATGGCCCTGTCTATTGGCCCCTGAATGCGGCAAAGTCGGCCTCCCTGCTTGATTGTAGGAATGGTTTTCTTAGGGTCATAGTCAGCATGTTTCTTCCTCCAAACATGGTGAGTCGAGTTAATGCCAAAGAGCTCAATTTTGGTCTCATCTTATCACAGTACTTTCTCCCAATCCTTCTCTGAATCATTTAGATGTTCATTGGCATCACTGTGCCTTCTTGAGGAGGGGGACTCGCCATGTGTGGAGGAAGAAAAATGTTGACTATGACCCTAAGAACACCATCCCTACAGTCAAGCACGGAGGTGGAAACATTATGCTTTGGGGCTTTTCCTCTGCTGAAGGTACAGGCCGACTTTGCCGCATTGAGGGGCCATGTATTGTAAAATCTTGGATGAGAACCTTCTTCCCTCTTCTAGAACAAGGAAGATGGGTCGGGGATGGGTCTTCCAGCATGACAATGACCCAAAACATACCGCCAAGGCAACAAAGGAGTGGCTCAAGAAGAAGCACATTAAGGGCATGGAGTGGCCTATCCAGACCTTAATCCTATAGAAAATTTATGGAGGGAGCTGAAACTTCGAGTTGCCAAGCAACAGCCAACCAAGAAACCTTAAGGATTTAGAGAAGATCTGTAAAGAAGAATGGACCAAAATTCCTCCTGAGATGTGTGCAAACCTGGTCACTAACTGCAAGAAACGTCTTACCAACAAGGGTTTCTCCACCAAGTACTAAGTCATGTTTTGCTTGGGAATCAATTACTTCTTTTACTCACTGAACTGCAACTCAATTTATAACATTTGTATCATGTGTTTTTTAATGGATTTTTGCTTGATATTCTGTTTCTATCATTTAAAATACAACCATGATACAAATGATAGACCCTTTATCACCCTTATTTTCCCCACTCTTTGGGGACTAGTCCTGCTGCCCAGGCTTATGATCCACTAATTTTTCCAGTGAACCTGAGAAAAAAAATCTGAGATCCAGAGAAATTCTCTCCCCCTATCCTTGTCTTCTCACAATCGCACCTTCATGCCCTGTCACAGGCTTTTCCCAATACCGATACTAGTACCTAGTACTCGCGCAAATGCTCCGATGCTTGACCCGATACTTGGGCAGTCAGGGGTGATCGGTGCGGCGGTGGGGGGGAGTTACAGGCACCGATTCCCCTGTATAGATTTCAATATAGCAGCTGACAGCCGCTTCTCCTCCTCTCTCTCCCCCCTGCGGCTTTCAGCTGCTATATTGAAATCTATACAGGGGGATCGGTGCTTGTAACCCCCCCACCGCCGCAGTGATAACCCCTGACTGTCCCTGTATTCTCCTCCAGTCCCCCTCTGTGTGCTCCTCCGGTCCCCCTCCATGCTCCGCTCCCCCTCCGTGCTCCGCTCCCCCCTCCGTGCTCCTCCCCCTTCTCCATGCTCTGCTCCCCCCTCCGTGCTCATCTCCCCCTTCCGTGCTCCGCTCCCTTCTCTGTGCTCCTGTTCCCCCACCCTCCTCCGTCCCCTTTGTCCTGGTTCTTTCAGGATGGAGAGCGGAGGAAGGAGCCGGTAAATCTGTCATTTACAGGCTCCTTCCTTTTCCGAATGCACAGTGATCACTGACTCTGTCCATTCATAACTGTCACCAAGCATCGTAAACTGTTTACGATGCTTCCGTTTATGAATGGCGAGGAGCCTCTGTCCCCTCTCCATTCATCTCTAGTGCAACCGAGGCTGCAGAGAAAAGGGACTAGGGAATTTGTGTTCTCAGTCCCTTTCCCTGTCTCAAAGGGCGGATGTCAGCAGTCTGTTTAGACCCCTGATATCTCACCAAAGCCCCCCAACAGGGCTGATAAAAAATTTTTAATAAATATTTAAAAGGTTGAATTGTATTTTGTAAAAATAATAAAAAATAAAATAAAAAACACACTGACACCACTCCCCCCCCCCCCCAAAAAAAAGAGGAAGCATTGTAAAAAAAAAAATTGTAAAAAAAAAAAACTACTGACAAAGTCCACGCGTCATCAGTGCTGAATATTAGTGCCACTGTCACATGATATTAAAAAAAAGTATCAGTATCGGCGAGTACTTTAACTACTTCCATACTGGGCATTTTCACCCCCTTCCTGCCCAAGCCAATTTTCAGCTTTCAGCGCTGTCGCACTTTGAATAACAATTGTGCGGTCATACTACACTATACCCCAATGAAATTTTTATCATTTTTTCCCCACTAATAGAGCTTTCTTTTGGTGGTATTTGATCACCCCTGCGTTTTTTATTTCTTGTGCTATAAACAAAACAAAAGTGACAAGTTTAAAAAAACACAATATTTTTTAATTATTGCTATAATAAGTATCCAATTTTTTGTTTTTCTTTTAAACAAATTTTTTCCTCATTTTAGGCTGATACGTATTCTTCTACATATTTTTGGTAAAAAATATCGCAATAAGCGTATATTTATTGGTTTGCGCAAAAGTTATAGCGTTTACAAAATAAGGGGATAGATTTATAGCATTTTTATTATTTTTTTTTTTTTTTACTAGTAATGGCGGCGATCTGCGATTTTTATCGTGACTGCCATATTGCGGCGGACACATCGGACAATTTTGACACATTTTTGGGACCATTCACATTTATACAGCGATCCGTGCTATAAAAATGCATTGATTACTGTATAAATGTGACTGGCAATGAAGGGGTTAACCAGGAGGGGGCGCTGTAGGGGTTAATGTGTTGCTAGGGAGTGATTCTAACTGTGTGGGGAGGGGATTCACAAGGAGAGGAGACCGATCGGTGTTCCTCTGTACAAGGAACACACCATCGGTCTCCTCCCATCTGACAGGACGTGGATCTGTGTGTTTACACACACAGATCCACGGTCCTGCTCGGTTACCGGGCAATCGCGGGTGCCCGGTGGACATCGGGGCCGCCGGGCACGCGCTCCGGGACCCGAGCGCCCCTGGGCTGCCTGGAAGGCTGCGCCGTCATAACAGCTGCACCGTCCCACCGTCATATGACAGCGGGCGGGCAGCAAGTGGTTAAAAAAGTATCGGTACTTGTACTCAGTCTTAAAAAAAGGTATTGGGACAACCCTACCCTGTATGGGGCAATGTAGGGCCTGCTTCGGATTGTTACCGTGGTTTTACTCCAACCTGTTCAGTCCCGAAGAAGGACAGAGTTCGCCCAATCCTGGACCTCAAGGCATTGAATTCTTTTGTGCAGGTACAAAGGTTCAAAATGGAATCCATTCACTCAGTGGTGGCCTCCCTTTATCAGAGGATTCCCTGGCTTCCTTAGACATCAAGGATGCGTACCTGCACATTCCTAACTGCGAGGGACTTCGGCATTTCTTGCACTTTATGCTTATCAGTTTGTGACGCCTCTCTTTGGTCTGGTCTCCGCTTCCCAGGTTTTGGCCCCAGTCCTTGCGTTACTGAGACAACAGGGGAATGCTGTCATCGTTTACCAGGTTACCAGGATGACTTGCTCCTTTGAGTGGAGACTAACTCGGCACTGGAGGCATCCCACATTTTGTTGTGGATAGAAAAGTTTATTCCACGGCTCTCCGCTCTGCACATCCCTGTCATTGAGGATTGACAGGTGGATTATCTCAGCCATCAGACACTGGATAAGAGGGGAGTGGTCCCTGCACCTGAACATGTTCCAGCAGCTTTGCCTATGCTGGGGGTTGCCGGATGTGGACGCATATACATTCAAGACAGTTTTGCTTACATGTAATCGCTATGATTGGTCGTAGCAATCACATGATGCCCCGGCCAAGCACCATGATCTGCTATGTCCAGTACATTGCTTAGTCTGCAGCCGCCAGCAAGTGGTTAGGGTCCCTATGGGCCCCTCCGGGATTGTTATGGTTGGCATGTTTTGCCTGGTTACTCTGATTATTTTGGTTTGCCCACCCCTCGTTGAGGCACTGCTTTGGTACGTCCCTAGTGGTCAAGAATCCAAAGAGCTCTGCCAGTCAATGGACATAAGAGAAAACAAGATTTTTGTTACTCACCGTGACAAACACAACACCCACCCCTCTGTTGGAGATTTTGCTTGAAACACTGCTTTGTGACTAACCTTTTTGCCTTGTGTCCTACTTCTGTAGATGGTGGTATAAAACCCTTATGGTCAAGAATCAAAAGAGCTTTGTCCACCAATAAACTCAGAGAAATAGATGATACGATAAGTCAAAAATCCTGTTTTTTTGGGGGGTTTTTATGCAAAATGGTTATGAACAATTACATTTTTAAACAGCTGAAGCCTCCTGCCTGCTTGTGATAACTCTCAAAGCTGACATAGTGATCACATGATCGGAAAACTAGCTGGATCTCAGACATTTTAGTGTCCCCAGCTATTTGTAATTGCTTATATATAAATTGCAGACATAAAAGGGCTAATACCAATCATTAACATGTATTTTTCATACAGTTGGCTGTATATCTTTAAATGTATAAGTTCTCTCCAGTACAGTAGCACTAGTTATAGGTAAAGTGACAGCACTTTGATCCAATAAGTCTCTCTAGCAGTGCACAGTGCTTTTCTAACATAGAGAACTTACTGATGTGAAAGAAAGAAAATGGCTTTCCAATCACAGGCGGGGGAGTTCTTTGTTGGCCAGCATTCTACTTTGTTGTCTGGGGGTAGTGGTGTTTAACCAGCGTCAGATACCTGTAAAATACAAGTGTGCTGGAAAGGTTGGTTCTTTTCGGTTGCATCCAGAACCGAAGTGCCCATTTGTTACAGCCAGGCTTCCTCTAGGATTCGGGTAACCACGTTAAAGATGTCTATTCAGATTTGCTTAGCTGTGCCATAGAAATCAGAATGCAGGTGACGCTAATACAGCTTTTTTTGTGAGGATCTAAGATCTAACTAAAAGTTGTTTCCACTAACTTTCTTCATAGAGATGACAAGAAAGATGGCCTGAAATTTTACACTGATCCGTCATATTTCTTTGACCTTTGGAAGGAAAAAATGCTGCAAGACACTGAAGATAAAAGAAAAGAGAAAAGAAGACAGAAGGTAATGGTTATATCTCATACTGGTTGCTGTAAAAGAATGGAAAATCCACTAGGACCACTGATAACTTTCTCACTGTGGCTGACTTATCTTAGGAGATTTCTCCACTTTGTGTTTAGGAACAATCTTAGTATATCCTTGTCTCCTATAGATTTGTGTTTCGGTGTGACCTAGCATGAGAACCTTGTCTAATGTCTTTGTAGGCTTCCAAAATGCATGTTTTACTAGTAAAAGATTCTAAAAAAGACTAACCAACATTTCTGGGAATGTTGATCTCCTAAGTCAGGGGTCTCCAAAGTATGGCTCGCAGACCACATCCAGCCCGATGGAACATTTTTTCCGGCCCACAGCTTGAGTAGTCAGACTCACTGCAGGGTCAGTTTCTGCTCAAGCTATGTTGGGTAGTAGGAACTGCACTGCGTACTCACACCTGACAGTATGCAGTGCAGGTCCTGCAGCCGGACAATGGCTGTCCAAACCGGTGCCTCGCTAAGTTGTCGATTGCTAGGACCGCCGGGCTAGGACCTGCTGCACCTCCTGGCTCCCACCCCGCTGTTAGCATCAGTGTCCTTTAATGCTGTCATTTTTTCCTACAACATACCTGTGTAACAGCCGGGCAGGAGCCGGGACGTGCAGCAGAACAGCACTGAAGCTGGACACAAATGTAAGTGGGACACAAATGTGACTGCTGGTGCTGTTGGAGGGAGAGTTCTCTGATGAAGACACAAATGTGAAGAGGTGGCTCTGATGAGGGACACAAATATGCAGGGATGGCTCTGATGGGGACATAAATGTGCAGCAGGGGCTCTGTTGGGGACAGAAATGTGTGTGGGAGAGGGACTCTGATGGTGACACAAATATTCATGGGGTCTCTGATGGAGACACAAATATGCAGGTCGGTTCTGATGGGGACACAAATATGTGAGGAGGCTCTGATGAGGACACAGTGAATGGGAGGGCTCTGAGGGTAACACAAATGTGCTGGGGGGTCTTTAAAGGGGACATAAATATGCAGGGGGCTCTGCTGGAGCACAAAAATGGAAGGGGGCTCTGATGAGGACATACCCTGTTTCCCCGAAAATAAGACCTAGCGTGATGGTCGGTGATGGCTGCAATATAAGCCCTACCCCCCAAATAAGCCCTAGTTAAAGTCCTTGTAGGTCTTATTTTCAGGGTAGGGCTTATTTTCAGGGAAACAGGGTAGGGCTTATTTGGGGGGTAGGGCTTATATTGCAGCCATCACTGACAATCACGCTAGGTCTTATTTTCGGGAAAACAGGGTAAATATGCATCAGGGAGGTCTGATGGGGACACAAATGTGCGACGGTGGGTCTGAGGGGGATACAGTTTGGGGGGGGGTTCGTATGGGGACACAAATGTGTCAGGGGGCTCTGATAGGGACACAAATGCAATTGGCACACAAATATGGAATTGGGCTTTGATGGGGACACAAATATGGAAGGGGGCTCTAAGGGGGACACAAATATGCAGGTGGCCTCTGATGGGGACCAAATGTATGGAGGTGTGTGTGTGACGGAAACACAGATGTAAAGCCCTGTGCACAGTGCAAGTTTAGCCCCTGTGTAGGAGGTTACGGCTTTTAGGCGCGGGTGGGGGATACAGGTGCGCCATCCAGCTCTACTGCATTTATATCTAAGTTTTTCGGTCCGCGAATATGTGAAAAGTGCACAACGTGGCCCTCGAAGTGAAACATTTGGAGACCCCTGTCCTAGGTCCTCTACAGTTCTCTGGTTCCTCTAGCTGACCTACACATCAACACTGTATCCTGTAATAAGTCCAGATGCAGATCTTGAACTCTACCCAAAATGTGTAGTCTTACTTGGCTGTTATATTGACCTAATGACTTCTTTATTTTCATGGTAACTGACCCAGAACAAATATGCATATCACTTCAGAAAAATACTACTAAAAGTTACAGAAAACAATGATAGGCTTTATATTTTACCCAATAAATATTCCTTTATTTACCAATATTTTTTTTTTGTGTGTGTGTTTTAACATCTCCTAAGGAGCAAAAGCGTGTGGATGGCACCACCCGTGAGGTGAAGAAAGTCAGAAAAGCCAGGAATAGACGTCAAGAATGGAACATAATGGCCTACGACAAAGAACTAAGACCGGACAACAGACTGTCTCCTAATATTTACCAAGGAGCCTCTTCTGAGGGATCCATGTCACCCGATACTAGGTCTGTTTGTTCCTCTGTTAGGTCCTCCCAACAGAATCTTTGTATGAAGTTGTGCAGTTTCACAGTGTTGGCTACAACAGAGACACATGACCGGTGACTTGTTATGCTAGCTGGCTATAAGCTTTAAGATGTCTTTGTTTTAGTGTGTGTATTCGTAAAATGTGGAAAAGCTTGTATGCAAAGTCTCCAATCACATAAATTCATTGTTGCTGTTTTATATCACCCAGAAGCTTCATGTATCTTCTGGTAGTAAGATCTGGGTTACGTCCCCAGCTTCACCCACTTGCAACAGCTTCTACTCTCAGCCTGAGTTTTATTTTTTTTTATGGAAAATGAAGTAAGATGAGTAAGACCCCCTGAACCATAAACTAGGTGAGATGTCACTACTATTGGTCCCTAATGATATAGGAAGCCAAAACCTATTCACCCTAACTTTAACTATCAGGCTTTGGTAAAGTATGTTTTAAACATATTTTATATATTATGTTCAGGAAATGTTTTATTTTAATCGGGTAAATCTGACACAACATGTGAATATTTCCAATTTACCATGATCATTCAGGAGCTAGAGTTTCTGACAAACACCCTTCTTATTTTTTTCAGCTTTTTACAGAGTGTCAAAGAGCGCAAACAGTCCAAAAGCTGTTCCTGGACTGTTCATATTTAAAATTCCAGAATTCTCTGCTGGCACTTTGTCAGGGAAAGCATTCTGTATTTGAAGGTTTATTTCCTAAATTAAGGTTTTATTGAGGTAATGAAATGTTAAATAAAAGATCAGTTTAAGAAACTGGAAACACAAAAAAGTAAACAACATTGACCAGTAGCCATCATTGCCCTTTAGATATCTCTACGTACTAAAAAGAGCCTGTATACAGGGCTGTCTTAATGCACTGGGGCCCCATGATAATCCTGCATTACATCATACTTGTCAGCTGTCCCAGATTTGCCTGGACAGTCATGCTTTTTTTCTAAACTGTCCCGGGTGGCTGTGTCCTGGGAAGCATTCCAGAACCTGTACTGTGCCCTCCTGATCCCAGTATTGTGCCCTCTTGACCCTCTGTACTGTGCCCTTCTGATCCCCCTGTACTGTGCCCTCCTGGTCTCAGTATTGTGCCATCCTGGACCCCCCCCTGTACTGTGCCCTCCTGATCCCAGTATTGTGCCCTCCAGACACCCCCTGTACTGTGCCCTTCTGATCCCAGTATTGTGCCCTCCTGACCCCCCCTGTACTGTGCCCTCCTGGTCCCAGTATCGTGCACTCCTGCCCCCCCCCCCATACTGTGCTTTATTGATACCAGTATTGTGCCCTCCTGATCCCTCCTGTACTGTGCCCTCCTCCTGATCCCAGTATTGTGCCCTCCTGACTCCCCCCCCCCCGTGCTATGCCCTCCTGATCGCAGTATTGTGCCTTCCTGACCCCCCCCCCCTTCTGTACTGTACCCTCTTGATCCCAGTATTGTGCCCTCCTGACCCCCCCCTGTACTGTGCCCTCTTTACCCCCCCCCTGTACTGTGTCCTCCATATCCCCCCCCCTGTACTGTACCCTCCTGATCCCCCCCCCCCCTATACTGTGCCCTCCTGATCTTCCATGTACTGTGCCCTCCTGCCCCCCCCCCCCCCCCGTACTGTACCCTCCTGATCCCCCCCTGTACTGTGCCCTCCTGATCCCCCTGTACTGTGCCCTCCTTGACCCCCCCTGTACTGTACCCTACTGATCCCAGTATTGTGCCCTCCTGACCCCCCAGTACTGTGCTCTTTGTGTTGATAAGTATTTGATTTATGATTTTAAAAACAATTTAATTGAAAGCAACAATCAATATGTTTTATTCTATCTATTTATACTTTAATTTTTTTAGAGTAGGAGCGTAAATTTGGGCAGGCTGGTAGGGGTCCCAGTCCATTACTTTACCCAGGGGCCCATGATGCTATTAAGCCGGCACTGCCTGTATATATATTTTTTCTTGTGAACCTAAGGCTGTGATACCTTTTTTAGAAGCAAAAATCATCATATACAGTACATCTTAACCTCCTATTGAAGTTGAGTTTCGACTTTCAGCAAAATTTGCCTCCAACCAAGAGGTAGCAATTTGCAGTAGTTAATGTCCTTCCTGGCTCTAGTCCTCCAGCTACATGTTCTATAATACTGTGCCCTTGGAGGACTGCGCATTCTAATCTGTAACGTATTTTAGATAAATTATGTGACCTGTCTGGTTGAAAGTGAGTGGCTATTAAGTTTAAACAGAGATTTAATCAAGTGCAATTTTTTTTCTACTTTTACGAAACTTTAAATCAGAATTTTTAAGATTGTTGCAAATAATGTATGAAGTTATTACAGATATACAAGATGTGACCACATTGCAGAAGATAAAAAATTATAGAAGGGTTAGTTACATTTTATTTAGTTGGAAATGCTGTGCCATGTCTATCATTTCTGAAGTGTCACAGCATGGGATAATTGCATGTTGTTTTTTTTTTTTTTATGAAATGCAGAAACACAATTTAAATGTAACTAATGCATTTTCTTCCTAATACAAATACAGCAATCTGTTTTATACCACTGGTTCTGTATTGGCTTTAATTAGCATTTCAAAGGAGATAATCCAGAACTGAACTCATTCCTGGGCACAATCCTATGCAAATTTGCTCTTTCATTGTGTGTGGTATAAAAAGAAACTGCTTATTTTTACAGCTTTCCCTTTTAACCTTAACACAATAATATCTGCATAATAGTTATCAATGTGTATCTACAGCCCAAAACCTGACAGGGGTTTTATTCACTCTCTTTTATGTTCAAGAACTAATTAAAAATTTTTGGCTCTAGAAATACTTTAAGTGATATTTTCATGGAAATGCATGTGTTGACATTTTCACTAAAAGGTTGCAGACTTGGAAAAAAATAGGCGATGTTGGTATTTTTTTTTATTTACTTTTTATTTTTTTGTCACAGGTCACATGTATCAGATCTCACAGAATATTCCTATCCTGCAACACCAAACCACTCCATGCACCAGCATCCCATGACCCCAACATATGTTGGGTCAGGAGAGTCACTGCATCATGTAGGTGCTAATCAGGTTCATGAACACGACTTCCGCTCCTCAACTGGAACACTAAGACATGGCACTTTAAACAGACCGCAGCAACCGCCACCACCACCCCCACCAACCATGGATGGACTGCACCCACCTCCACTTGTATCCTCAGAGTGCAGGTAACCTAAATATCAGCTATTTAAGAAGTAGGACTGAATGACAAAACAGTGGAGTGGTTGCCCAGAGCAATCAGTCCCACCATTACTACATTTTAAAATACTCATCTTTGTTTTTAGCCTCTGTAAATGACCCCATACTCTCATTTTTAAAGTGACCGTTGTTTAAAAAAAGCCCCTCACTTAACAAGTGGGAAGCACAGCAGAATCGTCTTAAAATAGCAGCATGTCTCACTTCCATCACATTTTGTTCCAGAAAAGTGGGCATAGACATGAACATCATTCCTTATTTGCCTCTGGGGCCAAATGCATACAGCCGCTAAAGGCTCTTTGACCCTAATCAATGTAGTTTGTAGAAATTATACCTTCTGTGGAGTAGAACTTCTGAACAAGACTGTACAAAGAAACAGGTGAAGTAGGCTAAGGCTCTGTTCACACTAGTGCAACTTTGGAGTGCGGCTTTACACTCTCTGGCATTAAAGTCACATCAATGTAGTGCAGAAACTTTTTGAACTTTTAAGTCACATAGACTGGAATGGGTGCCATTGAAATCAATGGGATGCGACTTCAGACCCAGTGGCGGCTGGTGCTGGAGGATTTTGGGGGGGTGCGGGCTGGCCCCTCCAGATCCGCACTCACGCTACGGTGAAGCCCTCCAGCTGTCATGACTCTCCTGGTGCCCAGCGCCACAGCTTCTGTCTTGACCTGGTTTTCGTTCTGGGTCTTCCTGTCCTGATTGGCCAGGAAGCCAAGAAGCCACTGGTATTGCAGGGTGAGTGGGCTCGGGGCGCAGTGCTCTGCATCCCAAGGACAATATGAAACTGGCCAATTGGGGCCTCGGGATGTGGTCATGTGCCTGTGAGAGAGTGACGGACCTGGTAGAGACCTGTTGGCCTGGCGCCCCGCACAGTGCACAGACACATAGATGGTGTGGGTTGGGGGGGCAGTGCCCCTTGTGGGTAGGCCGGCCGCCACTGCTAAACCCACAACAGTAAAATCTGTATATGCAGTAAAGCATTCTTGTTATACCCACTGTGGAACCTAAGGGGTAATCATGTGTAAAAAGGCTATTTGATCCTATCTTCTCTTATCCTCCATTTCTTTTACTGTCCCCAATCTATCTGCTCATAGAACAGAGCCCTAAGAGGCACTCTGTACATGCTCAGTTTAGTGTGTAATGCTAGAGAGTTTTTTTTTTTTGGGGGGGGGGGGTGCATGTGATCAGCACACGGCCTATCAGCAATGGATTGTTGCATCATCTGTTATAATTGTGATAAATGTTTTTTGGTTGTAGCAATGCTGCTAGCAGTGTGTGTATGTGTACATATTTTCTTTTAGTCAGAAATGAAAATAAAATAAATAAAATAGAATTTGTAAAAATATTTTCTTTATTGGATAAATATGATTTATAACAGGGATATGCAATTAGCGGACCTCCAGCTGTTGCAAAACTACAAGTCCCATCATGCCTCTGGCTCTGGGTTTCATGCTTGTGGCTGTCAGAATCTTGCTATGCCTCATGGGAGTTGTAGTTCTGCAACAGCTGGAGGTCCGCTAATTGCATATCCCTGTTATTTATAACATATTTAATACTGTGCACTCTTCTACCCAGCCTGCAGATGGAGCTCTTTTAATTCATTCAGATTTTCTCATTTTCATCTCTGCTGAAAAAAAAATGCTGTTTACCAAATTTATTAGGGCTAATTTTCTAGATGCAAATAGGCTGTTCACTTTGCAGGGGAAGTTGCAGTTTGCAAGGAAATTTTCCCCAGAGCTTAGTGAAATTTCACTTTGTTAAGGATACCCAATGTCATGCAAGGGTTTTTTTTTTCTTGCACCTGATTGGATGTGCTTCACTTCATTCACTCATCTCTGGGGGAAATGTCTTTGCAAACTCAACAGTCTATGTGCCTTTAGTAAATCAAGCCTATTGAGTGACCAGGACAGTGACCTATCCTGGATTAGACAGCTCAGTATTGTGTGTAATTGAAAAAAGAGGGTCTCAAAGATGACCACTGTGCTGTGGGGTCTCTGAACCTAATGGACCTTTAAAAACAAGTCAGCAAGGGCAGCTCCCACATTTCTATCCAAACAGAGTTTGATTAAAATATTGGACATCTATTACTTTTTAAATTGAGCAGGATTTCAAGGTTGCAGTGGCTGTGCAGCATTGTGAGCTCACCTTCTAAAACACTGTGGGGTTGATTTACCAAAACCGGAGAGTGCAAAATCTGGTGCAGCTCTGCATAGAAACCAATCAGATTCCAGTTTTTTTTTTTTTTTTTTTTTTGTCAAAGCACTCTCCTGTTTTAGTAAATCAACCCCTATCTTCTTTCCATGTATCCCATTTATCTAGTGACTTTCCCACATCGCCACTTTCTTCAGGCCTGTGGGAAGTAATAACACTGATGCCTATATGAACTGCGCCATAGTAAGATGCATGATCACAGCATTTGAAAGCTTATCGGGACCTTGGGGTAACTTTATTGTTTTCTAGCTATTGATAAAGTACTGGTAATAACTATAATTGTTTTTTATGTCTTAAAGGAGAGTGCTGCCACCTCAGATGATGGAGTATTACCCCACGGGATCCCCACCCCCGCCTCCCCCCGTTATTCCTTCAGCTCAGACTGCTTTTGTTAGTCCCCTTCAGCACCCGGTTCCAGGATCACCAGGGGGACAATTATCTGGGTCTCCATACGCAGCATCTCCTCCTCCTCCTGTAAACAGTGCTTCGGCCTCACCTGGACCTCCCCCTCCACCACCAGGACCTCCTGCACCTGTCCTATGTCACTCTTCATCTCCGATGCACTTTGTCAAAGTACTGGAAGCAAAGCGGCATGATGGTGCTCATATGCTTGGCCTGACCAGCGATGCACGAAGCGACTTGTTGTCTGCTATCCGTATGGGTGAGTAAAATGTACTGGGTAGCTTCAGAACTGAGGAATGTACTTAGATGAGTAACTTATTCTCAACATTACAGAACAAGTCTAGCTGAATGTAATTGATTACTATTAGCCATAGCATGGCATGGATAAATAAGAACCTTCACTGATTTACTACTCTTTTGAATTTGCTGCATTGTCTTAGCATGGAACTGTATCAAATGAGTAAAATGCATAAACCTACAGCAAGCAATCATAAAGCATTGCTGTGACAAACCTGACGTTGCTTTATGTGGCTTTATATCATTAGTGCCAGTATTATTTTAAATGTTTTATATAAATAAGCCACATTTATTAACAAAACATACTGTATTATGCTTTTGCTAGTAAGAAGTAAAAAGAAAATGCCTGGTAAGCTCATCTTCTCATGAAGCCCCAAACCCTTGCCCACTCATGATTATTTAAGACAGAATTACAATAGTTATAAGTGCAGAAGTGAATTTCCTAATTACTCATCACAGGACACAGAGCAGTCCAATTCGTGACTATTCGTGACAATTCGTGTTATGCTGCTGCTTTCAGATGAATGAACACTCGCCAAAAACAGACCGGAATCACTGTCCAGACATAACCCCTTCAAGCTTATCTAAGCCTTTAGCTAAGGTCCTTAGGTGATGGATGTACTTACAGATGTTTCTCTAAAGATTTTCCTTGTAAGGGCTTAGTCCAGATTCCCTGGCCTGTACCCAGCACCCTTGATCCTTTGATGGAATAGAGCAAGGCTTAATTTGGATCGGTCACTAGAGCCTAATGGACAGGAGGGACTGTACTCTGACCCTGGATGCAAGAGCGGGGATGGCCTGTAATGCCTGCAGGTTGGTGCTGAATCCTGCAGGGCATCAATCATCCAGGGTACAGTGTGTCCAAAGTGCTATAGAGGTTCAGGACAATGTTCCTCCATTAGGGCATCAGTAGTGGGGGGTGAAGTTTGGGCCTTCTGGCCCTGCAGCAAACCTATGGACGGATGAGTTTTTAGAATAGTGTCATGTACCAGTGGGAGGTTTAGTGCCCTAGGTGACAGACAAAAGCAAACAAAGGGCCACATTGGCCCACGGGCCACAGTTTGGAGACCACTGCTCTATACAAAGCTAAAAGTTTTCGCTATACATACACACCAAACCTGGGTGTGCATGTATGGTCATGCAGTGACACACTGAGAAATGCACAAAAAAATATGCTTGACATGAATAAATATAATATTACAAGGTAATCTCTATTATTTAACTATAACACCTTTTACTTACATTTTTACAGGAATTCAGCTGAAAAAAGTACAAGAACAGCGTGAACAGGAAGCCAAGCGGGAGCCAGTTGGAAATGATGTAGCAACCATCCTTTCCAGGCGAATTGCTGTTGAATACAGCGATTCAGAAGATGATTCAGAATTCGATGAGAATGACTGGTCTGACTGAAAAAGTTATCATCTGGAAGAAACTTTAGGCGTACCTGTCAGGATCTGCCAGTAGTAGCACAGCAGCCAAGTTTTCAGGTCTTCTGTAATGATAGGAACTTGCTCAGCCCCTTCTGTGTCTCCCTAGATAGGGTCGCATGTATTCAGGGGGGAAATTCCATGATAAAAGGTTCCAGGATGGCCTGTGCTGACAAGCATGTCATTTGCATGCTTCAGCCATAGGTTAAGTAAAATGCATGACAGGTATAATTTAGCTAATATAGAACATGAACACTGAAGTCTAAGTTGTAATTCTAATGGACATTACAAGATTTTGTAGCCACAAGTTTATAAGACTAACACTCCCACAGTATAGAATTTATTGGAAACTCAGGGAAATGAAGGTGACAGTACTTGGAATAGTTAATAGCGTACAATATTAATGATAGTTCTTAAACATGTGTAAGCGATGTTCCATAAATGTATTCTACTGAATATGCATATGAAGATATACAACAGTTTACGCATTGTGACAGAAGCCATTTGGTGGAATGATCATGTCTCAAGGTCGAGCTTGGGTGGTCACCTGCTGATATCGTTGAAGATGAACAGCACACACCAGGATATGTAGTTCAGTATATGCCTTTATCTAATAAGAGGTGGTGGCATATCATGCATGGGTTACAGAGGCTTGGATGGGTCACAGTCAGGTCATGTAGCATCGGATTTGTGAGCCTACATTAATTCTGTATATGGCCTTTTCTTTTATCATAGCATGGGTCTCAAGAAAACAGTGAGACAGCAACATAGGGCAAATGTCCTCCTATTTCCCTGAACAGACACCTATGTGGATATCATTACCACAACCACACAAGAATCCTGCATATTTGCACTGCAGTCCAGCTTCACTTACTTTTTGGAGTTTTGTGGCTTCTGTCCCATTTTGGACCCTTGACTCGAGTTGGATGCAGATTTGTCAAAAATGCATTATGCATGACACTTCCTAGTGGCAAGCAGTAGAGCCACATACCCTAGGGCCTAGGTGTAGCTATACATATTATGGTATTGCAGCAGGTTTCTGACCATTGGTGGACTTGGAACTTTAGGTTGTAATTAGTTAGAAATGTTGCTAAATTGTATACTGCTGACCAGCCATTGGACACAGGGGTCAGAGATGCACACTGCCTGAAAAAGAAGTATGGTCATATAGTTGCTGTAATGCCCCATACACACGAGCAGATTTTCCGTCAGAAAAAACTTGGATGGTTTTTCCGACTGAATTCCGCTCAAGCTTGCCTTGCATACACATGGTCACACAAAAGTTCTCTGAACTTTCGACCGTCAAGAACGCAGTGACGTACAACACTACGACGAGCTGAGAAAATGAAGTTCAATGTTTCCGAGCATGCGTCAAATTGTTTCCGAGCATGCGTAGGAATTTTTCGCTTCGGAATTTGTACAGACGATCGCATTTTCGGATAGGATCTTTTCCCTACCGAAAAATAGAGAACATGCTGTCAGTCTTTTGCTGGCTGGAATTCTGCCAGCAAAAGACCGATGGAGCAGACACACGGTCGCATTTTCCAACAAAAAGCTCTCATCGGCTGGCAGAATTTCCGATCGTGTGTACTCGGCATAACAGTTGTTCTGGATAGTCTATTGTGTTGTTCCGTGTTGACCGTAGCAACCAGCCAGATTCTTCCTTTCTACCTTTCCTGCTGTGCACTGTGGGAGCGTAAAAGGAATAAACTGTGTGCTGTGGGCACAGCATATTCTTCTACGACCCTATGTCTGTGAAGGTTTTAATTTATCCAGACTCTCTTGGTATATACTGTAGCTAGCAGTCCCGTTCAGCTGGACCTGTTTAGAGGTTGTGAAGACAATTCTCCACTCATATAAATGGCTCCCCCAGCTTGTCTTCTGATGCTCTTATACTCAAGGCATGATTTGACCCCCTAGGTACTGGTCAAAAACATTGCAAGTGACATTTTGAACTTGTTTTTGAAGATGCATAATCCTTGTACATCTTTCACTAATTAAGTTGGGTACACACTGTCCTAAAATTGGGCAGTTCAGAGGGAACTGGTCGACTTTTTCAGCCAGTGTCTGCCAATGGCTGCGAGTACTGATCTGTGTATTCTGGCAGGAATATAATAGAACAGCGGGGGACATCCCATGACTAAGATCTGCGGGTGGGGCGGAGCAAAACATGTTGGGAACGTGGCCTGGCCAAAGCCCAGGCTGAGACTACTGCATAGACTTTCATAGCGGATTTGCAGCAATGGGGATATTTTCTACTATAGTGAAAAACATCGCTTGTGTTGGTATAGTGATCTGCCAGTTGCTGTTTTATTCAACCCGCTGGGTTGAATTAAAAAAAACTTAGTGTGTACCTGGCTTAAATGATTAGTTGACCCAGAAAACAAGCATGTCTGACCACAAATAAGCACATACTTTGCCCTAGAGCATAGACCTTCAAAACAAGGTGGCAATGACAGCGCCTGCATTTCTATCCTGAAAACCTCCTTTTAAAGTGTTGGTAATCTATTATTTTTTTAGTAACCAACACTTTTAAAGAAGTGCACCTTTTTATCTTCATCCAGATTTCCTTACCATGTGCAGCAATTTTGAAAATGTATCCATTTACCACCATTGTGGTCATAATAAAGCTTACATTGCCATTGCAGTGCTTTCCTCCCCTGGTGCTCCCAGAAGCCTCTGAAATCCTGTGTATTCACTGGTTAAGGCTCCATTCACACTTGTGCAACTTGTCATGTGACTTTGGACGCAAAATTGCATGACAAGTCACAGCCCATATATTTCAATGGAAGCCTTTCAAATCTATGCGACTTAAAGTCACAACGACTTTAAAAAGGTTCCTGCACTATTTCGATGAGACTTTAATGCAACTTGAGTGCCATAGACTGCAATGTAAACATGAAATGTAAACATAGACTGCAATGTAAACATGAAAGTGGCATCCTAATCTTATCAATGTGACAGTTGTGTAAAAGTCAAAGTCGCATTCTAGTCACACCCATTCAAAGTTGCAATGTAAATTTACAATGTAAATCACATGACTTTGGAGTTACATAAGTGTGAATGGAGCCTAAGGCTATAGGGAATGATGGGCAAACCTGTCTGTAGCTCAGAGCACATGCTAGGCACCGCAAACTCTCTGCACACAGGCTTGACGCTGTGCTTAGATGCTCAGTCAGCTGGAGGAACCAGGAAACACTGTGTTGGTCCTGGGAAGTGTTAACCTTAATATAATCCACATCTGAGTTGTGTGCACATTTGCTGTTGGAGGGGATGAGGGTTTTATTTTAAAGGTGCACTTGCCGATTAAAACCTAAACCAATCTTATTATTGGCAGCCATTGATTTATTTTAAGCACAAGTAAGTTCCTGGAGTACTTGACAATTTTCTAGCCATTTGTCTTAATCTAGGCAGTGGCTGCGATCACAGTGTGTAGATGAAACAAAACCGAATCAGTCATTAGCAAAGAAATATATTCATTTTATACACCTATTGTGTTGTACATAAGTGCCACAAAACAAAAGCTTAAGATTCCACCAAAAGAAATCTTTCTTTTTTTTTTTTTTTTTTTGCGGGGTTGTTTTATAACATGTTTTTTTAGATGAATAGTGTTCTAATATTGCCTTTTTTATTGTCCAGCTGGGTTTTGTACTGCCTTTGGATCCAAAATCAGGGTAACAGCCTGAAAGTGATGTATGTTCTGTTTTTTGACCTTTTGAAATACTGTGAATACTGTAAGACACTGTGTTAGATTTTTGAATATTAACAGCTGTTATATCCTGTGAAGTGTCTGAATACGAGAGTATAGCTGTTTTCAGCTAAAAGTATAGTTTTTGTAATTTTTTCTTTTTTTTTTATAGCCCAACTGATTTTAAAGCAGATTTGCCATCTGTTTAAGGGGGGCTTTTGGGGAAAATGAATTCCCTGCTTGCCCAGGCCCCACAATGATGTCCTGATCTTAACCTCCCTTTGTAAACAGCAGGACCCCCCCCCCCCATCTCACTGTTTACAGATGCTCGTGGGCCACAATCTACCCATCTCTGTGGTTTCAGGTGCTGGTCGATGGGGCTGGGCAATGCACCACACATAGAATGTACACTGCAATGAGATCAGCCTTTGCAAAGCTTCATCATTCCAGGACTAGATCACAGAAGAGTTCACCCAGACCAAGCCTTGCTCTTGACTTGTTTCAACCAAAAGATCTCTGATTAAGCCCTTTTTTGGGTGAAACATGCTAGAGTGAGACTTGGTCTGGACAGATCTAGTCCTGGAATAATAAAGCTTTGTGAAGGCCAGCATCACTGGAGCATATTGTTTCCCCACAGTGCCAGCTTTTACCAGCAGGTGACACTGCAGGTAAATTCCAGCAATGAGAGCTCCCTGGTTAAGATAGGACATTTGCAATTATGTAATTTCCATGTTTGTATTAGTTGTGTGTGTTTTTTTTCATCAGTTTACATTTATGTTGGTAGCCCAGCCACAATTTATTTATATAGAGTAACTTAGACATAACTCACTTTAGTGGTCACAAATTCCCATTCAAATCTGACCTGCAGCTTTCATGTGGTCTTGTATGCACAAATTGTCTCAATGAACTCACTGGTCTTATGAGAATAAGACAAATTAAGGGAAGGGAAAGCTTTTAGAAGTATACATTGATTTAATTAAAAAACTTCATCATAAAAATTCCACACTCAGCCGTTGATTGTAGACGTTGGTGGGGAAATACACCAATCGGTCAGCATTTTTTTTTTATTTGTGGAACAGATTTTAAACCCAAAAAAGGCTAGTAATAGCGATTGTGTGATTTTACTCACATTCCTGAGGTAAGTGAAAAGGTTACTGCATAAAAACTTACTTGGACTTCTTACAGTGGCAGAGTATAACATATACGCTTTGAGAAGGGAAGGGTAGTGGCGGTAACCAATATGAATTTTTAAGAGAACCCCACTGAAAACCGAAAGCTCTGTTTTGAATGAAACCACATGAAATATCAAGCTACTTGTTTTGAATTTTTTAAAGATGGTTTTTATTGTAATTTTATGATTAAAATGACGATGTACCTAAACTTAAGGTATCTGGGGAGATTTCTGATACAAAATCTGCTGGGCTCTACAGAGTTGGCAGTGGTGCCAGCAAATGGCCATATCTGCTTTACCAGGTCTGGCAGGATTTTGTAAAATATCCAAATGTGTCTGGTGTGCTTTTCCCTGCAAGCCATCTTCTGAGTGTGCCTATTGTATGAGTAGAAGCAGCAGGAGTTGTAACTACATTAATATTGACTTCTGGTGTTCTTACACTATGCTGGCTTATCCTACAGCAACCATGGGAGAGCAAGAAACTTCAGTGTGCACATTATCAGGGCACCTCCCGGGGTTTTATAGATGCCAAACATAAACGGACTATAAACCTAAATCTGGCTTTAAAATGTGTTAGCCCCTAACTCATCTCTGGTGATGTTTTTGAAGATGATCTAGGTCAGTGATGGCGAACCTTGGTACCCCAGATGTTTTGGAACTACATTTCCCATGATGCTCATGCACGCTGCAGTGTAGTTGAGCATCATGGGAAATGTAGTTCCAAAACATCTGGAGTGCCAAGGTTCGCCATCACTGATCTAGGTAAAAACATTTTTTTGATGGTATTTTATTTTTATTTACAACAATCAACACCACTGCTCTGCCCCCTTCTCGTTCCTTTAATTTAAACATGTTCTGTTTGGTGTGCCAATTGTACATGTTTGGGAAACTGCTGATGCCTTCAGGTAGTTAGATTGGATCTCCTCAATCAACCACTCTCTGTGGCCACCTTTCAATGTATTTCTTTCTTGGCTTAAAGCGGACCTTCAGTTATTTTTTTCAAATTTCCGTCTATTAAATCTTCTTCCCTTGTTGTTTTACCTTTGGATAGTAAAACATTTTTTTTATGCCAGGAAATACCTTATACAGCCCACTTCCTGTTTTTTGTCTGGTCTTTACCCTAGGCTTATGACATCATGCACAGCTCTCTCACTCTCACTCTGGTGAGAGTTTGCCAGAAAGGGAGGTGGGCCTCTGTGTGTCTGTGTAAATCCAGGAAGTGAACAGGCAGCAGCTTCAGCTGCCCACAGTTAAAATGGATGCAGCCAGACTTAGTGGAGGGAGATTTCTGCAGCATATTTGACAAGTACAGAATCTCAGTATATTTAAAATAATATGCAAAGTGGTTGGAGGGAAGCTTCATAATGGCAAAGATGTTTTTATTACAAATTATGTGAGCAGACTGCAGTTCCTCTTTAGCTTTTTTGTTTGTTTGTTTGTTTTTTCGAGTGGCATCCAAAATAGAGTTTTTGGTTTTTAATGGAGTATGTCCTAAGGTCTCAATTGGAATACAGTTTTACTGCAAAAGTCAGAAAATTCACCCCAATTCCTGCTATTGGTTTTACTAGATTGTGCAAGAAGGGCTAATTTTTACTGCCACTAGTATTGTACTAATTTAATTTGTTGTATTGATAGTCTATTCCTTTTAAATAAAAAAATAAATAAAAATTGAGTATAATGGTTGTTTTGTCTTTTGTTCCTTTCTTTTAAGTTTTACTGTTGTGTCAAACCTTTTATAAATATTACATGTCTGTATGTAAAACGAAGATTGCATTTCTATTTGGGGTGGCTGTATATCATTTAGACATTGAATGCACTTCAATGGAAAGGCAGAATACAATTTTTTTTTCTTTTTCAATTTAAAGAGGAGTTCCACCCAGGGGGGCCATTAAAAAAAAAAAAATTAAAAGTCAGCAGCTACAAATACTGCAGCTGCTGACTTTTAATTGGACACTCACCTGTCCCTGGGTCCAGCGGTGCGGGGGATCGAAGCCCCGTTCGTCCCCCCCCTCCGCTCGTCGGCGCCGGCATTTCAACTGTGGGCGCCGGGCTGTGGCTTCACAGCCTGGCACCCACTGCGCATGCGCGAGCGGCGCCGAGCGCCGTGATTGGCCGCTCAATCACCTGGGACCTGCAATGGGTCCCAGATGATTGACAGGAGGGAGGGAGAAGAGCCGAGCCCTTCCTGTGCCAGGGGGAAGTGATGTCACCAGCCCAGGCAGACGAAGGGGCAGACTACGAGGGACCACCTAGCAACAGGCATTTAGAGGTAAGTAAAAAAAAAAAAAATATCCAAATGTTTTTTTGTTTTTTTTTTTAGAATTTTTTAGATATGTTTGTTTTTTTGGGTGGAACCCCACTTTAAAGTGATTATAAAGGCTTGTTAAAAAAAACAAACAAACATTGTATACTTACCTCCTCGGCGCAGTTGGTTTTGCATAGAGCAGCCCGGATCCTCCTCTTCTTGGGTCCTTCTTTGCTGCTCCTGGCCCCTCCCTCCTATCAAGTGCCCCCACAGTCAGTAGCTTCCTATGGAGGGCACTGGAGCCGAGTCACAGCTCTGTGTGTCCGTTCAGACACGGAGCCCTGACCCGGCCCCGCCTACTCTCTCCTCGACTGGCTGACTGATTGACAGCCACGGGAGCCAATGGTGCTGCTGCTGTGTCCCAACCAATCATGAGGAGTGTCCCAGGTGGCTTAGACATAGAATGCATTGAGATAAAAAAACCTGCCTTTACAACTCCTTAAAGATTTATGCCTTCTATTTTTTAACTTTCAAAATTGCTCAGGAACCTTTTTTTTTTTTTTTTTTTGCAGTTTTTTAATCCTACTGGTGTGGGGGGGGGGGGGGGAGCAGAAAAAATGAAAAAATAGTATTTAAATTTCCCTGCATGCATTACTTCACAAATGCTGGAATACACTAGGCAGTTTTTTCAGGTATGTGGTGACCGTCGGTCAGCTTTCATTCACAATTATTCATATATTTCCAGCAATTGGCTCACTGAAAATGGGTGGAAATTAAAGCACCCTGTGTAGAAATTGAAAAAGTATTTTAAATCTATTTCTACCCAAATTTTTATAGTTTAGTATTTGATTTGTGCATTTTGGCACCAGAAGTTTTACATGAAACTTAACATCACTAGTGTGATTTAAAGTATAGGCAAACCCTCTAACCAAAACAGGGAATAGTACATTTTAGGGCTTTTAGGGCTTTTTATTTTTCCCATAGTAAACTTACTTTTTTTTTTTCCAAGTTGAGAATTCTAGCCCTATCCATGTTGCTGCAGCTCTGTTCCTCTCTGTGCTCAGAGCATCTAGCTGCAATTCCAAATCACGTCCTGTGACTAACAGCCAATCCAGGACCAAGGGGCCCAATGCTAAAAGGCAGTGGGTGCTCCTCCAACAATTGATATGATGTGGGTGCATCTCAGCACAGGTGGGCAGCATTCTCCTGAATAGAGTCTTGGGCTGGATTCACAGTGTTATGCACCTTATGTGTAGCGCAGTTCAAATCCATTTGCGCAAGATAATGCACTATATGTTGTGAGTGGTGTCACAAAAACAAGTTGCAGATATGTTTTTGACCACTCTGTCACATTATCACAAGTGTTATCACACTATTGCTGGAATCCCATTCTGATACTTACTGGTAGGATCAACAGGTACACTGATAATATACACCCACATAGGTTGGAGTTGATGGACTTGTGTCTTTTTTCAACCTCACCTACTATGTAACTATGTAACAGCCACTGTAAGCCTCAAACAAACACTAGTGTCTCCATGTTCAATGGAAGGTATGTTAACCTTCTATGACTTTGACAGTGTCCATATGCTTTATGATTTTCTGGCAGGTCTGGAGGATTTAGCCCCAATCTAAAAATAAATAAGTATGTGATCTTGTATGCAATGGCAAAAGTGGCTAATGTGGTCATAGGCTGCACTGGTATGTTTGCAGTTTTCATCTAATTACCTTAGTTTTCCTTCTGTACAACTCATAATATTGGGATTGGTAGTGAATATTTGAATTACTCAGATCTCTGCCACAGCCTAGAACTAGATGGAGAGGTAAGATTTTTTTTTTAAAACCATTTCAAGAATGAGCTGCTTTACCCCCTTCCTGCCCAGGACATTTTTCAGTGCTGTCATACTTTGAGCGACAATTACTACTCAGTCATGCAACACCAAATTAATTTTAGAGCATTCTTTTGAGACAAACTTTCTTTGGTATTTAACCATCAATGGGTTTTAGTTTTTATCTATCTATCTATCTATCTATCTATCTATCTATCTATCTATCTATCTATCTATCTATCTATCTATCTATCTATAGTTGTGCTCATACGTTTACATACCCTGGCAGAATTTTCCAGGGAATGTGAATGATAACACAAAAACATTTCTTTCACTCATGGTTAGTGTTTGGCTGAAGCCATTTATTATCAATCAACTGTTTTTACTCTTTTTAAATCATAATGGCAACAGAAACTGCCCAAATGACCCTGATCAAAAGTTTACATACCCCAGTTCCGTGTATTGCCCCCTTTAACATCAATGACAGCTTAAAGTATTTTGTGGATGAGGCTCTTTATCTTCTCAGATGGTAAAGCTGCCCATTCCTCTTGGCAAAAAGCCTCCAGTTCCTGTAAAATCTTGGGCTGTTTTGCATGAACTACACATTTGAGATCTCCCCAGAGTGGCTCAATGATATTGAGGTCAGGAGACTGAGATGGCCACTCCAGAACCTTCACTTTATTCTGCTGTAGGCTATGACAGGTCGACTTGGCCTTGTGTTTTGGATTATTGTGATGTTGTGATGTTGGAATGTCCAAGTACATCCCATGTGCAGCTTCCTGTCTGATGAATACAAATGTTCCTCCAGTATTTTTTGATAACATTGAATTAATCTTGCCAACAATTTTGACCAAATTTCCTGTGCCTTTGTAGCTCACACATTCCTAAAAGATCAGCGGTCCACCTCCGTATCTTTCATCATAGGCCTTATTGACTCCTCTCCAAGTGTAGCATTTATGGTTGTGGCCAAAAAGCTCAATTTTGGTCTCATCACTCCAAATTACTTTGTGCCAGAAGGTTTGAGGCTTGTCTCTGTGCTGTTTGGCGTATTGTAAGCGGGATACTTTGTGACATTTGCATAGTAATGGCTTTCTTCTAGCAACTCGATCATGCAGCCCATCTTTCTCCAAGTGCCCCACTTTTGTGCATCTTGAAACAGCCACACCACATGTTTTCAGAGAGTTCTGTATTTCACCTGAAGTATATTGTGGGTTTTTCTTTGCATCCGGAACAATTTTCCTGGCAGTTGTGGCTGAAATTTTAGCTGACCATGGTTTGGTCTCAACAGAACCCCTCATTTTCCGCTTCTTGATGAGAGTTTGAACACTGCTGATTGGCATTCTCAATTCCTTGGGTATCTTTTTATGTTTAATCTTTGTTTATTGATTTTGCGCACAAAAATATATTAAAAAAAAAAAAAAAAACAGGTTAAGAGGTTTAAGTTTGAGTGCGTAATCAGTACGGTATATGTAACGTAAACAGTAAGTTGTGTAAGTACATAATGCAAAAAAGAGTACAATTTAGTGATTTCCTTATAGGTAGAAAACAGGGGAGCATATCTACCTTAAGTAAGCGATCATCCAACAGATGCATGGAGTGAGGTTTCAGTAGACTGCTTATATCAGCAGCATAGACTTTTTGTTGTGTTTATAGGATCCAGGCAACATCGAAAGCACAGTAATGAAAGGAGGATTATTAATTTTGTCCCCTAATAAATCATAGTAGAGGAGAAGTATTTTGTCCCAGAAAGGAGTTATAAGCGCGCAGGTGCTCCAAAGGTGAGTCATGGTACCTGGGTCCTTAAAACATCTCCAGCAGGTATTTGGAATGGACGGGTCTATTTTATGTAAAGTGGTAGGGCATCGACCTGGAAAGGATCTTATAATTGCGTTCCTGTGCTCTAGAAGATATGGAGGTCTTATAAGTAAATGTCAGTATTTTGTCCCAGTCAAAGTCAGCGCTTGAGTATCAAGTTCCTGTTCCCATTTAGCAATAAAAGATGGGCCATGTGGTAGGGTGGTCTTCTGCAAAACCTGGTATATAAGAAATAAGGGGTGCAACGGCCCGTCAGACTGAGTTAGCAAGCTTTTGAAATCAGTAAGTGGTGTGGTTAGAGCAATCGTGGGTATAATACCGGTTAGGTAATGGCAGAGTTGATAATATTACAACCACGCCCTGGCCTGGTTATGGCAAGACCCCAGCAGTTATGACATTGGGAACAATGTACCATTCTGCAAGGTGTGACAAAGTAATGGTTTCTGTTCCTTATGAAAACGGGATTGATAAAGGATAGGAGGGAATGCAAGAGTTCCAAAAAGCGGTGATAATGGGGCAGATCTTGACGTGAGTAAGCCCTTCCCTACATAGGAGTCCTACATGTGGAGAGTGGAGGCCACCAGGAGGGGTAAGGCTTGTGGTCTGTCTTTTTGGTCGGTCCATAGTAGGGACGTGATGTCAGAAGCGAGAAGGTCATTTTTTAGGATCGTCCATAATTTAGACTCCCGTCTATGATACCAGTCAAGGATCCTGAGAAAGCAAGATGCTTTATGGTTAGGAGTATGTGAGGTAAAGCCAACCCTCCTCTAGATCTAGGCAAAAAGAGGATGGAGTGCTGAAGCCTGGGTTTTTTGTGTTGCCAGATGTAATTACGTATAAGTGTGTTAACACAGGTAAAGAATCCAGCGGGAGGAGCGATTGGGACTGTTTGAAAAGTGTATAGCAATTTGGCAGTATGTCCAGTTTAATGACATTCATACGGCTAGAGATTGCCACTTAAATAGAAAGTTAGAGCAAAGGAAATATTTGTTGCATAGTACTGGTATGTGGTTTGAGCGGAAATGAGTCTCTTGGAGAAAGAGTATTCTAACATTAGATTTATGAAAGCTATAGAGGACTTGTGATCTCTTGGATGGTTCGTTGAGGCCTCTGGCATTGAAAGAACACATCTGAAGTGACGCCATTATGAGATGGTCCCGAAATCAGTAGATCACAGTGCTTGGGCTCCTGGGGAAAAAAAAGGTGGGTGGGGAGGTGGCACATGAAAAGGGAGTGTGAAGGGGGGGAGGATAGAGATCCAGGCGAATAAAGGAAGGGAAGGAGAAAAGAGAAATAGAAGGGGGAGGGGGAACAGGGGGAGAAAACTCCAAATGAAGCTCTAAAGCAGGAAAAGAAAGAGAATGGCTAAATGTAGCCTACAGAGATCTGTCCAATATTCGAGAGCTAGACAGGATCCCTGTTACCTTAAATGGGGGGAAGTAAGCGAGCACATAAACGGGTGAGCCACAGGTACCGCATGATAGCATAATATGAGAAACAAAAAAAAAACGAGCGAACTGTGCATTGGTTGTAAACGAGCTAGTGAAGCCCTTTGAAGTACCAATAAAGACAGTTATTAAAGCAGAGGTCCACCCTAAAAAAAAAAAAAAAACATAAAAAGGCTCCTGAAAATGAGAAAAAAAAATTGAAAAAAAAAAAAAAAGTCTAATTACCAGAAATGGCTGTTGCTAGGCAGATCCTCCTAATCTGCCACTTCCTATTCCACGGTAGTCTTTATTCTTCTCCTCCTCGCGTTGTCTTCTGGGGAATGGGGCGCGCTGTCTTCTGGGAGCTGTGTGTGTTCCAGAACACAGCTGGCCATTCACAAAGAACCGTGCGACTCGCGCATGCGCAGTAGGAAACGGGCAGTGAAGCCACAAGGCTCCACTGCCTGTTTCCCTTAGTTCGAATGGTGGCACCGGGACCCGATCCGATGGACGTATCGGCCTCGGGCAGCCGACATCGCGGGCACCCTGGACAGGTAAATGTGCTTATTAAAGGTCAGCAGTTACAGTGTTTGTAGCTGCTGACTTTTACAAAAAAAAATTTTCAGCTGGAACACCGCTTTAACTTATAAACACCAGCCTATAATAAAAGGCTAAGATAGGGGGGAAGCCCCATGGGAGATCCAGGCAGGGCAGCTGCAGGTGTAGGAAATTTACAGATTGTAATACAGGGCAGGTTCCATTAGGCAGATGTAATCCGCTACCCCGCGGTGCAATTTAAATCCAGGGTGTAAGGCAACAAAGAGGTTGCTATTAAAAGGTGCCTAGGTCTCCCATATGGAACTCCTTGCCCCTCATTGGGAGATATATTCAAGATCAAAGTGCATCTGGAATGTCAAGGAACAGGGAGGGGGAGGGAAGGGAGATTAGGAAAAATAATATAAGGGGGAGGGAAGGAAAAAAAAGGGGGGTTGAAAGGAGAGACAAGTGGGGATATCAGTAGACATTTCCATATACACATAAGATCAAGGCATAAAAAAGGAGCACCTTGCCCCTCTGTAAATTTAAAACGGCAAGGCAAGGGTAGCTAAATGCCCTAGGTCATCAGCCATAACAATCACAGGTCATGGGTGAGGATCAAGCCTGATGTCAGAGTTCTCTGGAGAAAGGACCATCCGAGGGTGGGCGAGAGTTGTTTCTTGAAGATGGCGTGCAACGTCTCCGTTGAGGCAGAGGTCTGGGGTTCAGTGGTAGATCGATCGACAACCCGTTCGGGATATCCAGAGGAGGCACATCCAGAAAGGCAAACAGGTCCGGCAACTGTTCTGGGTCATGGAGCGAAAATCTGTCACCATAGAGGTGAATGAGAAGGCTGAAGGGGTAGCCCCAAACATATGAACCACCACACTCATGGATTTTCTCCAGCAGAGGTTTTATTTGGCGTCTCATAAAGAGGGTTCGGCGACACAAGTCGGGAAGAAGGTGTATAGTAGCTCCATTGAATTGGAAAGGGCCTCTGTTCCAAGCTATACCCATGATCTCTTCTTTGAGGTTGTACACAACAGAGAAAATCCCTTGATCGAGAGTGTTCAACTTGGCTTGGCATGTTAACCCTTTGGACCCTGTCCAGTTCAATGGGGGAAGAAGCAGGTTTCCCCAGCAGATCATTGAAAATCCCAATGACAGTGGCTCCTAAATCCGTGGTTTCTACCGCCTCAGGGATACTGCGGAGTTTGATATTATTTCTCCTGTGGAGGTTTTTGAGGTCGTCTTGTTGGAGGCACATATAGGATAAATTCTGCAGGGAGCTCAGAGAAGGTGGAAGTGAGGAGGTAAATAGAAAACATCGCGCTAACCAGTGAAATAAATAAAAAAATAAAAAGCTGCTGCATACAGTTTGACAAAAACAACAAAATAGGCATATAGAAAAATGCAGCGCATGTACAAAGGAACATAGGTCTTTATAATGGTGAAACAGTAAAGAAATCACTAATTAACCACAGGTGCCTTGAAACACAAACGTCCATAGATGGATGTGAATGTCCAACCGCACAGGAGGTGTAAGTACTCCAAGGGGTGGTGATGGTCTGATGGTTGTCAGAAAACACCTGGCATCATACAGCGACTTCCCAACCGAGAAACTGGGTCCCAATGGGTCATTCAGAGAAAGTGCAAAAAAGCCTCTTACCAGATCCTGTGAATTCCCATGTCAGTGACAGGGAATCGCATGCGCAGTTTGTCACAAATGACGTGGAATGGGAGCTCAGGAATCGGCAATCCCTTGGATTGTGGTCTGTATGGATCTTGGCCGGCAACCGGATGGGTCCTCACAATGAACCGTCCCAGCGTGCATCAGAAGTTTCACAAACGGTCCCCCGAAAGGAGCAGTTGGAGGGACTGGATCTCATGTGGTAAATGTGGAAACAAAAAGAATGTGCCTCCACATGGTGCAGATAAAAAAGGGTGTTTTTATTGAGTTTTTTATTGTGTTTTTATTGACAAAAACGACCATACACAAATAAAAACGTGATCACGGTGGATAAAAGCAAATGGGCAACAAAGAGAGTGGGGTACATACACCACTCTCTTTGTTGCCCATTTGCTTTTATCCACCGTGATCACGCTTTTATTTGTGTATGGTCGTTTTTGTCAATAAAAACACCCTTTTTTATCTGCACCATGTGGAGGCACATTCTTTTTGTTTCCACATTTACCACATGAGATCCAGTCCCTCCAACTGCTCCTTTTGGGGGACCATTTGTGAAACTTCTGATGCACGCTGGGACGGTTCGGAAGTGAGGAGGGCAGCTGAGGCTCTGAGATGAGCGGTTGTCCTATCGTGTATTCAGCGCTGGAGGAGGTAGGATCGGAGACATCCCTCGTGAAGTTTGTAGTCGCCATGTTGCCTCGGGATGCCGATCTCATACGGGGTGTACCGTGTGTCAGATAGCGCTGTATGGTGGCAGATTTTGGTCCTCGGTGTACTCTGCGATGAGTAGTGCGTCCTGGCATTCAGGTTGTGCGGGGTAATGATGGCACAGAGCCTCGGATAGCAGCGGCGGCTTAGTATCCCTGCGTCTTCACGCCACCATGTCTAGCCACGCCCCCCCTTGGTTATCTTTTTATATCCCTTTCCTGTTTTATACAGTTCAACTACCTTTTCCCGCAGATTCTTTGACAATTCTTTTGCTTTCCCCATGACTCAGAATTCAAAAACGTCAGTGCAGCACTGGATGAAAGATGTAAGGATCTGTTAGGAGTCCAGAAATGCATCGACCTTTTATACACACACACTAATTACAAGCAAACAGATCAGATGAGGATGGTTACCTTTAATAGCCATTCAAACCCCTTTGTGTCAACTTGTGTGCATGTTATCAGGCCAAAATCACCAGGGTATGTAAACTTTTGATCAGGGTCATTTGGGTAGTTTCTGTTGCCATTATGTTTTTTTTTTTTAAACTTTAAATTTTTATTATTTTTGACAAAATACATTCCAATATAAATGAATACAATTAATTGGTATTGCTTATCATATTGCATAGGACAGATAATAACAAAAATTGGGGAATGAATAACAAGAAGTAACAAGAACTTTCAGTTACAATATCTGAAGTTTGATATCCCGCTACCGCCCACCCCTAGTGGGATCATACTGTAGGCGGGAGCTGGTCACCAAATATTCAAAACTTTTAGGAATAAAAAGAAGAGTCTATAAGAAATTCAATATCTTGGTGTATCATATATCACTATTCTTTAAGTAATTGGAGGCTCTCTGATTGTTTATCCAAACTTGCCATTTTTTAGAGTGATAGAGAAATTTTTGAACTTCTGGCATTTTTGGCAGGTTGATATTTTTTAGATAGTCAGCTATATTTTGAGGTGAAGGTTGTGGGGTGGACTGATCTACTTTAAGGCTTTTTAGAGATTCATAGTATTCTGAGAAGGAATCAGCTATTTCTTGGGGGTTGTAAATTGCTTTATTTGATTTGTGGTGAATTAACTTGTTAATTTTGTTTTTATTTTGACGTTGGTGTAGTTGGCTAGCCAAAAGTTTACCCGCTTTATTAACTTGAGAATAGTAATTCAATTTCATTTGTTTCATGTATTTGTCATGGTTATCTATCAGCCTATATCTATCAGCCTATTTATATCTAATTACATATCACTTGGGGATTTTTTGTGTTGTTCTTCACTTTCGGTAATGTATTTTATTAGTTTATTTACCGTATTTATCGGCGTATAACACGCGCCGGCGTATAACACGCACCCCAAGTTTAGGAGAGAATTTTAAGGAAAAAAACTTTTAGGAGGGAAGTTTAAGGAAAAGAAACTTACATTAAAATGCCCATCAAAGCAGCCTCATCAGTGTTCATCTGCAGCCTTGTCAGTGTCATTGCAGCCTTTTCAGTGTCAGTGCAGCCTTGTCAGTACAGCTTTGCCCCAGTGCAGCCTTGTCAGTGCAGCCTTGTCAATGCAGCCTTGTCCCCAGTGCAGCCTTGTCAGTGCAGCCTTGTCCCCAGTGCAGCCTTGTCAATGCAGCCTTGTCCCCAGTGCAGCCTTGTCAGTGCAGCCTTGTCCCCAGTGCAGCCTTGTCAGTGCAGCCTTGTCCCCAGTGCAGCCTTATCAATGCAGCCTTGTCCCCAGTGCAGCCTTATCAATGCAGCCTTGTCCCCAGTGCAGCCTTGTCCCTGCAGCCTTGTCCCCAGTGCAGCCTTGTCCCCAGTGTCCATGCCTCCTGCCGCTGCCGCCGCCGCCATACACATGGTAGTAGTTTTAAATATGGCGCCGTGGAGTTCGGAGAGACTCAGGACCGGCGGAAGTGAACGAACGCCGCCGAGATACACATAGCCGAGGGTTCTCGGCTCTTTCCGGTGCCGCTCACAGTCCCGCCCTATGATGGACATAACACGGGTCCAATGGCGGGACTGAGCGTGACAGTGAGCGGCGCCGGAAAGAGCCGAATACACCCGACTATGTGTATCTCGGCTCTGTGATTTCGGCGGCGCTCGTTCAGCACCGCCGAGTCCCTCCGAAGTCCGTGGCGCCATATTTGAAACTACTCGCTATGTAAATGTCGGCGGCGATTCACATTCACATAGCGATAGCGGAGATCGGCGTATAACACGCACCCACGACTTTCCCCTGATTTTAAGGGGAAAAAAGTGCGTGTTATACGCCGATAAATACGGTAATTCAAAGGATTTTCTTTATTTCCCCCTAGCTGCTCTTTGTATTAAAAGACCCCTAACAAATGCTTTATGAGCACACCAAAGTGTGGTACTTATTATCAAACCAGTATCATTAAATACAAAAAATTCTCAGAGGTTTTCTTTTATCACGGACAAATATTTTTCTTGGGAAAGTATGTAGGTATTATCCCTCCATACAGGCAGTCCCTGGGTTACGAACACATTAAGGACTGTAGGTTTGTTTGTGAGTGGAATTTGCTCGTAAGTTGGAACACTGCTTGTAAGTGTAACTTCTGCCTGTGCAGGAATGTGGGATGTTTCGGGCGCTTCTGGGGCTCTTCTGGCCATGCAGTACATGAAGTACTGCAGTGTGGAATGTGGCAAGATAGCTGCTCGGAGGTATCCAGGACCAGTGTGGAGCACAAGCAGCCAGCATTGAGGCCGTTCGTAAGCTGGGTGTTCGTAAGTCGTGTACTGCATGTACTTGGTTCTTGGTGCAGGGAAATCCTGTATTAATTTCTATTGTTATTGGAGTATGATCAGACCAAGAAATGTTCTGGATTTGAGCTTTAGATATGTTCTGACGTAATAATTTGTCCGTGATAAAATAATCTATCCTTAAAGCGGAGTTCCACCCAAACTTTGAACAATATCTGTATGTATTCTCTTCCTTGCCTAGATGCTGACATGCCGTTAAAAAAAATTTAAATTGCCGTAATTACCTTTTATTTTTCTATTCTTCTTTGCACTTCCTGGTTCTCCTCCCGTGGGAGTAGGCGTGTTTCTAGCCTCTCCCAGACTCCTGGGAGCTAGTCTCAGGCTTCCCAGGATGCCACTGAGCATGTGCGGGAATGAGCGGTGAATGCTGGGAGCACAGCATTCACCACATCCAGGAAATAAATGCTTGTGGGCTTCAAATGCCCACAATGAAAATGGAAACCGCCTGCAGTGAATAATATAAGTTATTCTTTCCGACGAAATCTGACACAGGCGGACATATTACACACAATATGTGAGTATGTAATGCTGAGAAGAAAAGTTTGTGAATGAACTCAAAAAAAAAAAAACGATAGATAGGTGGACCCCCGCTTTATGTAGGATTTGTGGACATGAGAATAAAATGTATAGTCCCTTTCGATGGAGTTCAGACACCTCCAGGGATCATACACATCTTCATTAGAAAATATATCTTATTTAGTCCCATTCTTTTGGTGTGTCCTTGATTAGAGGTGTCTATATCTGGATCCATCGGTGCGTTGAAGTCTCCGCAAATTATGAGTTGACCTTTTTGCATTTTACGTGCCTTCGTTATAATTTTCTTAAATTGATGAGGGTTTTTGTCAGGGCATAAATATTGACAATAGTAAAGTCTGTGTTTTCAATGGTTGCTGCCAGAATAATGTACCGACTTTGAGAATCAGTCTTAACGTTTAGAGGTTGGAAGGAAACAGAATCTTTTATTGCCAAAATTACTCCTTTTTTTTTCTTGGTGTTGTTGGATACAAATATATGAGGGAATTTGTGGTGGGAGAATTTTGGCGCTTTGTTCATAGCAAAATGAGATTCTTGAATGCATATAATGTCACCTTGGAATTTTAATATGTCATTCCAGAGAGCTTTCCATTTAAATGGGCTGTTGAGGCCTTTTGCATTGAGTGACCTTAGTTTAAGACCCATGGAAATGTTTGTAAGCAAAGTTAAAGAATATCATTAGTAGATTCCTTAAATGAGGTAAAGAGACATTGGTACTTACAGAGTTGGTTCCCTTTTCATCCAGTAGATGGTAGTATTGTACCCTGTATGCTACTGAGTGGGAAAAAAAATTAAACCATAAATCATATTTATAACAGAATAATAAAAGGAGGAAATATAGGAAAAAGTTTTTGTGTTATCATTCATATTTTCTGAAAAATGGCCAAGAAATCATAAATTCTGCCAGGGTATGTAAACTTATGAGCACAACTGTATGTATATGTGTGTGTGTATAGATAGATAGATAGATAGATAGATAGATAGATAGATAGATAGATAGATAGATAGATAGATAGATAGATAGATAGATAGATAGATTCTTTTTTTTTTAAAGCTGTTTTTGTTATTACATTTTGCAAATAATATTTTTTCATAAAGTTAGGCCATGATGTATTTTGCTACATTTCTTTGATAAACATAACCCACGCCAGCGTATATTATTTAGTCTGTGTGAATGTTATAGAGCAGAGGTAGGCAACCCCTGACACTGGTGCCGCAAGCGGCACGCCAAGCCTCTTATTCCGGCACTCGACTCCCTCCCAGCAGAGTGAGACACTAATGTATTCCAATTTCAGAATTCCCCACGCCGCACCTGCACTGAGGGGGAGGTACTATGCCCCCGCACATTGTAAAAAATGGGAAACATTGATTGGTTCTCTAACTTTGCTGTAGCTGCAATTGTCAGCTTTTGTGATGGGGAAGAGATTGGGTGCAGTTCTGCTGGGGGGGCGGTTCTTGTTTCCAGGAGGAGGACTGTCATTGGCCACTGCCAAAGCCAATCACAGTCCTGCTAGCCCTGTCCACCATCTGGATGAAGATAACCCGCTTGGTTGCCACTACCAATCTCAGAAAGAAGGGATTTCACTGTGATTGAGAAAACCACAATCAAGTGACAGTATGTGGAATTACTGTTGAGCTTCTGGGAACTTTGTTGAAATGATTCCTGAACCTTTGCGTCACTTACTACTGAACCCTGCACTCTGTGTACCTTTAAGCCACAGCCATTATTCAGCGTAATGAAAATCACACCCAACCACTTTTTCTCAGCTGCGGGGGCCCAACTTATGATCCTGCACACAGGCCCACTGCTTTCAGAAAATGCCCCTGACCTGAGTTCCATTCTATATGCTTGTATGTGACATCACATACATCCCATACATCACATACAAGCACATGGACTGGACATGAGAGTTGGATCAGCAGGATGAGTGTGCCAGGACAGGTAGATGTGTCCAATCTTTGCTTCCTTTCACCACTCTGCATATCACGCATATCATAGATGAGAAGACGGTACATCGGTGGAGCAGATGAGCAGGAGGGTACGGCGGTGGGGAAAATGAGCAGGAGGCGTTCAGAGGTGGAACGGAAGAGCAGGAGGGTACAGCGGTGGAGCAGATGTGCAGGGAGGTACAGTGGTGGAAGAGATGAGAAGGGAGTTCAGCAGTGGGACAGAAGAGCAGGGGGGTACAGTGATGGGCCAGATGAGCAGGGGGTTCAGTGTTGGGCCAGATGAGCAGGGGGGTTCAGTGTTGGGGCAGAAAAGCAGGGGGGTAGAGCAGTGGTGCAGATGTGAAAGGAGGTGAATTGGCGGGGCAGATGAGCAGGGGGTTACAGTGGTACGGCAGATGAGCAGATGGGTACAGTGTTAGGACAGATGAGAAGGTGATTCAGTAGTGAGACAGAAGAGCATGGAGATACGGTGCTGGAGCAGATGTGCAGGGAGGTACAATGGTGGGGCAGATGAGAAAAGGAGTACAGTGAAGGGGCAGATGAGCAGGGGGGTTACAGTGGTGGGACAGAAGAGCAAGGTGGTACAGTGGTGGGGCAGAGGTGCAGGAAGTACAGTGGTGGGAGGGATGAGAAAGGGGTTCAGCGGTGGGACAGGAAAGCAAGGGGGTACAGTGGTGGGGCAGGAGAGCAGGGGGAACAGAGGTGGGGCAGGAGAGCAGGGGGGTACAGAGGGGAGACAGATGTGCAGGAGGTACATTGGTGGGGAAGATGAGAAAGCGGGTTACAGGGGTGCGGCAGATGAGCAGATGGTTTCAGTGTTAGGACAGATGAGAAGGTGATTCAGTAGTGAGACAGAAAAGCATGCAGGGAGGTACAGTGGTGGGGCAGATGAGAAAAGGGGTAAATTGAAGGGGCAGATGAGCAGGGGGGTTACAATGGTGGGACAGAAGAGCAAGGGGGTACAGTGGGGGTGCAGGAGGTACAGTGGTGGGAGGGATGAGAAGGGGGTTCAGCGGTGGGACAGAAAAGCAGGGGGTACAGTGATGGGGCAGATGAGCAGGGGTTACAGTGGTGGGACAGATGAGCAGGGGGGGTTCAGTGTTGGGCCAGATGAGAAGGGGGTTACAGTGGTGGGAAAGATGAGCGGGGGGGTTCAGTGTTGGGGAAGAGGAGAAAGGAGGTACATTGGTGTGACAGATGAGCAGGGGGTTACAGCGGTGGGGCAGAGGAGCAGGGGGTACAGAGGAGAAAGGAGCTACATTGGGGGACAGATGAGCAGGGGGTTACAGTGGTGGGGCAGTTGAGCAGTTAAGTTCAGTGTTAGGACAAATGAGAAGATGGTTCAGTGGTGGAACAGATGTGCATGGAGGTACAGTGGTGGGCCAGATGAGAAAAGGGGAATATTGGTGGGGCAGATGAGCAGGGGGTTACAGTGGTGGGAAAGAAGAGCAGGGTGATACAGGGATGGGGCAGATGAGCAGGGGGTTACAGTGGTGGGAAAGAAGAGCAGGGTAGTACAGTGGTGGGACAGATGAGCAGGGGGGTACAAAGGTGGGGCAGATGTGCAGGGGGTTACAGTAATGAGAAAAAGGGGGAAACCTGCGCTACCAAGCAAGAATTGGTGTAACTGCAGTCGCAACAAAAACCACAAATATCAATGAGGTGAAGAAATTAAATAAAAAGAAAAAACATTTGCGCTTGCATTAGATACTTAAATCTATATTCATGTGTGATTATCATAAACAGATAAATAAAATCACCATCAAAATTAAAGTCAAAATTAGAAAGTTGCTATACTACACAGCAAATAGCGATATGTACCTAAATATTGATATTATCCATTCCATAAAGATAAATACAAAAAGCTTATGTGCAAAAAAAAGCTTATGTGCATAGAGGTTATTCCACCCAAGTGCAAAATCCTGAATGTGAAATTTCAATAATGCGACATGAGTCGCAAAAACGCATGTCCAAAGTTCATAAGTTGCATCCCATAGTGTGCATAATGAAACAGGGGGACGTGAAGGGACCTCCAACCACCAGTGGATCCAAAGGTTGATAACAGATGTATCCTTACCAGACACGTTGGACCTCCTTTATAGCAAGGTCTTTGAAGCATACAGATTTAGCCCTCTGCAGGGACAGGGGATGACAGCTCACCACACGACCGGAGATGATTCCGACACTTCCGCGTTGATGTAAACACTGGCTGGGGAGGCCTGGCTGGCATTGTTTATGAGTGCTTCTTGATCGGTCTTCCTTCAGCCGGCACATCGCTCTCTCCCCGGATCCCCGCCACGGGGCGTCAGTCTGCAGCATTCCCGAGGAGGAGGAGGAGGGGGAACCGGAGCCGCACAAAGGTTTCCTGCTGTGTCCCAGATCTGTGCAGGAAGAAGCATAACAACAGTTGTCTACTGCAAAACAAGACATGCTTGAAAAGACTGTGCTGTCTGCTGTGCCTCTTGTGCTCCTTTTGTCCAGAGTTGTGTGTTAGTGGCCAGATCACCCGGTGAAAACAGAGGGAAAACGCCAAAGAATCTATCGATTGTTAAAAACGAGGGAGTGTTTACATCAACGCGGAAGTGTCGGAATCATCTCCGGTCGTGTGGTGAGCTGTCATCCCCTGTCCCTGCAGAGGGCTAAATCTGTATGCTTCAAAGACCTTGCTATAAAGGAGGTCCAACGCGTCTGGTAAGGATACATCTGTTATCAACCTTTGGATCCACTGGTGGTTGGAGGTCCCTTCACGTTCCCCTGTTTCTCTATGCACACTATGGGATGCAACTTATGAACTTTGGACATGCGTTTTTGCGACTCATGTCGGATTATTGAAATTTCACTTTCAGGATTTTGCACTTGGGTGGAATAACCTCTATGCACATAAGCTTTTTTTTGCACATAAGCTTTTTGTATTTATCTGTATGGAATGGATAATATCAATATTTAGGTACATATCGCTATTTGCTGTGTAGTATAGCGACTTTCTAATTTTGACTTTAATTTTGATGGTGATTTTATTTATCTGTTTATGATAATCACACATGAATATAGATTTAAGTATCTAATGCAAGCGCACATTTTTTTTTCTTTTTATTTGGTTACAGTAATGAAACAGATTTGCAGGGGGAAAAGTGATCTGAGGTGTGAAGGTGCATGAATTGGGTCTGATCTGAGCCATGAGAGTGCAGGATGTTATTTTCTCACTACTAGTGAGAAGTAGTTTACAGCATCTACTTTAAAAAAATCCTTTTCGTGATTGAGGATGTGAAGTTGACTTTTTTTGTTATAAAATCGGCACGCCTAATTTCTTTGAAAACATTTTTCGGCACACTGTGCTCAAAAGGTTGCCTACCCCTGTTATAGAATCTACAAATTATGGTAAATACTGTATATTTGAAAATTACTCATTACTCTATTACCAATCTAATGTTATGAGGCCCTAAAATACAAGTACAAATATCCCCCCCAAATGACCCCTTTTTGGAAAGTAGATAGTCCGAAGTATTTCGTAAGAGGCATAGTGAATTTTCAAGTGGTCATTTTTTTTTGTCAAACTTTTTTGGAAAATTAAGAAAATATATGAATTTTTTTTCTACAAAGTTGTCAAGTTATTTCTCACACACATTATAGACACTTACAATTAAACCCCTAAACACATTCTGCTACACCTCCTAACTATGGGGATACCACATGTGTGGGACTTTCACAGCCTAGATACATAGAGGAGCCCAAAATCGAAGGTGTGCCTTTGGGCCTTCAAGGCACATAAATTACACGTCTAATTTACTGACTACTTATCATATTTCTTGAGCCCTTGAAGTGCCTGGACAGGAGAAACACCCACAAAATGAGCACATTTTGGAAAAGAAACTTGCCAAAGTATTTTTGTGGTATTTTTTTGTTTTGTTTTTTACACAAAGTTGTCAATCAATAAAATATTTCTAACACATATCATAGGCATACTTAGAATTACACCCCAAAACGCATTCTGCTACTCCTCCCGAGTATGGTGATACATAGTTACATAGTAGGCAAGGTTGAAAAAAGACACAAGTCCATCAAGTCCAACCTATGTGTGTGATTATATGTCAGTATTACATTGTATATCCCTGTATGTTGTGGTCATTCAGGTGCTTATCTAATAGTTTTTTGAAGTTATCGTTGCTCCCCGCTAAAAGCACTGCCTGTGGAAAAGAATTCCACATCCTTACCGCTCTTATAGTAAAGAACCCTCTACGCAGTTAAAGGTTAAACCGCTTTTCTTCTAATTTTAGTGAATGGCCGTGTGTCTTATTAAATTCCCTTTCGCAGAAAAGTTTTATCCCTATTGTGGGGTCACCAGTACGGTATTTGTACATTGAAATCATATCCCCTCTCAAGCGTCTTTTCTCCAGAGAGAATAAGTTCAGTGCTCGTAACTTTTCCTCATAACTAATGTCCTCCAGTCCCTGTTGCCCTTCATTGGACTTTCTCCAGTTCCAGCACATCCTTCCTGAGGACTGGTGCCCAGAACTGGATGACATACTCCAGGTGCAGCCAGACCAGAGTCTTGTAGAGTGGGAGAATTATCGTTTTATGTCTGAAGTTCATCCCCTTTTTAATGCATGCCAATATTCTGTTTGCTTTGCTTGCAGCAGCTTGGTATTGCATGATACCAGATGTGTGAGACTTTTTCACAGATAAGCCACATAGAGGGGCCAAAATCCAAGGAGCACCTTCAGGCATTCTAGGGCCATAAATTACACATCTAATTTCCTAACTACCTATCACATTTTTGGAGGCTCTGGAGCATTAGGACAGTGGAAAGTGAAAACACCCACAAAATGACCACATTTTGGAAAGCAACCGCACCAAGGTATTTTCTAAGAGGCATAGTGAGTCTTTTGAAGACTTCAGTTTGTTTGCCACAAGTTTTTGGAAAATGCGAAAGGAAAATTAATTTTTTTACACAAAGTTGTCAATTTATAAGATATTTCTAACATATAACTGTAGCGCGGGGGTTGTGACCAAGTTATCATGCTAAATAATGTGATGTTCTTGGGCGTGGCCTGACCTGGCATGGAGACGGACGTCTAATCCCGGAACTCCGTCCGCCACAGGAGAATCCTGACTAAACTTGGAGGTATTTACACCCTGCATTGATCTCAGATAATGGGGACTGCCTCACGGTCCTCCTCTGCCTCACGTTCTCGATCCCCCAGAGACTTATCCGGGTCACAAAGCCGTAATATTCCGGAGATGTTCAGGGCCGGCAGAGGCAACATGGCGCCTGCCCACCACGGACCGGCCCACTCCCGAACACAACCATTGCCGCTCAATAGCCCGAATCCACCGACCCCTCTGCACACTCACTCCATTGGGGGGGGGGACGGGATTGAACTCAGTCCCCAACCTCCGATTAACATACAAGACTTACGCTCGATTGCGGACGACATCAAGGATACACTATCCGCCGCCATTGCTGAGCTGCGGCTGGATCTACGCGCCTTAAATGAGCGAGTACAGGTGGTGGAGAGAGTGACGGAATGCCATGACACTGCCATTCACTCAGTCACTGACTGCCTTGACTCCCACACGCTGCAGATGCGAGACATGCAGCGGCACCTCGAAGACCTCAACAACAGGGGTCAGAGGCACAATCTCCGCATTAGAGGCCTTCCGGAATCCATTGAGGGGGAGCAAATCTCCCAGGCAGTAGTGAGCCTCTTTAATGGCCTCCTTCACCAACCCCCGCAAACTCCCATCGCCATGGAAAGAATCCACCGTGCTCTGCGTCCCAAGGGAAGGCAGAATGACCCCCGGCGGGACATAATCTGCTGTATCGTGGACTATAAGTTGAAAGAATAAATCATTAAGCAAGCCAGGGGCAGACAGCAAATCCTCCACAAAGGATCTCATGTCCAAATTTACCAAGGCCTCTTGGGAATTACCCTGCAACATAGGAGAGACCTGAATCTCCTCCTGGATGTCCTTAGAAAAAAAAAACATTCTATACAAATGGAAGTTTCCATTTTGTCTTTCGGCGTCCACTAATGGCCGCACAGCTCTCCTCAAGGTACCTGAGGACCTGCCTCACTTCTGTGCCACGCTTGGAATCCCCCTTGTCCCAGTACCTAACTGGTATGCAGCTTTCCGCGCCACACCGGCGAACCATGAGATGCTACGGGATGAACCTATGGATGCTCAAAACTCCAGATACCGTAGGAGACGCTCTCCCTCTACCCTCAGGACCCAGACCAGCTATCGTAACGGTCCTAGAGATGCAAGCCCCACTACCTCGCCACGGTCCAGGAGAGCACGCAGAGACCGCTAAAGTTTGTGAGAGGGGCCCCTTCCTACTATTCAGGTTTACTCAGCTAGGCACCCTTTTGTGCATTTTCTGATTTCATTCCGTTACATGTTCTAATTTTTGACTATCTTTAAGCGTTGAGGATATAGTTCGCCTAGAGACTATGTTATGTTTAATGTGCCTCTTTTCCATATTCGGGGCACCACCAAGAATCCTCCCTGGCATACCTATACACTGCCATATCTTCCAGTTAAACACAACTGGTTGCCTACTGTGTGCACCCGCCTGCCTCCCATTATGCTGCATGGGACTTTTCGATAGTAGCCTACATATATTGAACTACTCAACATACAGCCGGACACTACAGCCACCATAATGCACAGCGGCATCAGACTCCGCCCCTCGCCACTTGCAAAGCCTCTCGGGCTGCGCTTAACTTAGCGGACATCCAAGGATCATTCTACAATCAAGCCTACGCCTCCTCCCTCTCTTCAACACAGCTACCCCGGAGTCACTCCAGACGATCCATCTTCAACTAAACGATCCACTCACGTCACAAGACACCTCGATCAAAATGTGCCGCTCATCCCTTGCATCACAGTGACCTCCCACAGACTCCTTCCCTAGGCTGTTCGTTCACTCTCACCTGGACTGCTCCGGTAATGTCCTCTTAATACTAAGGCTCTCAAGGCGCTTATTTATTTTTTATTTTCTAGTATAATACTTATTCCGCAGCAGAACTTTGCCAGTTTAGTATATACCTGTTTACTTTACCATGTTGGGTACTATACTTTTGTTAAGTAGATATATCACCCAGTGATGTGCTAGCAGGATTTGTTTACCCTTTTGAGTTCAGGTAGCAGTTCCTGTTATACCCTCTATGTGCCCAAGGTGTACACTTCCTGCCGACACCCCCCCACTGTCCCTGGGGATTTTTGTTGGCCTGGGGGACGGAGCACGGATGGTAGGCTGCCCTCTCCTACAGGCTATGGAGGGTTGTTGGTACCTGGGCTTTTCTCCCTTGGGCACATACACTAACTACAGTACTGTTTACTCGCTCATACCACACCATCCCAGGTTCACTGCTTTTATTATGTAACCCCCGTTGAGATCCTCACAAGCCCCTGCTGGGCTAACCATAGGTAAACCTCCTTCCTCGCCGCTACACTATATCCTGTGGCGGCAGCTCATATTCTCTTCTTTGACCCCCATCCCTATCTGTCCTTCATTGCTCTGGTCTTGGTCAACCCCCACACGGACGCGTGTTGTGGTGTTGTTTCCCTTTCAGGGACGCTCCCCCCACTCACGTTCCCTACCACACTGATCCCTGACCCCCCGAGGTTGTCGGACACAGAGATCCACACCTCTTCGGATCATCCCCGGACACACACGCCCCTGAAACACACCTCCTTCTCGCCTTCCGGACTATACCCTCCCCCCATCCTCGTCTTTCCCTTCCCCTCCCTCACCAATGGCGGTCCCACAGGCCACAAGCTTTCCTTTGGCCGCAAGACAGACGCAGCTCCACGCACTCAAACTACACTTTATTAATACTAGGGGTCTCAACACTCCCGAAAAATGGTCTAAACTCCTCTACTCTCTACAGCAAGCCTAAACCCATATCGCACTCATACAGGAGACTCATTTCCGGACGGACTCTATCCCCAAACTAAAAAACCATCACTTCCCCATGGCCTTTCACTCCTCCAATTCAGAGGCAAAATCAAAAGGTGTAACTATCCTTATTTCTAAAAACTGCCCCCTCCAGGTTACAGACATACAAAGAGACCGGCTAGGTGTGTTTCAGGGGCGTGTGCGTCCGGGGATGATCCGAAGAGGTGTGGATCTCTGTGTCCGACAACCTCGGGGGGTCAGGGATCAGTGTGGTAGGGAACGTGAGTGGGGGGAGCGTCCCTGAAAGGGAAACAACACTACAACAGGTATATATATATCAAAGGCACCCTGAACCATTTGCCCCTCACTATCACCAATATCTACGCCCCCAGTTCGGGCCAAGTCACCTTTTTTCGTAACACTCTTCACCTACTCTCCAGCTTCCAATCAGGAACCCTTATCGTGGGTGGTGATTTTAATGTCTCATTAACCCCCTCTATTGACATATCAAATGGAACACCCTCCTTAACCTACAGGGCCTTAAGGGCGATCAAGCAGCAGCTCAGCAACTTACTTCTCCATGACACATGGTGTACATTGCATTCCAAAGAAAAAGACTTTACTTTCTTCTCTGCGCCGCACAACAAGTATTCTAGATTGGATCACTTCTTTTTCTCTCAAACAGATCTCACACACCTCGCCAAAGCCACCATTGACCCAGCCATACTTTCGGACCACAGCCCCATTTCCATGACCTTACAACTGACCTCACCTCGCACGAAGACGCGTATCTGGCGACTTGACAGTTCCCTACTGACTGACGAGATGAATGTTCAGAGGTTAACCACTTGCCTCTCCAACTTCTTTAAGGATAACTCGTCGCAAGATGTAGCACACACAGTCACATGGGCGGCACACAAATGTGTCATTCGTGGCGAACTGTTGTCCATAGCTGCACATCGGAACAAACTCAAAAATGCCCGCATTGCGCAATTAACGGCACGCATTTGCATGCTAGTACAGACACACAAAGCCTAACTCGCCATTTCCGCAATGGCCAAACTGTCTCAAGCAAGAGAGGAACTCTTAGAAGCACTGAATGCCACAGTAAAACGCAAGTTTGCACTGACACAAAAACTATATTACGAATTTGGCAACAAAGCCGGTAAACTTTTGGCGAGGGCTCTCCAAACCAAAAAAGCCTCTCATACCATCCACAAAATTACCAACCCCAAGGGAGAGGCAGTGGTTACCAACGAGGGCATTTCCTCCCAATTCATTCAATATTTTGCCAAGCTTTATAACCTCCCGACTGCCCAAACTACAGATACTTCAGTTAACCGCCTGACGGCAATTACTGACTTTTTAGCACAGTTCGGCCCTACCCCGCTCACCCCAGAAGACTCACAAATGCTAGATCTATCACTGTCATCGGATGAACTCCTCACAGCCTTAAAACAAATGAAGACGGGCAAAAGCCCTGGTCCGGATGGCCTCGCGGCCGCCTACTACAAATCATTTCCGAATATCCTCCTCCCACATTTAGCCAAAGCCCTCAACAACCTTACAACAGCCTCTGCTGCCCATAAAGAATTACTGGAAGCCCATATCACACTTATTCCCAAACAGGGCAAGGACCCCACGTTAGTCCCCAACTACCGCCCCATATCGCTCTTAAACTTGGACCTAAAACTACGCAAAAGCACTGGCCAACTGCATCCTCCCTTTCATTCCAACTTTGGTCTCACTTGACCAGGTCGGTTTTGTCCCTGGCCGTGAGGCCAGGGACAACACCACAAAAGCCCTTAACATTCATCATTGGCTTACCAAAACAGCTACACAAGGATTCTTTCTCTCCCAGGATGCAGAGAAGGCGTTCGACCAGGTGGCCTGGGATTACATGGAAGCCACGTTACAAGCGGCAGGCTTCCCACCTTGCATGCTACAAATGATTTTATCCCTATACGTCTCCCCGACAGCCAGGCTCCGGATCAATGGCGGCCTGTCGGACACCTTCTCTGTATCCAATGGGACCCATCAGGGTTGTCCCTTGTCACCCTTAATATTCATACTGACCATGGAACCCATGCTCCGTAGATTGAGAAATAACCCTGCCATCAGAGGCGTTGATATCCATCATAATCAGTATAAACTGGAGGCTTACACCGATGACATCTTACTTTTTCTTACAGACCCTATAACAACCATCCCCAACCTTTTAGCTGACTTTGCCCTTTTCAAAACCTTATCCAACATTCAAATTAATTTCGAGAAATCCAAGGCCCTCAATATCACCCTACTGAGTGAGACGGTAACGACACTTCCGTTCGTGTGGGAGAAATCCGAAATATCATACCTTGGTATCAAAATTACGACCAACTTACGGGACCTTTACGCCAAAAATTTCTTACCATTGATCCGATCCATCCAAGGTGACCTCCAGAAATGGCATCTGGGCTCTTTCTCTTGGCTGGGCAGGATCGCAGTACTAAAAATGAATATTCTACCCAGAATCCTCTACCTCCTCCAAGCTATATTAAGATTAAGATATCCTTTTTTTCCTCCTATAAACATCTCTGCAGGACTTTCGTTTGGGCCTCCAAACACCCACACCTTAGCTGGGATAGGTTAGTTCTCCCCAAACTGTTAGGGGGACTGGGTCTCCCAGACCTTCAAAAATACCATTGGGCTTGCCACCTGACCAGACTGGTGGATTGGCACGTAAAAGATTGGATCACTCTGGAAGCTTCCTTTGCAAGCCTCCCCATCGCTAATTCGCCATGGATAAACCACTCAAATATACCCAGAGAATTCTCCTCACACCCTCTCATTGTTGCCACACTATCACCTTTCAAACAGGCATGCAAATCGCTTGCCCTCACACCCTCACCAGGCCCTATGACTGAACTGAACAACAACCCGGACTTCCTCCCAGGACTAACCTTAAAAGATCCAACCCTAGAGACACACACCTCGCAAGCCAGGGCGCATAGCTTCTTTCAAAATGGGACTCTCCTACCTTACCCTACACTTTTTGCTATACTACCTAACCACAACATACCCTTCTACAAATATCTACAACTGAGACATTTCCTTCAATCGCCCCATCGCACTCCCCCCCCCCCCCCCCCCCGACACAGGGAACTCAAGCCGTTTGAACTTCTCTGCTCCTCCACAAAACCCCAGGGTCACTTAATTTCCATAAGCTATTCCCTCATGTTTTCACGACACAAGGTCAAAGAGGACAAAGTTGTGCGGCAATGGGAAAACGACCTATCCATAGATCTCACCCCCATGGACTGGAATCACATATTCACCCTCATGCACAAGGGCTCCATCAACGTCTCAACGCAGGAAAACAGATATAAACTCTTCTCGAAATGGTATAGGACTACCGACAAGGTCCATCACTTTCATCCCTCCGTCCCACCGACCTGCTGGAGGTGTAATACCACTCGAGGCACCCTGCTTCACATCTGGTGGGAATGCACCCTCATACAACCATTCTGGTCGTAAATCCACCGGCTGATCTCCCACATACTCCCCGACCTTCTCCCCCGCTTGCTATCTACTACACCACACCCCCGAGTCCCCCAGTTCATATAAAAAATCCCTAACTATACACCTCATTAATGCAGCCAACTTATGTATCCCTGCCCTGTGGAGGAACTCTACTCCCCCCCCCACGGTAAAAGACTGGATCCGTAGAGTAGACAGAATAGCGGATATGGAACAACTCATTTGCCAAGCTAACGACAAACCCACCAAATTTCAGGCCACTTGGGCATGCTGGACACATTATAGACAATCCCAAGCGCAGTCTGCCCCGTCTCCACCATCTTCACCTACTCCCTGAAGACTCTCAGCCATCTTCTATCCTATGTCTTCCCTCAATAAACACCCGCCATCCCTTCCCCCCATTCCTTACCTCACCCCTCACGATCCACATTGATATGACAGTGCCATGATCCCTGGAGCTCTCCATACCGACTCCTACCGCATACTCTAACCTACAGTTCCTTACATGAAATGGTTTCCCCCCAAATGGACACCTCAACCTCTGCCCCTATTACCACCCAGACGATCCAACTTCTCATCGGGAACCAAGACTTTACTTAGCCAAACCGTCTCATTTAAACATACTCATCACTTCGTCCTGTACCCCATTCCGTTCACAGCGAAGGTCCCTTTAGGGGTGATCGGAACTGGGGTCGATCATTGACGGTGTGGTTTCAATCCCATACTCCGCCCGATTTCAGTGAGTTAACACCTCTTGTGTCAGGAGGCAATATTTGCAAGGATAATTGTCAGACTCAATGTCCTTACTTGCTTCTTTTTCCCTTTTCTTTCACTTACTGCAATAAATTATATGTGCCTAACAACCACTTGTTATCCGGATTACTGAAATGTATGTCATGCATTACTTGTTATCTTGTAAAATTCAATAAAATCTTTTGGAAAAAAAACAAATAATGTGATGTTCTTTAAGTAAGAGTTTGGCTCCCTGTAGTGTCCTTTTGATGCTATTAGGACTTTTGTTTAGTTTCTGTGAACAGTTTCTGTGAAGCAGCGTTACAAAGCTTTGTGGGATTGGTAGTTAATGAGGAAGTGACTCTTGTGCTTAACTCAGTCTGGGAACTACTGACCCACAATGCCCAGTTCACATACCCACAATGCCAAGTTACAGAACAGCCTGCTGGGTAAGCAGATAAAAGGACAGGCTTGGCATGCTTTCCCTCTCTCTGGACGCCATTCAGTACACAGCAGGAGGTCTGTGTGTGTGTGCCCAGGGCTGGGAGAGCCTGCGGCCTACAGCAGAGAGCAGATCGCCCGCCCCAGAGGGATCCTTGTGAATGGCCCTGCTGATCGAGCAGGAGGATCGGTTTGTGCTTCAGAGCATTTGAAGCCTTCTGCACCTCAGCTATCCGGAGAAGTGATACAGCATGGCAGAGCCATCTTTCATCAGACTGAGACACCAGGAGGAGAGTCTGGATAGAGCTTCACAGCCTCTGGGTCTACTTGGTGAGAAGGGCACCTGCCCACTTTAGTAAAGTGTACTGTTGACTAAGTGCGTCATCTGTAGACTGCTGGTGAGACTTGTAGTCCCACAGGAGTGACCTCGCTTATCCAAAGGCTGCATACAGTGGAACTTCAGGGTTTGCCTTCTCTGTGCTATAAAGTCAATGCTGAATTATACCCACTGCTAAGGGGTAACTATTATAAGTGCCTTATATTTGCAAGTACACAATTACCAACACATCATTTATCCTACAGTTGTCTGTCTATTTGTTTCCCTGTTTTGATTTACAAATACTGCAGTCTAATACATAAGCTAGCTGAAGAAAAGGAAGACAAGGAACTTTATTCATCTTCTACAAAGCATCGCAGTTTACTTTGAATTTGGGACATTGCATTACAACCTAGGGGGAGCCCTTGAGTATAGGTTAAATACTGCATGGTGTCATTACATGTGAAAGACATTACTCTGCAATTTAGTGTGTTTGTGTGGAGGCTTCGGTGGGAAGGTGGTTGATATAGATCTTTGAGGATATCAGACATTTGTCCCTCTGTACCCATACACTCTATACGTTGATTATTGAATTTACAGTGCTCACATCCGTTTTGATGGTCATCCATTGTCATTTACTGTTTATATCTGATCACATTGTTCCGTATGTTTATTTACCATTTCAGTAAACTTTCTAAATGGTTAATTGATATCCTATGTGAGTCTCTATCTATTATCACAGCTGGTGAAGTGACGGGTTCCAAGGTTTACGGTAAATACACTGTATAGTGTATCATTGCTGTGTTCTCTTTTCTGCTGGGTCCCACACTCATATCACTATACAGGTGTGCCAGAGGGGTCGAGATCGTTCTTGGGGGTTGAGAGGCAGGGTGCAGAATTGAACATTTATCAGCAGCTCCTTCGGGGGTAGTGCTACATAACATACACATCAAAACACATTTTGCTACTCCTTCTGAGAGTGGCGGTACAACATGTGTATATATTGGAATAGACCAAAGCTATAATACCCATGAATGACAACAGTGATCGCACATAATAAAGGAAAAAACATACCTCCAAAATGAAAAATGTTTTTAGTACAGTCCTTTTCTCCATAATATAGTGCACATAAACTACAAGTATTCACAATTCCTTATAAATATTTCTTTCAACCACTAGATGTCACCTCCATGCAACAAACCACATACAAAATTGACTCTCAGTATATAATAGGAAGCCCCAGAAATCAGTGGGTCATAGCAAGCATGATGCCAATTACAATACGGCTACCAGATGTTTCTCTCCCTCTTTCAGGTCCACCCTCTAGACATCCATTTGTACCCTGGATTGCTCTAAGAAGTATTATAGAAAAGACCAAAAGGCCATATCCATAGTGTAGTAGTTATTACAACAAAATAAATATGATAAAACTATTGATATTGTGAAAAAACGAATGCGCAAACCAAAACATCCAAATCCTCTAAGATTGGCAGCCAACATTAAAAGGAGTGTCCCCACAAAAAAGATAATATGAAGAAATAAATGTGGCGCTAACTCAAATAGTCTGGTGCTCTAAGAGATGAGTGAACGGAAACTGCCATTAAAGATCTCAATTATCAGAAGCGCTACTGGACTTATATGGGTAAACAGTGTAGCGCCCAAAACACAAAATAAAAAAGACATAAAGTTCATGTTTAAAATCTGTATGGGCAGAAAGACTAGAACCAATCAGAACAATGTCCACCATGAAGAAAATATCTAATGATCAGAATCCACCGTGGGAGAAAGAGGAAATATAGGGAGCCCGTCACCATCACCTAATATAACTGAACCTTACCAACAGTGTATGGGTTATACACATTAAATGCGTTCAAGTGATAACAAAAGCGATCCAACTTTAATAGCAATCCACTGCACATGTATTCCAAAGAGATCCTTCTCCCAAAAGACCAAATGACAGACTGAAAGGGCCCTTCCTCTCAACAGGATATTAAACCAGGAGTGTTCCAAGGCTCAGGTAGTAGCATCTGCAATCAACAAGTGGCTTGGTACAACAAATAGGGTGGTTACCCCACTTCTGGTTCCAGTCCAGCATCTGACGTTACTTCCTGTCTATAGACAGACAGCACCTTCAGGCGTTCCAGGGGCATAAATTATGCATCTAATTCCCCGACTACCTGTCACACTTTTGGAGGCTCTGGAGCACCAGGACAGTGGAAACACCAACAAAAGTACCACATTTTGGGGAGTAAACACCCCAAGGTATTTTTCACATTCTTCTACTCCTCCTAAGTATGGCAATACAACATGTGTGATATCAATTGTATCAAAACCAATGCACTGTAATAGTCGCCTCTGAATGAGTGGACAGGGAATATAGCTTAGTGTAGCATCACCTATAGCAGTCTACATTCTTTTACACCAAGGCTACTGGTACATGCCTGTCCAGAGGAATTCCATGCTCACTGACCAGAAAGTTCATGAGTCTAAAGAATGCCAGAACAAAAGAGTTATTGTGGTTCCAGGAGTGCAGTTATCTGCTGAAGATAGCTGGAACTGGTGTCTTGAAGGAACGTAGTCAGTCGAACATGCAGATGGGTCAGTTCAGGCAGCAAGCAGAGACATGGTCAGCAAACAGGCAAAGGATCCGTTCAGACAGCAGGCAGAAATATGTTAACCTGGATGGGGGGGGGGGGGGGGTGATGGTTATCTGTACTAGCAGATTTAGACAACAAATTGAAGATGAACTCCAGCTAACACTTTATAAGCAGTTACAGCAAACTGTTTTAAGCAACTGCTAAAATAGTTTGTCTCAATCCTGTAACTTCTACATCTGCAGAATAGCTTGATCCTGTTGAAAAACAGGCTTACTGGCCAGATGAAAATAAAGGAAAAAAGGTTAAAAACATAAAAACGAATTCGGCCATCGCATCTAAGCAGTGGTGGTTGGTGCCCAAAATTTTTGGGGGGTGCAAACAAACTGAAAACATTTTGAAAAAAAAACCAATTGCAGCCACTTTGCCATCAAACGCAGCCACTGTGCCCATCAAACGCTGTCACTGTGCCATCAAACGCTACCACTGTGCCATCAAACGCAGCCACTGTGCCCATCAAACGCAGCCACTGTGCCAAATGCTGCCACTGTGCCCATTAAAGGCTGCCACCGTGCCATCAAATGCAGCCACTGTGCCATCAAACGCAGCTACTGCGTGGCGCTCGCAGTTCACCTATTTTGCAGCCTATTAGAGCATTACTTACCAGCTCCGCTTGGGCTGTGCGTTCCACGGAGCTTCTGACGTCACTTACGGTTTACCACTGGCACAGGGAAACTGGAAGTGACGTCTTAACTTTGAGAACAAAGCACCTCAGAGTTAAATGATACTACAGGCGGGCGGAAGTTGTCCAGCGCGATGGACTGCGCCACAAGTCAACTCAAAAGCCTGCAAATTAAGCGCCTCGTCTGCAATCCCGTGATTGCATTGACGTGGCACTTGCCATAGTGCACTGTGTGCGGCATCCGAACACAGTCCACTTAAAGGACATTTTTTTTCTGTTTTTTTTTTAAAGCCTTTTTTATTTTTTTGTGACTGCTGGGGAGGGGGCGCCCGTGCCTTGTTGCCCATTCATGTTTTTATACCCTGTGATCACATTTTTATTGTAATCTGGCTTTTTTAGCAATAAAAAATCCCTACTTGCTCATCTACACTATGTGGAGCCTGTTTATTTTTTCTCCACATACCATCTGAGAGATAAAACCAACCTCCACTCCAGTTTGATGCGTGACGCACCAATCCCTCTGATTCGCACCTTGGCCATCCTTTGGGAGGACCCACCTGGCGGCCCCGGGAGATCCATGCAGAGTTTGACCCATAAGGTTCGCAGAGTCGTGATGTCCGCTTCCAGGCCCTGAGAGGCAACCCGCTCGAGTGATTCCCTGTCGCTGACAAGGGAGTCCAATGTATCTGGTAAGAGTTTCTTAAACATCATTTCCACCGAGATACATGCAGTTGTTGGATACTGTTTTTGGATGATTTGACGATCTACCTGTGTTTGAGCATTGGCTGTCACACGTTTACATACACTTTCCAGTGGGATATTCCACCTCACGGGACTGTATTTACCTTCATTTGAGAGACTTTTAAGTGATATCATGGCTGTGTTCACTATTCATGGATATTTATTTTTCAGCTGTTTTCTTGACTGAAGACTTTTTGCACAATTTATGCGCTACATTTTCCTCTCACATTATCTTTTGTTTGGGCCACCACTTCATCTAAGAATTAGTAAATTGCAATTATAATAAATGTATGCTTTTTGGTTTAATTACACTTAAACTAATCTTGCCCCTCCCTCTCCCAGTGCTACTATACAGAGAGCTACAGGAGACTGATATCAACTCAAAACTTAGGTATTTACACCTGTTGCTTTTAAAAATACATTCAATTTTTAATCAAATCCAAAATGGTGTTTTTGTATATCTGCCTAAAGTTCACATTTTTTCCCCCTAGCTTCTAGAGGTTATTTCCCATCATTCAGTTGATGAAAGCTTACAAAAAGGTGCAAAGCCCAAAAACCTACAATAAATAATACAGTTTCAGTTTACTGCAATCAAATTCATGAACATAAATTCCTACTGCTGGCTAAGAATTAATAAAGTCTTTGCATGTTCTTTGCATTATTGAATAAAATTAAATGACCATTCCCAGGCAAAGTTGAATTATTAGTTCTACTGAAATAGTATAATTTAAATGATGTATGATGACCTTTACTTGATTTGTACAAAGATTGCTTTAAGGTATAACACCCTCATGAAAGCAGACAGATTTAAACGAAGCTTCCACACACTGGTAGTGCAAATAAGGTCAAACTAAATCCGTTTTAGTTATTAAATGGTTTATTCTGACTGAAAGCTACCGTAGAAAGAAGGCAAAATGGGTTTAGGACCTCCTACTGGAGCTGTTAGGAAGCAGCAGGCAATGGATTAAAAGAGAACAAGAATCAGGATAAAAATTAATAGTACATTCACATGATTCCAGTTTTTTTACATTCCAATTTCTTTTAATTTGGAGCTGCAGGAGAATCTGAATTATGTTACTTGCAGATTACTTCTTGTCCCTCCCAGCAACCAATGGATGGGGGTATATTAACAGCTGAAACTATCTGTATTACTGTGTTACTGTGATGGCTCACTGGTGTCAGACCCGCACTGGAGAAGCATCATTCTGGAACAGTTCTGCTACAGGCCCAAAAATATTTTTAAAAAATTAAAAATTTCTATGGAAATCAGATGAAGGCAAATAACTTGGTATACGTGTTTACTTTGTATTTTTTTCTGCAGTTTTCCTTGTGAAACTGCAGTTCAACTTGCCCACACAAGGAGTTTCAAGCACATCAAGCAGCAAAGATGGTCGTAAAACAATTGATCCTCTGAAGGATTCCACACCCACCCCCGATCTTCAGGAGCATCCCTCCCAAAGCAGGTGTCTCTTCAAAAGCTGCCGAAGCAAAAGTAAAAAATGTCCCCACATCATCCCAATGCCCAGCATCCTAAGCACATGCCTACTGAGCACTTTTACCCCCTTCCTGACCAGGCCGATTTTCAGCGCTGTCGCACTTTGAATGACAATTGCGCGGTCATGCAACACTGTACCCAACTGAAATTTTTATTATTTTTTTCACACAAATAGAACTTTCTTTTAGTGGTATTTAATCACTGCTGTTTTTCTTATTTTTTGCCAAACAAACTTAAAAAGACCGGAAATTTTGCAAAAAAAAAATTCTAAGTTTGTTATAAAATTTTGCAAACAGGAAATTTTTCTCCTACAGTGATGTGCACTGATGAGGCAGCACTGAAGGGCACTGATAGGTGGCACTGATGAGGCCGCACTGGTGGGCACTGATGAGGAGGCACTGATGAGGCTGCACTGATAGGCGGCACTAAAGGGCACTGTGAGGTGGCACTGATAGGCGCCACTGATAGGCACCAGTATGCGGCACTGATAGGTGACACTGATGAGGAGGCACTGATGGATGCGGACTGGCAGCACTGATGGGCACTGATAGGTTGCACTGATGAGCACTGATTGGCAGCACTGGTGGGCACTAATTGGCAGCACTGGTGGGCACTATTTGGCAGCACTGGTGGAACTGCACTGATAATCAGGACACTAATCATCGTTGCTGATGTCACTTTTGCATAAACTGGTTATCGGCTTTCTTCTCTCCTCGCGCTCTTAGTGTGAGGAAAGAAAAGCCGATAACTGGCTTGTGTTTACATACCATGATCAGCTCAGCTGTCATTGATCGACAGCTGATTACATTGTAAAGGGCCGCTGTTATTGGGCCCTTACCTCGATCTGTGATCAGCTGAGTCCAAAGGACTCGGAGATCACAGAGCACCCCACCCATGTGCCGCAGGGGTGGGCGGGCAGCGCGATCATGAAAGGACGTCAGTGAGTGCCCTTCTGGCAAGCTAAGCCCACGCTATAGCAGTCTTTCGGCTATAGTGTGGGCAGGAAGTAGTTAAAGTAGAACTATAAGCAAAACTTTTTTCTTATTTTGGATATAGTAGGGAAGGGAGTGTTATAACTTCTGTTGGTGTATTTTTTTGCCATCTCTGCTCCATTGGGGAGATTAACCATCACTTCCTGTTTCATACCCACAACAGGAAATGAAAGGAGATCCCTGCAAATTAAGGGGATCCCTTGAGGACCCCCAGGCCATCAGAACTAGTGTCCCCATTGGAAGATTTTCCCTTTATTAGTTTTCTGGGGACAACCCCAAATTTGGGATTTTCTTTCACTTTCAATTATAATGGTAAACAGGACAAATAGAGAGAGTAAATTTCTCAGACGGGGGCACAGACAGCAATAAAAACTAATCTCTCTCCACTCTATCCAAAACTAAAGAAAAAGTTTTGTCTTTAGTTATACTTTAATTTAATCATGGCAAAACTGGTGACGTTGCAGCTGCTCCCTTTTCAGCTGGTGGAATCAGTCTCCTTCCAGAGTTTATGGCCTGTGCTTGCCATGCTTTCATTTGTCTTGATTGATGATGACCACATAGTTACTTGTACCCCCTCTTTCTCGCTGGCCTCATCCTATGACTTCCCAGAACCAACCCCTCTGCCAAGTAGCCCAAAGTATATGGCAATGTCCCAGGCTAAACACTGCAGCTCACAAGCCTTTGGGACAGGAGCCACACTGCGTCAAAGATGCTGGCAGCTCCCTTGGCCTAGGTCATGAAGTGGCTAAACCCCATGCCATCTTCAGCTAGGCAAGATCATGTGTGACAAGGGCATGAGTACCTTGTCCTCAATCTGGAGTTGCTACAGATAATAATGACGTCCCCTGGATTTCAGAAGGAATTGTGGCCACTTTAGGCATTCATACCTGGCATAAACATCAGCTGTCTGCCAACCGCCTTATCTGTTACACTCACACGTGCATTTGACATTGGCCATGCTGCAGGGGCTACACAAACAGCAGTGTACCATCATTGAGTACCTGTGTGATTTTAGTACAGGGGCAGGCTTGGAGATCTGAAGTTCTTTTCAAATAGTCTTTGGATTATCATTCAGGACACATGCAGTATTTTGCAAGTTTTGAAGAGGCAACCAAAATGCAGAGCCAGGACGAGACAGATATTTGTAATGCAATCCTTTTCATTTTTCTTCTGGAGCACACACTCTATGGCCAGATAGCACTTGAGGCATAGCAACAGGGGGATGAGTTGGACTTGCTGCAATTTCAGGACCAGTAGGATTATTTGCCTTCTTCCTTCATCCCTGTGAGGCAGAGGAGGAATACAAGGAGGATTTTGGGTGCTGGCAGTAAGGAGGTGAAGGGAATGGGGAATGCTTCAAGGGGAATGTTTCACACTTCCCAACCCCTGTGATTTGTATGCAGGTGGGGTGAGATTGTTGATGACAGTGTTGTTCTCAGTTACATAGTTACATAGTAGGTGAGGTTGAAAAAAGACACAAGTCTATCAAGTCCAACCTAGGTGTGATTATGTGTCAGTATTACATTGGATATCCCTGTATGTTGCGGTCATTCAGGTGCTTATCTAATAGTTTCTTGAAGCTATCGATGCTCCCCGCTGAGACCACCACCTGTGGAAGGGAATTCCACATCCTTGCCGCTCTTACTGTAAAGAACCCTCTACGTAGTTTAAGGTTAAACCTCTTTTCTTCTAATTTTAATGAGTGGCCACGAGTCTTGTTAAACTTTCTTTTGCGAAAAAGTTTTATTTCTATTGTGGGGTCACCAGTACGGTATTTGTATATTGAAATCATATATCCTCTCAAGAGTCTCTTCTCCAGAAAGAATAAGTTCAGTGCTCGCAACTTTTCTTCATAACTAAGATCCTCCAGACCCTGTATTAGCTTTGTTGCCCTTCTTTGTACTCGCTCCATTTCCAGTACATCCTTCCTGAGGACTGGTGCCCAGAACTGGACAGCATACTCTAGGTGCGGCCGGACCAGAGTCTTGTAGAGTGGGAGAATTATCGTTTTATCTCTGGAGTTGATCCCCTTATTAATGCATGCCAATATTCTGTTTGCTTTGTTGGCAGCAGCTTGGCATTGCATGCCATTGCTGAGCCTATCATCTATTGGACCCCCAGGTCCTTATCCATCCTAGATTCCCCCAGAGGTTCTCCCCCCAGTGTATAGATTGCATTCATATTTTTCCCACCCAAATGTATTATTTTACATTTTTCTACATTGAACCTCATTTGCCATGTAGTTGCCCACCCCATTAATTTGTTCAGATCTTTTTGCAAGGTTTCCACATCCTGCGGAGAAGTTATTGCCCTGCTTAGCTTAGTATCGTCTGCAAATATAGAGATTGAACTGTTTATCCCATCCTCCAGGTCGTTTATGAACAAATTAAATAGGATTGGTCCCAGCACAGAACCCTGGGGAACCCCACTACCCACCCCTGACCAATCTGAGTACTCCCCATTTTTCACCACCCTCTGAACTCGCCCTTGTAGCAAGTTTGCAATCCATGTACTCACCCTATGGTCCATGCCAGCAGACCTTATTTTGTACAGTAAACGTTTATGGGGAACTGTGGCAAATGCTTTTTCAAAATCCAGATACACCACATCTACGGGCCTTCCTTTATCTAGATGGCAACTCACCTCCTCATAAAAGGTTAGTAGATTGGTTTGGAAAGAACGATTCCTCGTGGATCCATGCTGATTTTTGCTAATGATACCGTTCTCATTACTAAAATCTTGTATTTAGTCCCTTATCATCCCCTCCAAGAGTTTACATACTATTGATGTTAGGCTAACTGGTCTGTAATTCCCAGGGATGTATTTTTTTAAATAATGGTGCTACATTGGCTTTTCTCCAATCAGCTGGTACCATTCCAGTCAGTAGTCTGTCTGTAAAAATTAGGAACAACGGTCTGGTAATCACTTGACTGAGTTCCCTAAGTACCCTTGGATGCAAGCCATCTGGTCCCGGTAATTTATTAATGTTAAGTTTCTCAAGTCTAATTTTAATTCTGTCCTCTGTTAACCATGGAGGTGCTTCCTGTGTTGTGTCATGAGGATAAACACTGCAGTTTTGGTTACTGAAGCCCCCCGATTCACTCGTGAAGACTGAGGAGAAGAATAAATTCAATACCTTCGCCATCTCCCCATCCTTTGTAACCAGATGTCCTTCCTCATTCTTTATGGGGCCAATATTGTCTGTCCTCCCTTTTTTACTGTTTACATACTTAAAGAATTTCTTGGGATTTTTTTGCTCTCCTCCGCTATGTGTCTTTCATGTTCTATCTTAGGCGCCCTAATTGCACCCTTACATTTCTTGTTGCATTCTTTATAAAGTCTGAATGCTGAGGATGATCCCTCAACCTTGTATTTTTTGAAGGCCTTCTCCTTTGCTTTTATATGCATTTTTACATTGGAGTTAAGCCATCCAGGACTTTTGTTCGCTCTTTTAAATTTATTACCCAATGGGATGCATTGGCTAATGCCCTTATTTAATATGCTCTTAAAGCAAACCCATCTCTCCTCCGTGTTCTTTATTCCTAATATTTTATCCCAATTTATGCCTTTTAGCAAGGTTTGTAGTTTAGGGAAGTTGGCTCTTTTGAAATTCAGTGTCTTTGTATTCCCTTTATGTTTCCTATTTGTGTGATTTATACTAAAACTAATTGACCTACACTAAGGACTGCGGGTCCTCGGCTGCAAGCAATTTGTGGTGAATGGGGACTTTAAGGATGGTTTCAGATTGGCTTCAGCTTGTATAAGAGCAGTGTGAACAGCAAACTTTTATGAAATTATTATACAGGATTTATATAGCACCAACAGTTTACACAGCGCTTTACAATATAAAAAAGAGACAATACAGTTATAATACAAGATAATGCTCAGAAGAGCTTAAAATCGAATAGGGTGGGGCAGGTGGTACAAAAGGTTGTAACTGTAGGGAATGAGCTGATGGAAGTGGTAAAAGATTAGTTGGAGACGTGATAGGCTTTCCTGAAGAGATGAGTTTTCAGGGATTACTTGAAGGTAGCAAGAGTAGGGGATAGCCGGACCGGTGGAAGTAGCGAGTTCCAGAGGAAGAGAGAGGCTCTGGAGAAATCCTGGAGACGAGCATGGGAGGAGGAGACGAGAGAGATTGAGAGTAGGAGGTATTGAGAATAGCGAAGAGGACGATTTGGGTGATATTTGGAGGTGAATGGGAGCAATGAGATGGGACTTAAGTTGTTCAGGTTGGTGGGGTCCAGTGAGGGCTTTTTAAGTATGGGAGTGATCTCTGCATGTTTTAGAGGGGAGGGGAAGGTGCCACTAGAGAGGGAGAGATTGAAGATGTAAGTGAGGGAGCATAGGATAGAGGAAGAGGGTAACCATAGTAGTTGTGAGGGAACAGGATCCAAGGATTGGTTAGGTGGGCACCTGAGAAAAGTTTTGTAACCTCTTCAGCAATTCAAAAGAGGAGAGTGTTGAATGTGCTGTTAGGCAAGGTATGTTGGGTGGGGAATATGTACGCACAGTGGAGATGTCCTCACGAATTACATCAATCTTGTCTTTGTAGTGATTGCCAATCTTTGGGGCAGTGAGTGAGTTAGTGGGTAGAGGGGGTGGGGGACGAAGCAGAGAGTTAAAGTTTGAGAAGAGCCCACTGGGACTGGATGACAAAGTATTAATAGGAGAGACAAAGTAGGCTTGTTTGGCAGCATGGAGGCAGAAATTGTATTTTAGAAGGGCAGGTTTTACGCCACAGTTGTTCGAGAGCATGACAATATCTCTTGAGATTTCTAGTGTTGTCAGTTTGCCAGGGTTGCAACAGTCGGGGCTTGATTCTGCGTGTGGTTAGAGGAGCAATGCATCTAAAGATGATGAAAGTGAACTGTTGTAGACAGAGGTGGCCAGGTCAGGACAGGACAGGGGAGAGATTATGTCATATAGGTGGTCAGTAGCAGAATAGAGAAGAGAAGGGTTAAAGTGGCGAAGGTTGCTACAAGTAATTGTTTGCTGCTTGGAGGGATGGGTGGTTGGAGGCAAGGATACAGTGAAACTAATGAGGTTGTGATCAGAGAGAGGAAAGGGGGTGTTTGTGAGTTTGCCAGGGTTGCAGAAATGAGAGAATACAAGGTCAAGGGTATTACCATTGGAGTGAGTGAAAGTATGTGTCCATTGGGTTAGGTCAAAAGATGAGGTTAAGTTGAGAAGTTTAGCTGTAGTTGGGCTGTTAACAGCTTTTGCAAAGCTTTCAGCAAACTTTGAGCAGCTTTCTTGAGTCTTTAAAGCGCTCTTCAGCTCCTGTTTGGAAATGTTATACACAGATCTTAATAGGAGTGCTGATTGCCACATTAAACAAACTGGTAGCAGGCTTTCAACAAGCTTCAAGTAGCGCTGAAGCCTGCTAGCAGCTTGTTTAAAGTGGCAAGTAGCACTCCCATTGAGAACTGTGTTCAATATTTACAAACTAGAGCTGAAGGGCAGTTTAAAAATGTAAACAAAGCGTGCTGAAAGCTCTGAAAACGCTTTTAAAACAGTTTTAGTTCACACTGCTCTTATACAAACTGAAGCCTGTGTGAAACAGACCTTATGCTCAAATGCCTGCACAAGGACCCAAGGCTTTGGTTCATCAAAGTGAAGGAACCTTACTGGGTAGCCACACTATTAGGCTGCCCATAAAGTGTAAAATGGGGGATCTTCTGTCACCATCCCAGAGGAAGCTCACAATTTGAGACTTTGAGGAGATATTGCATAAGAACCACAGTTCCCAATGGTGTCAGGATTCCTTGTGATGACCAATGTACCTCTGATCCCTGAAAGGAAGAGCAGCAGTGGCATGGGTTGCATCAGTGTCTCTTTCAAGATCTTTTTTAAACCACATTGTCCAGACCCAGCTGCAGGCAGCATTCATAAGCAGTGCCTGAACCAGTGCCCCCCCCCCCACACCCACCCAGCAGTCACAAAAAAAACAGAAAAAAATGTTCTTTAAGTGCACTGTGTTCGGGCGCCGGACACAATGCACTATGGGAAGGGCCACACCAATGCTATCACGAGATTCTTTTGCAGGCTTTTGACCTGCTTTGTGGTGCATTCCAAAGCGCCGAACAGCTTTGTTCTTCTAGTTAACCGCAATGGTTACTTCCGGTATCCATATGCTAGTGGTGAACCGGAAGTGACGTCGGCAGCTCCGTGGAATGCACAGCCCAAGCGGAGCTGCCTGTAAGGTAAGTAAGACTCACTCAGTTAGTACTCAGCACGCTGTATGTAAAACGAAAGTAACCTTACCCCATATATCTGCCTCTCACAGAGGACTGCACTTTACCAAAACAAAGTATAATGATCTTTTTTTAAATATTCCTGGCAGGCTGGCAACAAAATGTATAGCTCTTGTTGTTTGGACAGGTGTTCTAAGGGCAGTGCTGTGGGCTTTTCCAACAAGTTCCCAGTCAGACTGAGGCTGCATTTGATGGGGCACAGTGAGGCTGCATTTGATGGGGCACAGTGGGAGCATTTGATGGGGCACAGTGAGGCTACGTTTGATGTGGAACAGTGAGGCTGCGTTTGATGGGGCACAGTGAGGCTGCGTTTGATGGGGCACAGTGAGGCTACATTTGGTGGGGCACAGTGAGGTTGCATTTGATGGGCACAGTGGCTGCATATGATGGGCACAGTGGCTGCATTCAATGCTGCACATTGGCTGCATAAAATGGGCACAGTGGCTGTATTTGATGGGGCACAGTGGCAGCATTTGATGGCACAGTGGGAGCATTTGATATGGCACAGTGGCTGCGTTTGATGGGCACAGTGGCTGCAATTGATGACACAGTGGGAGCATTTGATATGGCACAGTGGCTGCTTTTGATGGGCACAGTGGCTTTGTTTGATAGCACAGTGGGAGCATTTGATATGGCACAGTGGCTGCGTTTGATGGGCACAGTGGCTGCGTTTGATGGGCACAGTGGCTGCGTTTATTGGCACAGTGAGGCTGCATTTGATATGGCACAGTGGCTGCATTTGATGGGCACAGTGGCTGCATTTGATGGGCACAGTGGCTGCGTTTGATGGCACAGTGGCGGCAATTGATGGGCACAGTGGCGGCAATTGATGGGCACAGTGGCGGCAATTGATGGGCACAGTGAGGCTGCAATTGATGGGGGTTTTTTTCAGAATTTTTCAGTTTGTTTGTGCCCCCTCCCCCCAAAATTTTGAGCACCAGCCGCAACTGGCCTGGACCACCTGATTGCTGACTACATCAGGTACCACAACACGTGTAATTCTGACATTTGATGTTTCTGAATATGAGATCAGTTTGCAATTATTGGGTTGTTTCTGTCCTAGTGGCTGGGCAATTCCCATGGTCATTATCACACAGGAAGATCTTCCATCAAGTTGGACAGTATGTGGGTGGGGCTTAACACACCCAAGTAGGGACTAATATCTGTACTTACAGGCGGAGGCCGCAGTCAAATTAAATCATCATTAAGGTGGCACTCTGACTTAGAAGCGAGTATACTTTACTTGTACAGGTAACCCTTTGTGTATGTGTCATTCCTTATTGCGCACACCTCAAATTTGGATGCTCTGTACCTTATCCAGGCCCGAGCTGGGACAAAAAATAGGCCTGGGCATTTTAGACTGAGCAGCCCGGGGGAGGGGGGGGGCAGCGTTCATGGGGGCAGGTGGATGACGGATATAGAATAGATCTATCTATCTATCCTATCTAGATCTATCTATCTATCTATCTATCTATCTATCTATCTATCTATCTATCTATCTATCTATCTATCTATCTATCTATCTATCTATCTATCTATCTATCCCTTATCTGTCCATCCAATATCTATCTATCCCATATATATCTATCCCATATAGATTAGGGAAGGAAGCAAGTGGCTGAAGAGCTGGTGTAGTAAGGAGGGGTTTGGGTTCCTGGAGGACTGGGCCGACTTCTCAGTCGATAATCGGTACTATTAAAGGGACGGCCTGCACCTAAATAAGGAGGGTGCAGATCAGCTGGGAATGAAGATAACCAAAAAGTTAGAGGGGTTTTTAAACTAGGCGATGGGGGGGATGGTCCAGAGGTAGAGATAGTCAGCGCAAAACATATTCCAGAGGGTAGTATTGGGGGCATTAGTGGTAGGTTGACCAAAGCACATAAACCCAAGGTAAGTATAGTAGCAAGTCCTAGCTGCAATCTCGAAACACCCAATAGGAGGATAATAATGCGACTGGTCTAAACTATGTGGCATGTTCACCAATGCCAGGAGCCTGGCAGACAAGATGGGTGAACTACAGATACTGTTGTACGAGGAGGATTTGGATTTTGTGGGAATTTCAGAGACCTGGTTCAACAACTCTCATGATTGTCTGGCAAACATTCAAGGGTATACCCTTTATCGCAAGGATAGAAAGGGTAAAAAAGGGGGAGGGGTATGCCTATATATCAAGAATAATGTACAAGTGAATGTGAGAGATGACATCACTAAGGGAGCTAGGAAGGAGGTGGAATCCTTATGGGTAGAGCTCCAAAGGATGAAGCTAAGGGGAAAATAATGCTGGGAGTATGCTATAGGCCCCCTAACCTAAGGGAGGGAGGGGAGACAGATCACAATTTGGATTAGCAGCAAGGATGGGAAGTGTTCTCATAATGGGGGATTTGAACTATCCAGACATAGACTGGGCGTAGGGAACCGCGCATTCATCTAAGGCTCGCCAGTTCCTAAATGTCTTGCAGGACAATTTTATGGGTCAGATGGTAGACGCACCAACTAGAAATAAAGCGTTACTGGATCTACTGATTACCAACAATACAGATCTGACCACGGATGTGGAAATACTGGGCAATTTAGGTAACAGCGATCACAGGTCAATTGGCTTCAGTATAAATCACACAAATAGGAAACATAAGGGGAATACAAAGACACTGAATTTCAAAAGAGCCAACTTCTCTAAACTACGAGCCTTGCTAGAAGGCATAAATTGGGATAAAATCTTAGGAACAAAGAACACGGAGGAGAGATGGGTTTGCTTTAAGAGCATATTAAATAAGGGCACTAGCCAATGCATCCCATTGGGTAATAAATTTAAAAGAGCGAACAAAAGTCCTGGATGGCTTAACTTCAATGCAAAAATGCATATAAAAGCAAAGGAGAAGGCCTTCAAAAAATAAGAACATGCAACAAGGTGCATTTGGGGGACACCCCCTTGGACATTAAATGGCAGAGGAGAGTAATAAGAAGTAAAATATGTAAAAAAGGCACAAGGGTGCCAACTTTATTGATATACAAAAATAGAAAATATATTGTGTGTAAACACAATTCATTAAAAAAGTATAAACAACACACCAATGAATCATCGTCAACAAGACATATACAGTGGGGATGGAAAGTATTCAGACCCCCTTATATTTTTCACTCTTTGTTACATTGCAGCCATTTGATAAAATCATTTAAGTTCATTTTTTCCCTCATTATTGTACACACAGCACCCCATATTGACAGAAAAACACAGAATTGTTAACATTTTTGCAGATTTATTAAAAAAGAAAAACTGAAATATCACATGGTCCCAAGTATTCAGACCCTTTGCTCAGTATTTAGTAGAAGCACCCTTTTGATCTAATACAGCCATAAGTCTTTTTGGGAAAGATGCAACAAGTTTTTCACACCTGGATTTGGGGATCCTCTGCCATTCCTTCTTGCAGATCCTCTCCAGTTCTGTCAGGCTGGATGGTAAATGTTGGTGGACTGCCATTTTTAGGTCTCTCCAGAGATGCTCAATTGGGTTTAAGTCAGGGCTCTGGCTGGGCCATTCAAGAACAGTCACGGAGTTGTTGTAAAGACACTCCTTTGTTATTTTAGCTGTGTGCTTAGGGTCATTGTCTTGTTGGAAGGTAAACCTTTGGCCGAGTCTGAGGTCCTGAGCAATCTGGAGAAGGTTTTCGTCTAGGATATCCCTGTACTTGGCCGCATTCATCTTTCCCTCGATTGCAACCAGTCGTCCTGTCCCTGCAGCTGAAAAACACCCCCCACAGCATGATGCTGCCACCACCATGCTTCACTGTTGGGACTGTATTGGCAGGTGATGAGCAGTGCCTGGTTTTCTCCACACATACCGCTTAGAATTAAGGCCAAAAAGTTCTATCTTGGTCTCATCAGACCAAAGAATCTTATTTCTCACCATCTTGGAGTCTTTCAGGTGTTTTTTTAGCAGGCTTTCATGTGTCTTGCACTGAGGAGAGGCTTCCGTCGGGCCACTCTGCCATAAACCCCCGACTGGTGGAGGGCTGCTGTGATGGTTGACTTTCTACAACTTTCTCTCATCTCCCGACTGCATCTCTGGAGCTCAGCCACAGTGATCTTTGGGTTCTTCTTTACCTCTCTCACCAAGGCTCTTCTCCCCCGATAGCTCAGTTTGGCCGGACAGCCAGCTCTAGGAAGGGTTCTGGTCCTCCCAAACGTCTTCCATTTAAAGATTATGGAGGCCACTGTGCTCTTAGGAACCTTAAGTGCAGCAGAAATTTTTTTGTAACCTTGGCCAGATCTGTGCCTTGCCGCAATTCTGTCTCTGAGCTCTTCAGGCAGTTCCTTTGACCTCATGATTCTCATTTGCTCTGACATGCACTGTGAGCTGTAAGGTCTTATATAGACAGGTGTGTGGCTTTCCTAATCAAGTCCAATCAGTATAATCAAACACAGCTGGACTCAAATGAAGGTGTAGAACCATCTTAAGGATGATCAGAAGAAATGGACAGCACCTGAGTTAAATATATATGAGTGTCAAAGGGTCTGAATACTTAGGACCATGTGATATTTCAGTTTTTCTTTTTTAATAAATCTGCAAATATGTCAACAATTCTGTGTTTTTCTGTCAATATGGGGTGCTGTGTGTACATTAATGAGGAAAAAAAAATGAACTTAAATGATTTTAGCAAATGGCTGCAATATAACAAAGAGTGGAAAATGTAAGGGGGTCTGAATACTTTCCGTCCCCACTGTATATGTATAGAATACCCAAAGCTAATAATCCGAGATACTGCTCAAAATTAATTGAGATCAGACAAATAGATTTGTAGCATACATCCTGACATGTTTTGGAAATTCGCATTGGCACATATTTTTTCCTTCATCAGGGGAGGTTTGTAGTTGGGTAAATAATTTTCATATCTGTAACATAGATATATATATATAGTAATGTTTGCACAGTAATATGAGAAAAGCATTGAAAAACTATATTATCTCTGAAACTTTTTTCTCTATAGTATAAAGTAACAAGGCCAAAAGTACTTAACTGAGAGTTACAAAAATAAAAACAGCAGAGGAGAGTACATGCTGGCTGCATAGGTCCACACACACATGACAGGGACGGTTAATCATGTGTCCACAAGAGACGCCTGGTATACCAACAGCGGCAAAGTTTGCACTGTAGAGACAATTAGGATAAGAAGGCAATTAAGTCAATCCTCCTCTCTCTGATTTAATTAATCGCCTTCTTGTCCTAATGCAGGGCGCATGCACAAATACGGACTACCTTTTCAGCAGTGGCCTGGGTTGCCATGGATCGGCTTGGTAGGCGGGGAATGAGGAGACTCTTTCCTCTTCTCCCATGACCACCCAGCATATGCGGAACATCAGCGGCCGGCCCCGCATGTCGGAACCTGCGGCCGGCCCCGCATGTCAGAACCTGTGGCCGGCTCTGCATGTCACACCCGGACATGCAGCCCGGTGGCCTCCGGCCCACTGGCCAAACGCCCGGTCTGCCTTATGGCCAGTCCGGGCCTGACCTTGTTCCACTATGCAGCACTTTGGGAGGTTACCGCAGAGCCTGTACCCACTCCACCAACACAGCCTGGCATGTCACCTCACTCCCAGTGACATGATAGGACTTCACTCTTTCCCAAGGCCTCTCTTTCTCTCTTCTTCCGTGACTTCTCTGGCTAGGTACATGGGTTACTCTGTAACGCGAGATCTGTCCCTGTATGTGGGACATTGATCACTATGGAGCAGGCCAAATTTACAAACCCCCTCACTACCGAAGCCTTCTGTCATCCCTGCTGTATCACCAAGACTCCCGCAGGCTGGCTTGTTTTTTTAAATCACCCGACCTGACTCCAGCAATGGCAACATAGCCTATTTTCCTCTGCTGCAGGTTTGACCCTTGCAATGTATCCATACTGACTTCTCTTCATCACCCTTCTAAGCTCTGTTCTTTGATACACCATGCATGCAGACCTTTAGTGACTTCAGACCAGGCAGATTGACTTAACAACAAAATCCTTTTATAGAAATAGTTAAATGTAACAACTGAAGAGTTCCCAGAAACATCTTCCCTACACATTCCTGTACAAAGTCTTCTCAGTGTCCTTTTTGTGTGTGCCTGGTACTCTCTTGTGCCCTATGAGGTGGCCATTCCTTGAAATAGGTGAGAAAGTAATTTCATCCATATCCCTTAGAACCCCAACTGGGGTGGTAAAGTAGTACAGTGGCTTATTACATCCTCAGCAGCACACTCCTTCTTTTGCCATGCAAAGAGCAAAGACCGTTAACCTAGATACAGTTTTCTCTTTTTATATGTTTTGTCCAGCAGAGGGCAGTGCTTCTCAGAAAAGCCCAGGAAAACCTGAACAGTAGGGCTAACCCTTACCTCCCTGGCAGCACCACTTCTGCTGGGCAGCATCAACTAAAATTAAATAGTGCAAATTGACACAGCAGAAGGTACACTTACCCAAAGAAATTAGCACAGGCAGTACCTCATTAAGCACCTGCTTTCAAGTGTCCTTGTGAAAGGATCATATTCTTTTCTCTGAAATGGAAAGGATCAAAGTCCCGCTTTTGCAATGCTGTCACGATTGGCTGAATATAGCAGGAGGTTCTGGTGCTTGGACAATTTGTTGAAGTGCAGGCAGGTATCTCCCTAAATGTTGCCCTCAGGAAGTATTGTCCATATTAATGGTGATAAAAGTCAGTTCATAGCATTGCTGCCAACTGGGCAGTGTTTTGTCTGCATAGATGTTACAAACGGAACCTGTTACTAAAGATAAAATGAAAGAGACTTTCCATGTCGTGGACCCCCTTGTCTCTTTGCCAAACCTGTGGAAGAACTAACTGCTTACGGCCAAGTGTCCAACTTTCGGATAAATTATGCAAAATCTGAAATTCTGCTGATAGTTGTCAGCCAGCCCTTGCTACTACTTTGAAGAGAGCTTTCACATTTACTTGGGCTTTCACATCCATAACATATTTGGGCTTTCAACTTACTGACTGTCTAGATTTGCACAAAATTATGCTCCTCTACTTTGGAAGATCCGCCAGGATCTACAATCCTGGGATAGAGCAACTTTCACATGGATCGGCCGCACAAACATTTTTAAGATGACTGTATTGCCCCACATACTTTTCATCCTGCAGATGGTGCCTGTGTCCCTACCTAGATGCTTTTTTACTGAGCTCCGCAGCCTCTTCACCTTGTTTGTTTGGAAAGGTTAGCGACCACGTCTAGCCATGGCTTTGTTGCAACGACCCAAACGACTCGGAGACCTTGGCATCCCCAATATTTTACAATATTATAGAGCTATTGCTCTGCAGTGCATTCTTAACTGGAGATTTCACACCTCCTATAAATTATGGGTACCTCTTGAGAAGACTATGGCAGGCCGTAATCTATCCCACGCACAGTGGGTCCCTCCGAGTGATAGGGGTTTATCAGATTGGGTATCCTCACTAACAACACATGTCCTCAAAGTTTGGGACAGGCTAAATAGGTCTCTAGCCCTAGTCCCCCCAACATCACCACTAGCACCTTTTGGTGTTTTTCCGTGGTTTCCGCCTGGGGAGAAATTGTCATTTTTTGGTCCCTGGATAACTGATGGGGGTATTAGCCTGTCACGCTTCCTGGACGGTCACAGCCTAATTTCACTGGCCACCCTCAGGGAGCGGTACAGTAGTTCCCCCTTTGACTTTTGTAGATATTGTCAACTCACTGATTTTGTCTCCTTACAGCTCCACCTATCCCCGATTAGGCCTATGCTTACAGAGTTTGAACGCATATGGGCAGCCAAAGAACCTCTACCGCATATGATCTCATCTCTATAAATCACTTGATTCGGCTCCCCCTAACCCTAAACCATTCTTTATTGGGGAATGGGAGCGGGATCCCGGGTGTGAGTTCACTGAGGAAAAACTGCGCCACTTGTACCTTTTCACACACTCTAGCTCAGTAGACTCTGAGACAAAACACAAGAAAATAACTATAAGTTGCTGTCTTGGTGGTACTAAGTGCCCACCTCCCTTGCTAGAATTTACCCATTAATCTCTGAGTTGTGTGTGAGGGGATGCGGACAGAGGGGAACCCTCCTCCATATTTGGTGGGACTGTCCGTTGGATTCACCCTTTTGGTCTGCTATCCACAGACGCATATCGGATAGTCTAGGTATAGATGTGCCTTTTTCCCCAAAGCACTTTCTGCTTCACATCCCCCGATCCCTACCTCTCACTATAAACGCAGTGCTCTCCCTCACCTCCTGAATGCCGTTAAGTGCCTTATACCAATTCACTGGAAGAGCCCGCGAGTCCCGAGTGAGTTAGACTGGCTTGGGAAGGTGACAGAGATCATGGAAGCAGAGGACTGAGTGGCCACGTGCAAGGGAACTTGTGAGCGCTTTGACTCAATCTGGGGCTCATGGTGGAGCCATACCTCTGGACAGGCCCCAGTCTCCTTTAGTCTAGATGTTGCCTTGTTAACTTTGGCAGATCCTGCCTTCTGGCAACGTGTCCAGGTGAACCGGACCCTGAATCAGGTTCAGAACCAGATACAGAATTAGCATTGATGTTCCTAGTGTAGATATACTCCATCAGCCGATGAACCAGGTGTAAAATGTAAGAATATATTACTGCGCTGTTCTGGTGTCACTCGTAGAGTGAAGTCAAAAATGTGAGGAAAAACTGCTGCAACTTAATGTGAGACACACACAATAAACAGAATGAGAAATAAAAAAGCTGCGCTGAATGAATAGTGTGATAAAACTATTGTGACATATAAGTATTAACTGTGCATCAGATAAAATGAAGGTAATGAATACTCCATATGACCCAATGCTATGTCAATGTAACAACACAATGCTGATATAGCGTGCATACAAAAGAAAACAATAAAAGGCTACAAGAGCTGTCTAAGTGTCCAATTGACTCTGATGGATTACTGCACAAGTATTCCACAAGATATATAGTTCAAAGTAAGAGTTTAAACGATGATTCCTCAGCCCTCTATTTTGTAGTGACATAAAAACACGACATCCAAGAAGATGTGACAGGGTACAACAGGAAAGATCCTCCACCAATGATAATACTGCCGCTTAACAGCTTGCTAGATCTCTTGTTTAAGGAGATCACATATGCCTGTGGCTTGTTCCCCAGCCCCGGGTCTCTGTGCTTAGATAGCAAGATGTTTCCAGATACTCCACTCAAGATATCCACAGTGTGAATGGTATTCACTCATCCCCCATGTAAGGATAGAAAGACTTCCATAGCATAATTCTTTAAAAACATTTAATATTTAAAAAAAACAACAATATTGCACTTACAATGTTGCCGTGGGTATAAAAGCATTTTCAAATAGTACTCGAGCCGGCCAGCTCTCAATCGCTGCCCGTTGCTTCCGGGACAAGCGTGGTTCGTGGTAACATCAGAATGCTGCTCCTCCCTATGCCGTTTCGTCACAGATGACGTCTGTTCCCCCATCTTGCTATCTAAGCACAGAGACCCGGGGCTGGGGAACATATGGAGTATTCATTATGGAGTCATATGGTTATTCATTACCTTCATTTTATCTGATGCACAGTTAATACTTATATGTCACAATAGTTTTATCACACTATTCATTCAGCGCTGTTTTTTTATTTCTCATGATGAACCAGGTGTGTTTGCCAATTTATAAAGGCCTTAGCGGTACTTATAATTATGAATTATTTAATATCATTTTCTTTTCCTTTTATAGATTTTTTTTTCATGTTCCTACTTCACTTTATATGAGCCTAAGATGCTGTAAGGTATCTGCTTTGATTTATTGAGCGAGCCCTCTCTCCTTCCCCCAAAGTGTGAGGGGAATGTCCACTTTGATCGAAAATCTAGGACAGGGATGGGTTTGTCCTAGCAATAATTATACTCATGGTGTAATGTATTATGGCACTACCGATATCAGTATTTGCCCTTGAGGTGCATTTTGCCTTCCCTTTCCTCTTACCCTTTTGTCTGTACATGGTTTTGTATGGTTTAAAATGTAAAATAAAATAAAGATTATATAAAAAAAAAAAAAAATAAGAGACCATAAGACTGGTAGATTTTTCAAGTAAAAGGTAGGAACATTGCTGGTTGTCTACATAGAAATCTTCCTTGGAATTCATGAGGTATTATAGACACTCATTAGAAATATGTCTTCTGTTCATGCAACAAACGGCGCAACTTGGGACAGATTGATGCAACTGTCAGTATATGAATCTGTTGCAAAATTGCCCGAGAGAGAATTTTGTCTGCCACACAATACTTATACCAACATAAAAGAGGTCTTATTTACCTGCACTTTTCTCATCACTGAATTGGTGATATTTCTTTATGAATTTGTCACAGCGGCAGAATGTAAGAACCACAAGAATTAGTTGCACATGTCAGAAGCAGCAAGAAAACCACCATAGTATTTTCTAATACAGCCATAATACCAGAAACGTGTTACAATTGCTTTATTGAATGTCTCCCTATGTGTAAAAAGAGCCTGAAGGCCTCCAGTACCCCACATGTGGGTACAGCTAAGAATAAGGCACTTGTGGGTACAGGTAAGAATAAAGTACATGTGGGTACAGGTAAAAATAAGGTACATGTGCGTATAGGTAAGAATACATTACATGTGGGAACAGGTAAGAATAAGGTACTTGTGGGTACAGGTAAGAATAAGAAGCATGTGGGTAGAGATAAGAATAAGGTACATGTGGGTACATGTAGCAATAAAATACATGTGGGTACAGGTAAAAATAAAGTACATGTGGGTACAGGTAAGAATAAAGTACATGGGGATACAGGTAAGAAAAAGGGACATGTGGGTACAGGTAAGAATAAAGTACATGTGGATACAGGTAAGAATAAAGTACATGTGGGTACAGGTAAGAATAAGGCAAAAGTGGGTGCAGGTAAGAATAAGGTACATTTGGGTACAGGTAAGAACAATGTACATGTAGGTACACGTAAAATAAAAGTACATGTACCCACATGTGGGCACAGGTAGGAATTAGGGACATGTGGGTACAGGTAAGAATAAGGTACATGTGGGTACTGGTAAGAATTAGGTGCATGTGTGTACAGGTAAGAATTGGGTGCATGTGGGTACAGGTAAGAATTAGGTGCATGTGGGTACAGGTGGGAATAAAGTACATGTGGGTACAGGTAAGAATAAGGGACATGTGGGTACAGGTAAGAATAAAGTACATGTGGGTACAGATAAGAATAAAGTACATGTGGGTAGGTACATGTGGGTACAGGTAAGAATAAAGTACATGTGGGTACAGGTAAGAATAAAGTACATGTGGGTACAGGTAAGGATGAGGCACATGTGGGTACAGGTAAGGATGAGGTACATGTGGGTACAAGTAAGAATAAAGGACATGTGGGTAAAGGTAAGAATGAGGTACTTGTGAGTACAGGTAAGAATAAGGTAAATGTGGGTACAGGTAAGAATAAAGTACATGTGGGTACAGGTAAGAAAAAGGGCAAATGTTGATACAGGTAAGAAAGAATAAGGAACATGTGGGTACAGGTAAGAATAAAGTACCGTACATGCTGGTACAGGTAAGAATAAAGTCATGTGGGTACAGGTAAGAATAAGAAGGTACATATGGGTAATGGTAAGAATAAAGTACATGTGGGTACAGGTAAGAATAAGGCAAATGTGGGTACAGGTAAGAATAAAGTACATGTGGGTACAGGTAAGAATAAGGAACAAGGGGATACAGGTAGGAACAAAGGAAATGTGGGTACAGGTAAAAATAAGGTACATGTGGGTACAGGTAAAAAATATTGTTACAGCATATTTTAAGCTGAATCTTGCGTTTTTGGCTTGTAGTTCTTTAAAGGTAAAATTATGAGCTAATCTGCAGTGACATCTAGTGGTTCATAATAATAAGCCATCTGCAAACCTTGCTGACCTGAAAAAAAAATGGATTAGTAAAGCTGCAGAGACACTGTAGTAGAAAAAATGTACATTGTTCTATAAAAACAGTCATTTTACACACACAAGGATACAATGTAACCAAGTAAAGGATTTCCAGTGGAGAGGAAATGCATAGATAACTGGATAGTATGTCATTTGTTCAATATACAACCATACCCTATATTGTAAACTCTAACAAGCAGGGCCCTCTGATCCCTCCTATACTGAATTGTAATGTAACTGTACTGTCTCTTAAACCCATATTTTATTCACAATAGAAAATAGAAACATGATCAAATGTTTAACCTGAGAAAATCCTTTTAACCACTTCAGCCCTGGAGGATTGGGCAGCTCAATGCCCGGAGGACATGAAATTTGTGTCCCTTTTTTCCCACAAATAGCTTTCTTTTGATGGTATTTGATTGCCTCTGCGATTTTTATTTTTTGCGATATAAACGGAAAAAGACCGAAAATTTTGAAAAAAAAAAGATTTAGGCCAAAATGTATTCAGCCACTTGTCTTTGGTAAAAAAAATGTCAATAAGCGTATATTTATTGGTTTACGCAAAAGTTATAGCGTCTACAAACTAGGGTACATTTTCTGGAATTTACGCAGCTTTTAGTTTATGACTGCCTATCTAATTTCTTGACGTGCTAAAATGGCAGGGCAGCACAACCCCCCCCCAAATGACCCCATTTTGGAAAGCAGACACCCCAAGGAAATTGCTGAGAGGCTTGTTGAGCCCATTGAATATTTTAGTTGTTTGTCCCTCATATTGAGCAGAGAGCCAGTATTAGCACCGCTCATCCTTCTGGTGAACTGGCAAGCACCAGCGGCCTAGTACACCCCGGTCGTAAATCCAGCACTGCAGTAACACTTGGTGATGTGGCGAGTCCCATAAGTGCAGTTCAAGCTGGCGAGGTGGCAAGTACGAGTAGTGTCCCGCTGCCACCAAGAAGAACACAGGCACGTCTAGCCCATAGTGCTCTTCCTGCTGCATTTGCCAATCCTAATTGGGAACCCACCACTTCTTCAGCACCCGTACTTCCCCCATTTACTGGCCAACCCGGAATTCAGGTGGAAACAGTGGATTTACGTCACTTGATTTTTATTCGCTGTTTTTCACCGAAGTTCTCTATAGATCTATTGTGGACCAAAGCAATTTGTATGCTGGTCAATTCATCACCGCTAATCCAGGACAGGGAAGGTTCTGTGTGCGCAGTAAGCAATAAGCACAGGGCTGGCGCCAGAGGAGTTCCACCATGTTTCGGCTGAAAAAAAAGCCCTGGTGTTCCTTAATATAAAATTGCAAAATACACTATATATAATCTACAGTAGATAATATCATCAAACGGTTCTGATAATCTGGAGAAATCTCTGTGTGCAAGGAACAAGGCCAAAATGCAATATTAAAGGCTTATGATCTTCGGGCCCTCAGATGACACTGCATAAAATCAGCCATGATTCTGTGATGACATCACTACATGGGCTCAGGAATACTTCCAAAATCAGTCTTTGAACACAGTTCACCATTCCATCCATAGATATAAGGTAAAGCTCCATGAAGAAGCCATATATGAACATTATCTGGAAATGCAGCTGTCTTCTCTGGGTCAAAGCTCATTTAAAATGATGGAAAAATGTTCTGTGCTCAGACAATTCTAAATTGGACATTCTTTTTAGCAACCATGGGCACTGCATTCTCCAGACTAAAGAGGAGAGGGACCTTCTGGCTTGTTATCAGCCCTCAGTTCAAAATCCTGCATCTCTGATGGTATGGGGGTGCATTAGTGTGTATAGAATGGGAAGCGTGCACATCTGGAAAGGCACCATAAATGCTGATCCAGATTTTAGAGCACCATATGCTCAGGCATTCCTTTATCAAACCTCCAGTAACTGGTCTACTCAGTTCCCAGATGTTTATAGAGTGTTGTTAACCACTTGCCAAAGGATGGTCAATAGGGTTTAGGTCTGGAGACATGCTTGGCCAGTCCATCACCTTTACCCTCAGCTTCTTTAGCAAGGCAGTGGTCGTCTTGGAGGTGTGTTTGGGGTCGTCTTCATGTTGGAATACTGCCCTGCAGTCCAGTCTCCAAAGGAAGGGGATCATGCTCTGCTTCAATATGTCACAGTACATGTTGGCATTTATGGTTCCCTCAATAAACTGTAGCACCCCAGTGTCGGCAGCACTCATGCAGCCCCAGACCATGACACTTCCACCACCATGCTTGACTGTAGGCAAGACACACTTGTCTTTGTACTCCTCACCTGGTTGCCGCCACACACGATTGACACCATCTGAGGAAATAAGTTTATCTTGGTCTCATCAGACCACAGGACATTGTTCCAGTAATCCTTGTCCTTAGTCTGTTTGTCTTCAGCAAACTGTTTGTGGGCTTTCTTGTGCATCATCTTAAGAAGAGGCTTTCTTCTACAGCCATGAAGACCAATTTGATGCAGTGTGCAGGGTATGGTCTGAGAACTGACAGACTGACCCCCCACCCCTTCAACCTCTGCAGCAATGCTGGCAGCACTCATACGTCTATTTCCCAAAGACAACCTCTGGAAATGACACTGAGCATGTGCACTCAACTTCTTTGGTCGACCATCTCGAGGCCTGTTCTGAGTGGAACTTGTCTCGTTAAACTGCTGTATGGTCTTGGCCACCGTACTACAGCTCAGTTTCAGGGTCTTGGCAATCTTGTTATAGCCTAGGCCATCTTTATGTAGGACAACAATTCTTTTTTTCAGATCCTCAGAGAGTTCTTTGCCATGAAGTGTCATGTTGAACCTCAAGTGACCAGTATGAGAGAGTGAGAGCGATAACATCAAATTTAACACACCTGCTCCCCATTCACACCCGAAACTTTGTAACACTAACGAGTCACATGACACTGGGAGGGAAAATGGCTAATTGGGTCCATTTTCTCTTAATTCTCTCAAGGGGAGAATTAAGAGAAGCAAACTTGCATAGATGCTTCAGGGAATATGCAGACCCATCTACGGTCCAAAGGGAAAAAGAAGAACTGTCTGGGAATAACACTAGGTATAAATAAGATATATAACTATAGCCACTGGACCCTAAATAGGGATCTATAAGTACAGATATAGAGACAACCAATAGAGATGAGCAGGGAAAACATGCTGCCATCCAACTATATGACAATATAAAAAGTTGTAGGGGCACTGCATATGCATAATAACTCACCCAAAGAAGTCATCATCAGAGTATCCCCCCTTGGAGGAAACATCCACTACACTGACAAGCATGCAGCTGCCTGCTTATATACACCCCAACCCGGTGAACAAATCACGTGCCACCGATAGCTGCGAGTGACGGCACCAGGTCTCACTCCCCGCACTACACATGCGTGGGAACCCGGGCACACGCACGCGCTGAGCACGGCCAAAGGGCTGAGAGGCCTAAGACGTGGTCGGCACAAGTGCAGAGCGGCCCCAAGCATATTGTTATGTGACCACACCCCCACCAGGGGAGTCACATACCGCCAGAGGAAAAACAAAGCGTCACCAGCTGCGTGACACGCACATGAGCAATCCCAAAGAGGCTGTGCATCCATCACTGTGAAAGTTATAGATATAAAGAAGATTGACAAAAATAACATGGATTACAAATGAATAATCATAACATATAATCATATCATTGCCCAAATCAGAAAAAACTGTAAAGTATACAATCCCTTGATGCAAATCTAATGAACTCAGCCACAGCAACAAAATTGGGCTAAGGCTTATTCTGCATGAAACATGCCAAAAAGATGGGCAATCGATACAGTCACATTACAGCAGCTAACGCAACTTACAGAAATGGCTTGTACGATAATACTTCATTAACCACTTCAGCCCCGGAAGGATTTACCCCCTTCCTGACCAGAGCGTTATTTGCGATTCAGCACTGCGTCGCTTTAACTGACAATTGCGCGGTCATGCGACGTGGCTCCCAAACAAAATTGACGTCCTTTTTTTCCCACTAATAGAGCTTTCTTTTGGTGGTATTTGATCGCCTCTGCGATTTTTATTTTTTGCGCTATAAACAAAATAAGAGCGACAATTTTGAAAAAAACGCATTATTTTTTACATTTTGCTATAATAAATATCCCCTAAAAATATATAAAAAAAACATTTTTTTTCTTCAGTTTAGGCCGATCGTATTCTTCTACATATTTTTGGTAAAAAAAATTGCAATAAGCGTTTATTAATTGGTTTGCGCAAACGTTATAGCGTTTACTAAATAGGGGATAGTTTTATGGCATTTTTATTAATAATTTTTTTTTTACTAGTAATGGCGGCGATCAGCGATTTTTATTGTGACTGCGACGTTATGGCGGACATGTCGGACATTTTTGACACATTTTTGGGACCATTGTCATTTATACAGTGATCAGTGCGATTAAAAATGCACTGATTACTGTGTAAATGACACTGGCAGTGAAGGGGTTAACCACTAGGGGGCGGGGAGGGGTTAAGTGTGTCCTAGGGAGTGATTACTAACTGTAGGGGGATGGGCTGTGTGGCTGACGTCACTGATCTCTGCTCCGATGACAGGGAGCAGAGATCGAGTGACACTTGTCACTAGGCAGAACGGGGAGATGCTGTTTACAACGGCATCTCCCCGTTCATCCGCTCCGTGAGGCGATCGCGGGACTCCCTGCAGCGATCGAGTCCGTGGGACCCGCGACCCGACTCACGGAGCTCCCGGCCGGCGCACGTGCGCGCCGCCGGCGGCACGCACGCACGGGCACGGCGGGAAATTCAAATGGACTTACAGGTACGCCCATTTGCCCAGCCGTGCCGCTCTGTCGACGTACATCGGCATGCGCCGGCGGGCAAGCGGTTAAGGCCCGGTGGAGTGGTGACATTAAGCCTCTCAATCCACAGGGTCTCGTGCTGCAAAATAACCCTGTCCCAATCACCCCCACTCGGGTTTCGTAAACGATTTCCAAAACCAAGTATTTGACCACATGTGGGTCAAATTTATGGTATAGTCCGATATGGTGACCAATGGTAGTCAATTTTCCATTGGTGGAATAGTAAAGGTGATCACCTATCCGTTGGCGGAGCTCCCAGATGGTCTTCCCCACGTAGAAGGCATTGCAAATGCATATCATTAGGTATTCCTTATTTTTTCTTATTGGAGATCAGTCTGGGGAACTGTCTCCATTCTTAATTTTCTTACAGTGCAAAAAATAAAAAAAAAACAGTGGTGATCACAGGTCTATATGTGTGAAAAAATTATATAAGTTTAGTTTGAGTACAGAGTTGCATGACCGTACAATCATAGCGCAGTGCCAAATAGCAAAAAATAGCCTGGTCATAAAGGGGGTCAAATCTTCTGGAGCAGAAGTGGTTAAAATAAGAGCGGATGCTACACCATGGTAAACATAACCCTGTCCCAACTTTTTTGGAATTGTGGTTGTACTTTGCTAGCTCTTTGTTGCCCTTTCCTAACTTTTTTAAGGCATGTTGCTACTATCAATTTAAAAAAGACCTTTTTTTTTCTTAAAATGGTACATTTTCTTTATTAAATCCTTATGCCACCAGAACCATTTTTGCATTTTTTGCAAACATGCTTAAAAAATCATTTTTGGCCTGAAGATTACATAAACACCCCAAAACATTCTATATTTTCTGAAAACAGACACCCTAGAGAATAAAATAGAGGTACTTTCGTCCTGATAACATGTGTATGGCAAAAAAATGTTTTCATGCGTAGGCGCCCTTAATGCATGCATTTACTTTCAAATGTGCGTATATGTGGATGGAGGGGGGGGTCCTCAAAACATGTGCTTGGTTGCAACTTTAATTGTAGCACCCTTTAGTATGTGCTACATATTAAAAGGTGCTTTTAACAACTGAGATTTTTTTTTTACTTAAAGGGGTTGTAAACCCACAAGATTTTTCATCTTAATGCATTCTATGCATTCAATCAAATCCAGTAACACGGGAGCCGGGGGGCGAGGCAGAGTCTTGCTGTCTGTGTCAATGGAAGCAGCAGCAGGACTCGGGAGTGCGCCCACACGAGTGCCCCATGGAAAGCTGTTCTCGAGGGGGCGCTTGAGAAGAGGAGGAGACAGGAGCGCTGCTGAGGGACCCCAGAAGAGAAGGATTAGGGCCACTCTGTGCCAAACCCTTGCACGGAGGAGGTAGGTATGACATGTTTGTTATTAAAAAATTTAAAAAACTAACCTTTACAACCCCTTTAACTTTTTTTTTTCATCACACAGGGGACAAAAAATATAAAAATGCATCAAATACCACCAAAAGAAAGCTCTATTTGTGGGAAAAAAGAACGTACATTTTATTTGGGTACAACGTCGCAAAACCGCACAATTGTCATTTAAAGTAACGCAGTGCCGTATCGCAAAAAAAGGCCTGGTCCGAAAGGGGGGTAAATCTTCTAGAGTTGAAGTGACCGATGGGAATGGACTCTATAGGAACACTTTGACTCCCACTGACACCATCTAAGGGTCTCTTGAACATGTGGTTATACTGCTCCCTAAAGCAGGTTTGGACACAAAACAAAAAGGGACCAGCTCCCTCTGGTGGCTATACCTCTTCACCTCAAGAAGTCATTTTAGTTTCCTGAGATAACAGGCTGTCCAGCTATGCTGGATCTAGAATTAATGTTGGAAGATTCCTCTATCAAGCAGCTTGTGAAAGTTTAACGGACAATTTTCTCAGTGACTTCCTGGACAAACAAAAAATTGGTATTTCACTGCTACGGCCCAGGTGGCAACTACAACAGTCATTCTGGGGACAGTGTTCTGAACTGCAAAAAAAAAAAACTACATGTCTTATGTGATACCAGATTACCACATCTGGAAACCAGGAATTCATCAGACCTGCAGTTCCCACAGGCACCATAGACCTGCCAGTTAGTTGGTTAGTAAAGGCTAAATGCCCTGACTACTGCTATGCTCATGGACAGGACTGGAATGTTGTTCAGTTGTCCAAAGTCCTCTTTTTGGATGAAAGTAAATTTTGCATTTCATTTGGAAATCAAGGTCCCAGAGTCTGGAGGAAGAGTGGAGAGGCACAGAATACAAATTCCATGAGCTTCAGTGTGAAATTTCCACAGTCAGTGATGATTTGGTAAACCCATTTCATCTGCTGGTGTTGGTCCACTGTGCTTTATTAAGTCCAAAGTCAGCACAGCCCTCTATCAGGAAATTCTAGAGCACTTAATGCTTCCCTCTGCTGACCAGCTTTATAGAGATGCTGATTTCATTTTCCAGCGGGACTTGGCACCTGCCCACACTCCCAAAAGTACCAATACCAGGTATAATGATCATGGTATCACTGTGCTTGATTGGCCAGCAACTTGCCTGACCCAAACCCCATAGATATCTGTGGGGTATTGTCAAGAGGAAGATGAGAGACACCAGACCTAACAATGCAGACAAGCTGAAAGCTGCTATCAAAGCAATCTGGCCTTCCATAACACCTCAGCAGTGCCACAGGCTGATCGCCTCCATGCCACGCCGCATTGATGCAGTAATTAATGCAAAAGGAGCCCTGAGCAAGTATTGAGTGCATACTATACTGCAGGGCCCAAAATGTCAAGTCCTAAGCCACTAGCCAGGCCTTAAGAGTACTGGCCACCAGTTGCCCCACTCAACCCCAACCCTGCCCCGCCCCTAAACATCCCCTCATAAATTATCTCATGAAATTACACTGTTAAATGTTTTATGCAGAATTAAGTTCCAAAAATAAATATTAACAACAACTTTAACAATATTAACATAAAGCATATCAGTACCCATCGGTGCAGACGATCAGTGCCCATCAGTTCAGCTTATCAGTGTCCATCAGTGCAGCATATTAGTGCCCATCAGTGCAGCCTATCAGTGCCCATCAGTGCAGCGTATCACTGCCTATCAGTGCAGCATCATCAGTGCCCATTAGTGCAGTCCATCAGTGCAGCATATGAGTGTCCATCAGTGCAGTCCATCAGTGCAGCCCATTAGTGCCCATCAGTGCAGCCTATCAGTGCCCATAAGTGCAATGTATCAGTGCCCATCAGTGCAGCGTATTAGTGCCCATAAGTGTAGTGTATCATTGCCCATCAGTGCAGCCTATCAGTGTCCATCAGTGCAGCATACCATTTCCTACCAGTGCAGCACACCAGTGCCCATTAGTGCAGTCTATCAGTGCCCACCAGTGCAGCGTATCATTCAGCCTCTCATTGCCCATAAGTGCAGCCTCATCATTGCCCACATGTGCAGCCCATCTTTGCCCAAAAGTGCAGCCTCATCAGTCATCCATGCCCAGCAATGTGAATAAATTGTGAAAGAATCATGATCTTTATTCTAAGCAAAAAAATTTTTATTCTCATTTTATCCAGAATCGTGCAGCTCTGCTGTAAATGGACATACTTTTCAGTAAGCCAACATTTCTGTATTAAAAATCCTTGTTTTTATTGATCTTATGTAATATTCTAACTTTCTGAGATACTGAATTTTGGGTTTTCACTAGCTGTAAGCCATAATCATCAAAATCAAATAAAGAAATGCTTGAAATATATCACTCTGTGTGTAATGAAGCTATATAATGTATGAGTTTCACTTTTTGAATTATATTGCTGAAATAAATTGACTTTTTGATGATATTGTAATTTTTGGAGATGCACCTGTATTATGGCAAGGGGAAGGAAGGAGGCTGTGGGATAATGTACCCCCCCCCCCCCCTCACAAAGCATGGGCTCGATCTGGTAAAGTGAAAGAGAAAAGGGAAATAAAGGAGCATCAGGCTCAGCTGGCCTAGAGAAGGTAGGGTTTTTATTGTTTTCTTTTTTTAATCAGATACTTTTTATTGAAATAAAGTTGTGCACACAATAGAGATACATGCAGAAAATTACAAATTTAGTACTAAATTGTGTATCATATTGAACTTTATTCCTCTAACATTGTATAAACCTTTTAGTACCTTGGAGCTCTAGTACAGGCTCATGGAGCGAAAGCCCTTTTTCCCATCCCAGATCTCGTACCCTCCTTTACACCTGGATTTATCACATCTGGGTAGACTATGTTTTAAGCTGGCCAGAGATGGATAGAATTTAGAAAAAATAAAAATGTATTTAAAAAAGAATGAATTTTTCAGGTGCCACACTGTGTGAACATTAAAATACACTTTTATATCATATAAAATATAAACACTAATCATATTAAACAATTTAAACCTCTCTTCCCTGTCAAGAACAGGTACAGTATGTTCCAAGTACCTACAGGAATTATTGCTTTCACAATGGTGCCCCATATACATTTAATATAATGTGCATTGTTCAATCAACAATACAAAATGACTTCAATGTAACTTCAAAAAAAGTATTGCTGGCAGGATATCCAAGTGGAAAGGGTAGACCTTTGACGCGTTTCACAGGTGAACTGTTTTACCAACATAGTATGCCCCACAGGTACATGTCATAATATACATACCTGTGGTGGCACCAAGTACATAGCATTTCAGTCTAAATATTTCCCCAATGGATAATTGGGTTACTATGCATTCCTTAATCCAAGGACACTGTGGGCAACCAGGATAACAGAAAGTATTTCTAAGTTGAAATCTTGCGTCAACTTTGGGTCTGGTGTAATGACTCCATGTGAGTCAGTCCTGCAGCAAGCGTGCCCGCCTGTATGTTATCTGTGGGGTATCTTGTACATACTTAACTAGCATCTCATCGCCCATGAGGAAGCACCAGTATTTGTTGATAATTTCTCGGACCTGAGAATGTTGGTCAGAATATCTGGTGATCAATCTCACCACTTGTAATTCCTCACATTTCATGGACGTAATTAATAATAATAATGTTCTATTCTTTTAACAAGCTCTTTGATATGCTTTTTGTTAGCATTCTCTTACTATATCCTCGCTAGGACAATCTCTCAGGGGGTAAATCAGCTTATATTTAAAATCAGAATCCAAAGTACAGTTATGTCTCAATCTGATATATTGGAAGTAAGGGATACTCCTCATTAACCACTTGCCAATCGCGCTATAGCCGAATGATGGCTACAGCGCGGCCGGCTAGTTCTGCGGAGCACAGCTGGAAGTGTCCGTGATGGCTGGGTCCTCGGGACCCAACGCCTCAGGACCCAACGCCTCTGTCCAATGAGCGATCACTTGTCAACAAACCGGCATCATGGCCGGTTCAACTCGCACTGCTGCGGGGTTTCTCTCTCCTCTCCTCATACGTTTTATTGGTGTGAGGAGAGAGAAACACTGATGTAGCATGAGCTGGCATGATACTGTGTGCCCTACAGTGCCATCACAGTGCCCTTCAGTGCTCCTACAGTTCCATCACAGTGTCCTTCAATGCCCCTATGGTGCCATCACAGTGTCCTTCAATGCTCCTATAGTGCCATTACAGCGCCATCAGTGCCACTACAGTGCCAATAGTGCCCCTAGAGTGCCATCAGTATTCCTACAGTGCCATCAGTGCCCATCAGTGCCATGATCGCCAGTACAGTGCCATCAGTGCCCCTACAGTGCCCATCAGTGCCACTACAGTGCGCATTAATGCCCTACAGTGCCACTACAGTGCTCATCAGTGCCCTAAAGGGCCATCGGTGCCACTAAAATGCTATTCAGTGCCACTACAGTGCCCATCGGTGCCACTACAGTGCTTATCAGTGCCCTACAGGGCCCCTACAGTGCTCATCAGTGTCCGTCAGTGCCGGAAAAATATGTAAAAAACGCGTTAAAAAAAATTGGTTTCATTTTTTTTCCATATTTTCAAAAAACTTGTGGACTCATTATGCCTCATACAATATATGTTGGGGTTTTTGCTTTCCAAAATGGGGTCATCTTGTGAGTGTTTTTACACATAAATTACACATAGATGTGTAATTTATGTCCCTAGAACACCTGATGGTGCTCCCTGAATGTTGGACCTTTCTATGTGGCCAGGCTGTGTAAAAGTCTCACACATGTGGTATCACCATACTCAGGACGATTAGCAGAATGTGTTTTGGGGTGTAGTTGCAAGTATGCATATGCCATGTTAGAGAAATAACCTGTTATTATGACAATTTTGTGGAAAAAAAAATCTTCATTTTGCAAAGAATTGTGGGAAAAAATTACAACTTAAAAAAACTCGCCATGCCTCTTACTAAATACCTTGGACTGCCTACTTTCAAAAAAGGGGTCATTTGGGGGGTATTTGTACTTTACTGGCTTGTTAGTGTCTCACCTGTCAGTACATCAGGTGTAATCAGGTGTGATCAATTTCCAATGATTGGCACCATATCTTGTAGACTCTATAACCTTCACAAAGACCAAATATTATACACTGATTTGGGTTATTTTTACCAAAGATATGTAGCAGTATACATTTTGGTCAAAATTTATGAAGAAAAAATACTAATTTGCTAAATTTTATAACAGAAACAAAGAAAATGCTTTTTTTACAAAAGATTCAGTCTTTTTTTATTTATAGCGCAAAAAATAAAAAACCCAGTGGTGATTATATACCGCCAAAAGAAAACTCCATTTGTGTGAAAAAAAGGATAACAATTTCATATAGGTGCAGTGTTGCATGACTGAGTAATTGTCATTCAAAGTGTGAGAGCATTGAAAGCTGAAAATTGCCCTGGTTAGGAAGTGGTTAAACTACTTGGGGCGGGTGGGTAGATGTGTCCAAATGGCCAGCATATCATTATTATATCAATATCAGCTAGCCACATGTTTGGCCAGAAAAATGTCTCTCCCACCCACCCAGGTACAAATTTGGATAAGCTAGTGCACAAGAGGTGCCCATGGCTACCTGTTGTACCTGGAGATAATGCTCTTCAACAAAATTAAAATGATTGTGGGTGAGGATGAACCTTAAGAATCATATGATGAAAGAATTTGTAGATTTTGTGGAAGCAATAATGAATATTCAGATGAACCTTGTGAGAAACGTGTTTAATCCAGCCAGCAGAGAGCTATATGTAAAACCTCTTTCTTCTAGTTTCACTTCTTAACCTCCTACCTCCTGTTCCCACCCCCAGGTCCTCACACATCTATGTAAATACAACACATACATATTCTACATCGTTCCCCTTTTAAAGAAAATATATGAAGCGATAAATGAAGTATAATATAAAACCAACAATGAGTGGAACATAGCAAGGAACAATAACAAACTACAATATAAAACGCAAGATGCTGAGTAAGAATCAGTGTGTGATAAAGTCTTGGAACTTTGGATTGGGTTTACACACTCTCCCAGATCGAGTAACAACTTGTGGGGCTTGCGAGTCTGAAACCTCTTGCCTGTCACCGTCATAATTTTGTTGTAATTGTGTGTTACATCCATTGTTGTAAGTGCCAATTGACACAGCAGCAGATGGCTTTGCTTGGGGTTCTGAAGTGATCATAGGTACACGGGCTGCGGCAGTACAGTATAAATCAGGTACCTGTAGAAGGTGACGGCGGTTCCTTACATAGGTCTTACCATCAGAATGGACAGCATAGCTGTTTGGTTGGCAGGCCTTTCCATGAACCGTGACCAGTTTGTCAAACCCACAGGTTGTCTCCAGCCTTACCACCTGCCCATGCTCCAGAGGGGAAAGGGGCCTGGCTTATTTGTCATGGCTTATGTTTCCTTTTTGCCTGAGTGTAAATAAAGCAGCCTGAACATCAGTCTTGACTCTTGGCAGGAACTGGGATGGGACCATGGGAATCAGAGTCCTGGTTCGTCGTGATAGTAAACATTATGCTGGAGAAGCCATGCCATCCCTAGTTGTCTTGTGGAGATTGAGTAGGGCTGCATAAACGTCAGAACTATCATGTGCACATTTTTTTAGGAGATGCTTGGCCAATCTTACACTAAGCTCTGCAAATACATTGGATCTAGGGTAATTTGGACTGCTAGTGACGTGCTGAAAATTCAATTCGTGAGCAAAGTTCTTGAATTCTCTACCTGAAAATGATGTTGCATTGTCACTCATCAATTGATAGGGAAATTCCATGTCTGGAGAATATCCACTTTAATGTCCTGTGTTACTGGAAGTGTTTGGGAGGACATCAAATTTCCACCAGCCAGAGTACGAATCTACCAAGACCAGGTAATCCTTGTTTGACCACTCAAATATGTCAGCTGCTGTGATAGACCATGGTCTGTCAGGTATTTGGTGAAGAGTTAAAGGTTCTCTCATCTGGTGCTGTCGTAGAGCATTGCATGGGGCACATCTAGAAACTTGTCAGTGAATATAGTGGGCCAAAACATGGTTTCACGTGCCCTTGGCTTAGTGGAATGAATGCAAGGATGACCTTGATGGAGCTGTTTTAAGTATTATTTATGAAGAGAGTAAGGGATTACATATCTCTGACCACGCAGGATTAATCCATCATCCATTGTTAATTCATCCCTCATGTGGGATTTCCTTAAAGGAGCCAGGCCACCCATTGAGAACGATGTCCATGAGGCGCTGGCAGGTGACATCTGCCTCTTTTCCTGAATCCTTCTAGAGAGTCCTGCTTTGCTGTATACGTCCCATTCTCCTTTGAATTTCAGCCAGATGTCATTATTAAAGATTAGAGATTGTATGCCACCTAGATTCTGAGCCATGATGTTTCAGCGATCTCACTTCTGTCACCGTGTAGATTTTGTGAAAGCAATGATGAATATTCAGATGAACCTTGTGAGAAACTTTAATCCAGCCAGTAGAGAGCCACATGTAAAAATCTCTTCTAGTTTCACTTCTTAACCTCCTACTTCCTGTTCCCAACCCCAGGTCCTCACACATCTATGTAAATACAACAAATACATATTCTACAGTATTGAAGGGCCATGTAGAATGGTCCTGCTAAAAAAGAAATGTTTCTTCCGAATGCTCTGCTCGTGGGAATACTAGAATAAAGGGCTTCAATGTAAAAGGCTAATAGCAGGGCACCGGGAAGCACACTCACATTTTTAATAATCTTTAGAAGTTTGATAGTATCCTTAACATATAAGGGAAGTCTTGTCACATGTGGCAAAAAAGTAGACATCAATTTACTTGCTTTCTCAGTCAGGAACTCACATGCAACACTGTTGGTTGGCCTGTGGGTTTCACTGTACTTTTATGGGTCTTGAGTAAACAGTTAAATGTAGGTATTCTTAGACATTGTACATTTAAGTAGTCAAGTATATCCTTATCAATCAAGGCTTAATCAAAAGCTTCATTCAATATATTACAAAATTCCAGATTAGTCTCCTCAACAAAATCAGTTGGCACACATTTGTACAAACTGGGATTGTTAAGGATACTATAACACAGGGATTGTTAACACATTATTTGAAGGTGTATGGGATTCAAAAATGAATCTTTTATGTGTATATTGTCCCTCATTTTTTCCTTCCCCTCCCCCGTTTCTAATGAGTTGTGTAGAGGTGGATTACTTTTAGGGTCACAGTATGTCTTTTGTCTCTTTTTAAAATCCTCATTGATGGAAATTTTGTCCAGCTTCTCTTCCTCCCTGCCTAGTTTCTCACAGTAGCCTGGCCCTTGCGCGTGTGCCAACGCCTGCTTGTAGGGGGAGCCCTCTGAAGTTTCCTGGCTAAATTTGGCCCTGGACCTGTTTTTGGATGCAGTGTCAGTGAACCTATATTACCATATGGGGTTGATTTATTAAAACTGTAGCATGCAAGATCTGGTGCAGCTGTGCATGGTAGCCAATAAGCTTTAACTGGAAGTTGATTGGTTTCTAGGCAGAGCTGCACCAGATTTTGCACTCTACAGTTCGTGACACACAGAATGAGCACGGGGTGTTCCCATGCTGGAAGGTGGTATGATGGTAGGTTTGTGAATGTGTGGCCATCAGATGGTATTGCGCCTGTTGTGGCTTCAGTCTCCTCCCTGTGTGGTCCAGTGTTTTGACATCATTCCCTGCCTTTAGTTGGGAAGCAGTTGAAACTACCACTGCCACTAACTCCCTGGTGGTGACTTGGAGTGCAGGACATGCCTACATTCTTTTATGATTGTGATATTCCTTCTACTTGCCCCTGAAGAAGCAGCGGTTTGGCTGTGAAATGCGTCAGTCTTGGATTTTTCAAGTATGCAACAATTTAAAGTGGAGTTCCACCCACTTTTACAACACTTCAGCATCCCTCACTAAACTGTGCACTGTAAACGAATTGGATATACATATATTTTTTTCTCAGCACTTACTGTATATCTGCTGTATTCATTTTTCACTTCCTCCTCCCTGGCCGTGGCCCATCGCATCATTTCCTGTTTGCAATGCCTTCTGGGAAGGGGCGGCAACTTCCTCTGACACTGTCAATGCTATGGAAACCTGACCTGAAACCTATTACACTGCTTGTGCTGCACTGAGCATGTGCGAGATCTGCAAGGATGAGATCCAGGAAGAAATATAGTCTGGCTTCAGATGCCCACACTTAAGATGGCCACGGCCTGCTGTAAGTTTATAAAATAACACACTACTGCTATAAACTAACAAAACAGACCTTAGTTTACAGACTAACTTTACTAGGATACATTAAGCTTGTGTATTATAGGGGTATTTTTATATAAAAAGTATAATTTTCGGCCGGAACACCACTTTAAGGACACCCAGCACCAGTTTACTATATGGACTATGTATGGACTTTATTAACTGTCAAACTGCTGCACTAACAATTGTGTATCATCTTTTAGAGGAAGAATATGAAATATAATTTTGTACGGTTTTCCCCATGCACACGGGGCATTAGAATAAATTAGTTGCAAAGCCACTAAAAACGCCATGAAAAAACGGCTATTAAAACATGCTTTTAGTAGCTTTTTGCATTGCCGTTAATGTGTTTAGCCGTGTTAGCTTTTAGCAGCGTTTCTCTGCCTCTATTCTAAATCAATGTTTCCCTATGAGAGTCGTCTTAACTGATCCGACTTTCAGCCCATTGATCTGAATAGAAGTTGCATCCAAGTCGGATCATCATGATCTAACTTGTGGTGCGACTTGTGCTCTGAGGATCTTAAAGGGGAACCCCAAGCATAAATTTAAAAAAACGGTGTGGGGTCCTCCCCATGATCCATATCAGGTCCTTTGAGTCTGGTATGGATGTTGAAAGGGAACCCCACGTCAAAATTTTTAAAAAAAGCGGCGTGGGCCCCCAACCTCCAGGACCATACCAGATAGTTCGGTCTGGTATGAATTTTGAGGGGAAACCCCACGCCAAAAAACCCCCCCCAAAAAACGGTGTGGGGTCCCCCCAAAAACCATACCAGACCCCTATCCGAGCATGCAGCCCAGCAGCAGACCCCCCCTCCTGGACCATGCCAGGCCATACGTCCTTAACATAGGGGGGTGCTTTGGGGTGGGGGGGGCTCTGGTTGATGGGGAAAGGGCTTCATCCCGACAACCCTGGGCAGTGGTTGTGGAGGTCTGCGGGCAGGGGGCTTATCAGAATCTGGAAGCCCCCTTTAACAAGGGGGTCCCCAGATCCCGGCCACCCTTATGTGAATGTGTATGGGGTACATTGTACCCCTATCCATTCACCCAAAAAAAAGGTAGTGTAGTGTAAATAAAAACATGAGATGGTTCTGACAAGTCCTTTATTAAAAATCTTCCTCCGGTCTTCTCCCTCCAGTGTTCTTCTTCTGGTGTTCTCCCTCCTGTCTTCTCCCTCCGGTCTTCTTCCTCCGGTCTTCTCCGCCGCCGATCTGGTCCTCCTCCGACGCTGTCTCCCATTGTTGTGCCAGCTCCACTCTCTACCAGTTTTTATATAGCCATGGGGTATGGCTATCCGGTCACATCACCACGTCACAAGGGGCGTGGTCATGATGTCACAGGGGGCGGGGTCTCATAGTGACGTCACCGGATGACCATGCCCCATGGCTATATAAGAACCGGCAGAGAGCAAAACTGGCTTAACATCGGGAGACAGCGTCGGGGGAGGACCGGGTCGGCAGGAGAGAAGACAGCAGCGTCAGAGAAGACCGGAGCAAGAAGACTGAAGGAAGAAGACCAGATGGAGAACACTGGAGGGAGAAGACCGGAGGAAGATTTTTAATAAACCGCCTCTTGTTTTTATTTATACTACACTGCCTTTTTTGGAGGGTGAATGGGTAGGGGTACAATGTACCCCATACGCATTCACATGGGGGGCCAGAATCTGGGAGCCCCTTGTTAAAGGGGCTTCCAGATTCCGATAAGCCCCCTGCCTGCAGACCCCCACTGCCCAGGGTTGTCAGGAAGAGAGACCCTTGCTTTGGGGTGGGGGATGCAGAGCAAAGCACCCACACTCTGTGTTGAGGGCGTGTGGCCTGGTATGGTCCATGAGGGGGGTGCTCGCTTGTTCCCCCTCTTTCCTGACCTGCCGGGCTGCATGCTCGGATAAAAGTCTGGTATGGATATTGAGGGGGACCCCGCGCCATTTTTTTTAGACGTGAGGATCCCCTCAAAATCCATACAAGACCAAAGGGTCTGGTATTGTATTGGGGAGACCCCACACCATTTTTTTTCATCTTGGCATGGGGTTCACTTTCAACATCCATACCACCAACAACGTTTATTTTTTTCAATTTGGTGTGGAGCTCTCCTTCAAGATCCTCGGAGCACAAATTGCACCACAAGTCGGATCATAATGATCCGACTTGGATGCGACTTTCATTCAATGGGCTTAAAGTCGGATCATTTAAGACAGCTCTCATAGGGAACAATTGATTTTAATATGTAAAAAAAAATGCCTGACACAGCTTAACGCTGTATCCAGCATTAAGCCACGTTTAGTAGCCTTTAGCAGCGTCAGCCGTTTTTATAGCTGTAACGCTGGTCTTCAGAAAGCGCTAGCCCTGGGGTGTTATTGCAGCTTGAAAATGCCTATGCCACTTACAGCTCCTAAAAGCCTGTGTGTGCATGAGGCCATAGAATATCATGGAGAAGTGTTTTTTAAGCTGCAAAAAAAAAAACATCTGACGCTGATGTGCATGGGGACTAATAATGAATTGTGATGAATACATTTTGTTTATTTTAATTTTCTTAATTGTGTTGTTGCTTCCTTATTATTGCACGATGCATTGAAAGTCATTCTCAATTACTGGAACATTTTGAACAATTTTATTGCACAGAGCAGGTAAGTATAGACATGTAAAATTTCCCTTTATTAATGCTTTAAGCTGATCTCCAGCTTTTGTTTCAGTTCTAATAGATCATTTTTTGCCAAGCTGGCCCAAACAAACTATTTCCCTTACTAACATGTGCAGCCACTGGATGTGACGTATAGGCTGCATATAGCTGAGGCTACATACAGTATACAGCACTATGTTGTGGGTGTGAGAGGAAAAGCAGAAAGAGTTCCTAGGAGCGCTTAGATCCACAACATCCGTCTCAAAAAGGCTTATGATTGGTGGAGGGGCCAATAATTATGTGAGCCACACCATAGTCATTTAAAAGCTTGTCGTTTATTGGATTTAAAAGAATATGCTTGATCACACAAATGCCCGAGGTGTGTGTTAACATCAGCTAATCTTCATGAGTACTCCACTGAGAGCAGTCTAGGATGTGTCTAGATGAATGGCAGGTCGCAGCGATGGTAAGGGCAGCTGGACTGGATGGTGACTTCCCAGCAATCGAGAGAAGCTGATCTGCCGCTGTATGTGACCACAATAGACCAGAACTGAGGGTGGCTGTTGACAAGCCTTAGCTCAGTGTGCCCACGTCCGGCCAGTAGCAATGACGTCACTCGCTTGGTCGTAACTGCCGGGGACGGAAGCCGCTGGTGGAACACACACCTCACAGTGCCTGGAATGCAAGGTCCTGTCACAATGGCGACATGTTTCGCGTGCCTACGCCTTGTCAAGTCATGTCACATGACCCAGCATTATCTTCTTAATTCAATGAACTTCAAGCTTTTAAATGACTATGGTGTGGCTCCCATAATTATTGGTCCCTCACCTTTTTGAGACAAATGTTGTGGATCTAAGCGCTCCTAGGATCCCTTGCTGCTTTTCATATGTTATACTCTCCCATGAGTACTTCCCAGCAGCTATGATCACCAAGACTGGTATTGACCTCCGTTCTTCATATAGCAATTGTTGCTCTTCAGCAGGCGCTTGATCTCTTTTTTGCTTCATCTTTTACTGTTCTTGGGTGTGAGAGGAGACCTTCCTGTCTCACACCCAGAACAAATCAGCATTGGTCTGAGCTGTGTTCAGCCATTCATAGAGAGCTTTGTATTCTATCAATAAATACAAAGCTTCCTCTGATTGGAGTTTTTTTTTTCATATCTTTTAGCTTGGCGCTTGTTTTTTTTTTTTTTCTTAGCAAGCCTGCTTGTTTTCAAAAGTTTTTTGCTGTACACTTTCCAAGATGCATGCTAAAGAAACAAGAGGCATAACCTGCACAATAAACTAGGACCACACCATATGTTACTGAACATCGGGTTTTCTGATCAGTATGGCTGCATTCACGTCTTTGAGTTGCATGAAAGCACGTTTTTTCACACGTTTAAACTTGCTAAACAAGCACAGGCCTGTTTATTTAAATAGGTTGTCTGACATGCAGCTCCTGCACCTTTTTGGATGTTTAGCTTAGATTTTTTTTTTTTTTTTTTTACTGCACATGCTTCTGCTGGCCACCTTTGGAGTGCCATTAACAATGTAAGGCACCACAAGAGCAACACACTTTTCTGCAGTGTGCAAACCCATCTTAGGCATTTATGAACATGCACGTTCATGGAATGCTTAGATATGAATAGAGCCTAAGAAGGGTTCGCACACAGTTTCAGACATGTGATTCAATTGTGCCTTTGCTCTTTATTTCTGCTCATGATTATTTTATTATCTAAATTAGCATCACCAATTTCATACCGTAGAGAGAATATGGAAGGGCCCTGTGGTAGTTCTGCTTCTGCCATCATCCTGTTTTGCACAATATTAGATAGTATCATTGTTACATCCTTATTGTGTAGGATGTAGACAGTGTGTAGGTCATCAATCCTCCCCATGTGCTGCAAATACAGAGACTGTATCTATGTCACTACTTCTCACAGTAAAGAATGTGCTGCCCCCCCCCCCCCCCAATTCACCAGGGTATACATGGAAACAGTTACAGCTTCATTTCTGGTAGAGAAAATGTCAGAACTCCAAACCAGTCAGAATCCTCTTGAATTGCAAAGTGCTGCTCTTCAATAGTGTGTAGTGGGATGACCTCATCAGTGTACTGCTGCCTCTTCATTGTGTAGTCAGCAGGCTGGGAGTGGGTCCCTGATGACTGATTAGCTGCAGAAGAAAATGGGGGGCCAGGATCTGGCTGTGCTGTCTGCCAGGGGTACCCGGATCACAAGAGTTGTAAATTCTTTGTCAGGTTAAACAGCTCACATGAATGTACAGTGGGGCAAAAAAGTATTTAGTCAGCCACCAATTGTGCAAGTTCACTAGGTCCCCCCGTGTGAATCTGGGATTTTTGCTCACCGTTCTTGTGATCATTTTGACCCCACAGGATGAGATCTTGCGTGGAGCCCCAGATCGAGGGAGATTATCAGTGGTCTTATATGTCTTCCATTTTCTAATTATTGCTCCCACAGTTGATTTCTTCACACCAAGCTGCTTGCCTATTGCAGATTCAGTCTTCCCAGCCCGATGCAGGTCTACACCTGTAAATTGTTTTATATCAATCCCTCCACTTTATTTTGCTGACTGACAGTACAGCTTACATTGCGCAAAATATGTATTTTTTTCCCATCATGGGATCTGACAATTTTTCCGTCATTAAAGGGGTTGTAAAGTCTAAACATGTTTTACCTAATGAATTTCTTGCATTAAGGTAAAAAATGTTTAGGTGTCAGCATTACCCCCCCCCCCCCCGCTTTACTTACCTGAGACCCCATTCGATCCAGCACCATGTACGTTCGCAGATCTTTCCTCCCCTCACTTCTCGGTCTCACTGGCTTTGCTGGGGCACCGGGAGCCATTGGCGTCCAGTGCTGTCAATCAAAGCCAGTGACGAGGAAGCAGGGCGGGGCACTGGCCAGAGAGGAGGGGCCACCAGGAGCGCTGGCGGGGGACCCCAAAAGAGGACTAGATAAGTATAGACATGTTTGTTATTTTTTTTTTTTTTTTAATTTAACTTTACAACCCCATTAAGGCCATTTAGCAAGCTAATATGGGTAAATAAAGGAACAGAAAGTACATTTACGAGGTTTCTGCATGACAGCAGCTTAGGGATACCATAAAATATACTTTTTACATTGTAATTTTTCTAAAATTTAAATAGGTTGATGTTATGTGGCAATTGAAGAGACAGAAAATGGACAATAACATTTTAATAAACATGCTACAACTGATTCCAATAAATAAGTACAAGTACATTATCCACCAAATAATCCATACATTTAAGAAATTCTAGTTTCTTTCTATTAAAATACAGTGCATTGACATGTAATACTCACTAGATGAGAAAACGATAAACCTATTTATTACCATGACATCTATTATTGATGGTTAACCTCAGTTAAGTGGCTATTGCATCTAATGCTATGCTGTATGTACATTCATTAATAGGAAGTGGTTGAGATATAAATCTCGCAGTAAGCCAGAGAATCTCTTTATGCTAAATAACTGTGCAGGGCTAAATCAGTTTGGAATCCCTAAGGAATTCTATGCCAAAGCAAAGGAAATGATAACTGTTTCAAGTTTATTTTCCATTTTCATCGTCCCCCAGGGTTGTCATATGAAAGAAGTTGTACTCATTTCTCTGTTTATTAAAAAACACACTGTTTAGATGAAAGGAGGGCCTGTGGTTTTCATATCACATTTTAAAATGCATGGATGATTTGATATCGAATTATAAAACACTAGGTTGCATCACTAGAGGAATCACCAGCAGGAGGAAGAGGTCCTGATTCCCCTATATAGATCTTTAGTGAGACCTCATTTAGAATACTGTGTCCTGTTCTGGAGACCTCACCTACAAAAAGATATTGGTAAGATAGAATGAGTCCAGAAACAAGTGAGTGATAGAATGAGTACAGAATCAAAAATAGTGAAAGGACTGAGGGATAAAACACTGAGAAAGACTTCAGGAACTAAATATGTACATTTTGGAGGAAAGAAGGGAAAGGGAAAACATGACTGAAACCTTTAACCACTAGACATCCGCGCTATGGCCGAATGACGGCCACAGCGCGGACTTGCATTCCCGGGAGGCCGTCATATGACGGCCTCCCCTGTGCACGTCACAGGGCGCGCGCCGGGCGCACGCCGGGCGCGCTGTGATCACCGAGTCTATGAGACTCGGCTGATCACTGATCCGTGTAAGGGGCCGGTCCCGGCCCCTTACCATGTGATCAGCTGTCAGCCAATGACAGCTGATCACATGATGTAAACATAACATCGGTAATCGTTTTTTTTTTTTACTGACAGCGCGAGTAGAGAAAAAAGCCGATGACCGGCTCAGGTGTCAGGGACATCGGTCCCAAAGTTGACATCTGCCTCATCAGTGCCACCTAACACTGCCACTTAATACTGCCCACAGTGCCACCTAACAGTGCCCACAGTGCCACCTAACAGTTCCCACAGTGCCACCTAACAGTGCCCACAAGTGCCACCTATCAATGCCCACAAGTGCCACCTATCAATGCCCACAAGTGCCACCTACCAATGCCCACCTGTAGTGCCAATCAGTGCCACCTGCCAGTGCTGCCCATCACTGCCACCCATCAGTGCCCATCTCTGCCCCCCATCAGTGCCCATCACTGCCGCCTATCAGTGCCCATCGCTGCCGCCTCATTAGCGTACATCAATGAAGGAGAAAAATTACCCGCTTTAAATTTTTTTAAAAATTCAGGTTTTTACATTTTTTTAACAAAAAGTAAAAACCGCAGAGGTGATCAAATACCACCAAAAGAAAGCTCTATTTGTGGTGAAAAAGTGATAAAAATTTCATTTGGGTACAGTGTGGCATGACCGCGCAATTGTCATTCAAAGTGTGTCAGCGCTGAAAGCTGAAAATTGGTCTGGATAGGAGGGGGGTTTAAGTGCCCTGTAAGCAAGTGGTTAAATACAGTAAGGGGGTGAATAAGGTTCATGAGGGCATTTTTTTTCATATGAAACCAAAACCAAGAACATGGTGACATGACCTCGAACTAACTAGGGGAAAGTTCAAAACAAATCTTAGAAAGTATATATTTACTGAAAGGGTAGTTGATGCTTGGAATAGACTAGAGGTAGTGAGACAGTCAACAGTAAGTGTCTTCAAAAATGCTTGGGATAAACATAGATCTATACTCAGACTAAAAAGTTAATGAAAAAAAAACACAAAAAAAAATATACAAAACATGTATAAAAAAACAAGTGTATATACAAAATATACAAAACATGTATATAAAAAACAAACAAACAAACCCCCCCCCCCCAAAAAAAAAAAAAACAGACAGAATGGACTATGGGATAATATGGCACACTCAGGATATGGTTGTATACTACAGGCAACAAAGGGGTGGACTAGGTGATCAAACTGGGCAATAAGATAAGTCCATATATGACAATTTGTCCAAATATGACAATTTGTCCATGTGAGAAGTATAGTTTGCTGTCTTTTGAAGGCTGCCAGTTCAAAAGTTAGAAGAGACTCTGGAACACAGTAAAAGACAAAGAACAGCGCCCTCTAAATGCAGCGAGTTTTAACTATTTTAATGGTGAAAGGTAAGATTAAAAACACTCACAAACGAGCAACATTTTCCAGCATGGGTGTATGTAAATGGACTACTCAGTCTTTTTTCTGCCGTCACTTTTCTATGTTTCTATGCATCCCATGGCAAAAGCAGCCATTTTGTGTGTTGAAGTGTTATTTATGGAAATAGAGTCTTGTCTATTAGTAAAGAAGACATTTTAACAGTTCAGTATAAATGTGTTCTCCTTATCAATTATTGGGCTAATTTATGTGAATCGGAGCAAAATATGGGGTGTAATTCACCTTTCATTCACGTTTCATTTTTTAGTAAAATTAAATAAGAAATCTGAATAGTTACAATAAAAAAACTGCTAACTGCATTCATGTTTTATTTATTTCAGTTTGTGCACATTTCTGTACCGACATGCGTATGGCCAACGTGATGTCACTAGATCCTAGGAGCCTTATAGTATAGATATTTTGGCTACAAAACAATTTTCCTTACCTGCATTATATTATGAGTATTTCCTAATTTGAATAAAAGTATACTCCAATAAAATGGGAAAATGGCACTAACTCATTGTACTTGCTGCTGTTTGATAGGGAAATTGCATATTCCATATTAATATTGGCCTCAGAAATACAGTGCCTTGTAAAAGTATTCATACCCGTTGAAATGTTCCACATTTTTGTCATGTTACAACAAAAAAACTTAAATGTTGTTTATTGGGATTTTATTGATAGGCCAACACAAAGTGGCACATGGTTGTGAAGTGGAAGGAAAATAATAAATGGTTTTTAAAATTAATAAATATGTGAAAAGTGTGGCGTGCATTTGTATTCAGCCCCCTTTACTCTTACACCCTTAACTAAAATCTGTTGGAACCAATTGCCTTCAGAAGTCACCTAATTATTAAATAGAGTCCACCTGTTTAATTAAAGCTCAGTATAAATACGGCTGTTCTGTGAAGCCCTCAGAGGTTTGTTAAAGAACATTAGTGAACAGACAGCATCATGAAGGCCAAAGAACACACCAGACAGGTCAGGGATGAAGATGTGGAAAAAGTTGTGGAAATATCTCAAGCTTTGAACATCTCACGGAGCGTTGTTCAATCCAACATCCGAAAATGGAAAGAGTATGGCGTCCCAGCCCTTGCAGCTCTTTCCATCTGTGCCAGGAGCTAGGTCTCCACCTCCTCACTAAAACTGGGAGGTCTATAACAAACTCCAATGACTACGTATGTAGTACGCACACCCATGTACAGTTCCACCTATAATGCTTCAGACTCATCACACTCTCCATCAACTCGGTCATCTTTCACGCTCACTTTGAGATCACTTCTCACATAGAGACAGACACCACCACCCCCTCCATTTTACCCTTTCTTTCTGAAAGAGAGCATAGCCAGGAACATTAATAGCCCAGTCATGAGAAGAATGAAGCCAAGATTCAACAATACCAATTAGGTCATAGTTCTCCTCATGCACCAGAGCTTCCAACTCACCTATTTTGCTTGGCAGACTTCTGGCATTGGTGAACAAACAATTTAATACATTGTCACATTTTGCAAACGTATGTTGCATATTCTTTATTTTAGTACAAATAGTAACTGGTGTTTGATTTGAAGTATATTTTACATTGCTTTTCCTCAATCCTCCCCGATTGCTTGGGTTTAAGGCTGGCACGTACAGTATAGTGACATATATGTATGGGTAATTTGTACACACATACTGGGGTCCGTGTAGATAAGAGCCAGTTAGCCTTCCAGAATATCTTTAGAGTGTGGGAGGAGACTGGAGTACACAGAGAAAGTGAACACATTAAATAGTTTGAAGTTGGGCCTATGGTTGGACATAGTTTAGTTTAGATACAGAGTAATGTGGAATTCAGGTGGGAGATGGGTGGTGGTGTTCCTGTACCAAAATTTCACCCTTAATGAATGAAAAAAACAGAGCTTTTTCTTTTTATGTTAGGCTAGGTCACTGGGGATTGTGGGTTTAACTGTTCAGAAATCTATGAGGGGCTATATGGGTATTGTTGTTGGTTAGGAAATGTTGGACTGACAGTCTTGGTAACACACCTGCCTTGACTTCAACCACAAGCATATTGGAGAAAGGAGACAAACATTTTTGACAGCAGCAACTGTCTATAAAGACTTTGCCACTGATCAGCAGCTCAACTGTCGGTTCAAGTTCCACCTGCTCTGGTGGTCAATTACCTGAACTGTTCCATCCACTGTCATGGTCAAGTACCTGAATTGTTCTATCTGTTCTGATGGTCAAGTACCTTAACTGTTTTATTTGCTCTAAAGGTCAAGTGCTTGAAGTGCCTGAAGTTCCATCTACCATGGTGGTTATGTACCTGCACGTCTATGACTTGTGAACTGCAACAGTCCGGAGTATGATATGGACTTTATATTGTACAGTTATTTCAGTTCTACAGCGTTCCAATTGCTGTACTGTAGCTGTGATCTGATCACCGAATGTCTAAGACTCTGCCATCTCTGTCCATTACCAGATATGGAGGACCTTGACAAGCTTCTATACTTTTAAACTCTTGGAAAGGAAGGTTTGATGTTCATACCTGCTCCTGTGCTATCGAAAGAAAAAGTATGGTGTTCATTTTTGTTAGTCCAACATATAGTTTTTTTTACTATTTTTTGAACTTTGGATATTTTTATATTTTTCAGCCCTAACATAGCTGAATGAGATTCTCTGTGCAGGTAAATCAGACAGGGAAAGTAAAGTAGGTATCTATACTTTAGATTAGATACACTTTAGATCCCCTATTTTTCATATAAGGTAAATTTAACCGGGGGGTGGGAGACAACATTAATTATTCTTTTTGTTTACAATAGTCAGGTGCTTTCTCTCCACTGTTGATGTTGCCTTTATGTACAGTTAGAGGCATTATTGCATGACATGTGTGAGCCAGGGGGTAGAGTGATAGGAAAATATATTCATATTCTTTTTTAATGTTGGCCTCACAAATATTTAATAAAGCCTCTAATATCCTGGTTTTTCTGGTTACCCTAAATGATTCATCTTATAGGAATGTGTGATTGTAAACTGACCATGTACTTGAGGGGACATATTGTGTAAAAGCAGACGGGGACTCCATAGCAAAACAGCATCTTTAGTTATTGATTATCAATACTGTGATAACTCCTCTGCAAACAGTAGGCTATATCAACTTTGGAGTGCAATGCAATTGGCAGCAATTAAATTTAAGACTCCCTAAAGAGGCACTTCTTACTATGGATAAAAGGCAAAGTTCTTGCAAAGCAGCTATCCGAGGGAGTAGTCTTTAGCCTTAGTTCTTCAGCCAGCTAGCATTAGGGCCCTGTCTTTATGGTGGTGCACATGAGTACAGTCCCAGTAAAGTCTGCATGCAGTAAGTAACGCTCCTAGTTAATTAGTTACATAGTCCCTATGTGTTCAGTCTCTGCTAGCAGCAATAAGTTAATGGCAGCAGTGTCCTCTCAACAGTCCCAGCGATTCAGCAGCACACCGGCAACTGTTTAGATGTCAGCTCACTTCAGGATCTTCCTGGATTGACTCCAGTCCTCAGCACATGGCCACAGGCTTGTAGCAGGTTGATGTGCACACAGGAGTAGCAAAGTCTTTTAAAAAAGTCACAGTGTCCTAAATCACTCTGTCTCTAGCCAACCACCTGGCTACAAATATTTCTAAGTTTTGTGTCTAAATCTGAAAGCTATTTTAATACAGAAGGGGGTCTTCAGTTTTGGTCTTATTTTGGTATTATTTTAGCAACCGCTACAGATCTAAATATACTGAAAATGACGTTTAAAATTACATTAACATATTAAAACATACAGTATATATTTTAGAGAAAAGGTTTACATATACTTTAACCAAAGTTAAAAGTACATGACATTCTCTAAATTACCTTAGAAAAAACACAGCTAAAACTTTGGTATTGACCATACTTTCTGCAACCTCCAAGCAATTTCCTACACTTTCAATCAGCTTTTGAGTGAAAACAAATAAAAGATCAAAGCCTGCCATATGAACAGACGCTCTGGGTCAAAGGCTCAGTGTGATCCATTTAGTCTGCTGACAAAACCCGGTGTGCAATGGTCAAAATTGCTGTACGTAGCACGAACCAAAGTCTCTGCCACAGACTTGTTAGGGGGTAAACGCGTACGATCCTCTGCCACAGGATGTATTGGTTTTCTGCAATGAACGTCAGTCACAGTGCCTGAACCTTTAAGCCAACCCGGCTGCACTATACTGTATAGTTACTTCAGGATACGTCCTCCAACTGAGTCACCAGGCCCCTCCTGAGACCAGCACGCCGCGTGATCCTTCCATGACGGGTCCTCCCCTGGGATCTCCTCGGTTGTCCAGCTTCTTCACTCGGGATAGACAGCTCAGGACCATTCCTCGGCTGCTGTGATAGGCCCCAGACAAGCTTCTGGGCCCACCCCTGCGCCGCATCAACGTGGGCCTCCGGACCGGAGGACCACGAGATAGCTCTCTAACGCATACCTGTTGGCCAGGAGGGCCAGCAGGTGGCTGTAAAACGAACCCCACAAAATGGCGTCTGTCCCATATATACCCTCGCCCAGAATGCAACTCGGAGGACCACCTCCACCGAGTTGTCTCCGGAACAGAAGAGCATCCATACGCTTAGACACGCTGCCCTTCCAACACTAACCAGTTATAACAGCGACACCCACCGGTCAGCATGGAAACACACGCAACATCAGCCAAGCTGGAACAGAGGCAAACCTAACCATTTTAACGAACAATTTACTAAATTTACCTAACATATGGTAGATCGCAAATCTACCAGCGCTACATATATATGCAGCACTCACCAAGCAATTATGTGAACATAATGCAACAGTGACTGTAAGAAGGGGACACTCAGCATGTGTGTGCAGTAAACTGTTAAACAACTTGATGAATCCATTTAGAGGAAGCCACATCTAAACATTAATCTTTCATGTTTACTAAAAATAGAATAATGCTAAATCTTCCCTGTGGGTACACTGCCTTCCATCCCATGATCAGAATGATGTAGCAAGACTGTTCAGGACACAGAATAAGCCTGTATTGTGTTTCTTAGTAGACTGTGCTGCTTATCTGCTGTACAGAAACACGCTTAGCATCCTGACAATCTTTGATATACTTTATAATGTTCATGTTTATAAGGCACACCAATGAAAAACAAAAGGAACCTAACAATAAAAAAACAAAAAGACAAATCAGCTCAAATCCACTAGCAGGGCAAAACACAGGTGACTGCAAGCCAAGTCATAACTTTTTTGGTATTCCTTTCCCTTTTTAAATTGTGCTATTTGGTCTCCCACATACTTTTTATTTTTTAGTTCTTACAGGTTGTCCTGGATAATAAGCACACAGAAATGTTCTTATGTGTGAATACAAAAATGGATGCTGCACTCATCCTAATCTGATTGTAACTGCCAGTTGTGTACAGGAGAGACGCAATAAACATACAGTATATTGGCCTTGGACAAAACTGTTCATTGGATTGGAGCGATTGGAATAATGCTTCATTCCTCCTGAAAATTGATGGAATTTAAATGAATTGTTTCATGCATACATGCATGACTTTGGAATGCGACTTGAGAGTTCAAATTTGCATGACAAGTCACGCTCTATTAACGGCAATGAATCGTTCTAATCAGTGTCGCTCCGACTTAGAAAAAGGTTCCTGAACTACTTTTGGTGTTACTTCCAACATGACTTGCATTGACTTCTGTTAAAGACATTGTATACAAGCCACAATAAAGTCGCGCAGGGATGTCGGATTCAAGTCATGCGATAGCCACGTGACTTTGAAGCTGCGGCAGTGTGAACAAGGGCTAAAGGATAAGTTCACTTTTTGAAAAAAAAGAAATAAATGCTAATTTTTTTGCAGGCAAAGAAATGTGCATTTATTATTATTATTATTATTATTTTTGGAGCCTGTAAAGCATAGCACCAGTAATCAGCAGATCGCATGGCCCGTACTTCTTGTACGGGCAAGCAAATACAATCTGGCAGGAAGAGAGAAATAACTACCACGGCGCACCGCAGCGCTGTGGTCGTTCATTGAACACCTACAAGGCCACAGCCGCAAAGGCTGCCAGACCTTGTCATTTTCCTTTTACAGGACGCTGTGAGTGACATGCCTGGGCGGGTGGAGCCCCACTTGGCTAGGTTTGGAAGATCCCCACTAGCAGTCAGATCGGGGAATCAGGATGGTGCAGGGGCTGGTATGTTTGTAACATGTTACATGTTACACCCTGAGTATGGGTGTAACATAACATCTTACGAAAGGTGAACTTATCCTTTAAGATTATTGTGTTCAGCACACTGAACATGGACCAGAGAAAGCAAAGGAAAGAGTGGTCCGAGAAATCAGAAAGAAAATTATAGAACAGCATGTCAAAGGTAAAGTGCCGCTTTTGGAGGGGCAGTGGGCTTAAAGGAATAAGACCCAGAAGGATCCCACTGTTGAAAGATAACCCATGAAAACTATTAAAAAAAGACTAAAATGCATAATGACATAAAGACAAAACCAGAACTTGCTGGTAAGTCACATCAGTTCTATATTAATTAAAAAAATGAAACTTTGAAAGAAAAGAACACCATACCTACTGTGAAACATGGAGGAGGCTCGGTTCACAGTGTCTATGAACTGTTAGTGAATCTGTATAGGACTCAAGACTATTAAGGAATTTTAGAACAAAATGTGCTGCCCATTGTCTCAGTCTCAGTTGCAAATCATGGGTCCTCCAACATTAAAATTAGAAGAAAAGAGGTTTAACCGTAAACTACGTAGAGGGTTCTTTACTGTAAGAGGGGCAAGGATGTGGAATTCCCTTTCACAGGCGGTGGTCTCAGCGGGGGGCATCGATAGTTTCAAGAAACTATTAGATAAGCACCTGGAAAACTGCAACATACAGGGATATACAATGTAATACTGACATATAATCACACACATAGGTTGGACTTGATGGACTTGTGTCTTTTTTCGACCTCATCTACTATGTAACTATGTAACAGGGTAATGACCCAAAACACCCAGCTAAAAGCACCTATAAATGGCTAAGAACAAAACATTGAGCTGTTCTAAAGCGGCTTTCCATAAGCCTCTATGGAACATCTATGGAAAGAGCAGTCTGGTGAAGGATCCTTTCAAACCTGAGACAGCTGGAGCCATTTGTTTAAGCAGAGTGGGCCAAAACTACCTGTTGACAGGTGCAGAAGTCTAATTGAAAGCTACTAAAATCACTCAATTGCAGTGATTGCCTTGAAAGGTTGTTAAACAAAATACAGGATTATCTTAAAGGTCTCATCATTTTTGTCCATGCCATTTTCCGTTGTTTTATTGTTTTCAGAGAAAATTGGGGGAACAAATTTCCCCACAGCTGCATATACTATATATATTATATATATATATATATATATATATATATATATATATATATATGTTCCTAGCCATGCACATAAAACATGGTTTTTTTTCAATATATTTTTTCAATATAGTTATTGGTTTTCACAAGACAAAGCAGCACATGGGATATGCAGAAGGTTTCATAAGCAGCAGTTGAAGGGTCAATAAACAGAATAAAGTATAATGTAAGCAATGTGGCGTTGTTATTTATGTACAGCTAAGTATTGAAAATACAAAAGACAAAAAACTTTGTAAACTATGCTACAAAGCATATAATATGGAGGAGGTAGCATTGGCCAAATACATGATTTTTTTTAAAAGTGTATAACATTAATGAGCAGTGAAAATTAATACTCTCACGGTTTGGCCCCTGCTGTCCTGTCACAGTTACTACTGATGCCATCCCTCTAACATTTCCAACTGATAAGGTACATTCCTTTCTACCCTCATGATTAACATCACCTGAAATTTAAAGTAGAACTATAGGCAAAACTTTTTTTTTCATTTTGGATAGAATAAGGGAGGGTTATATGCCCTGTCAGATTTTTTCACCATCTGTGGTCCATTGCGGAGATTTCCCTTTACTTCCTGTCTAATGGTCAAACAGGAAGTGAGAGAAAATCCCTGTAAATCAAAGGAATTCCTTGGGGACCCTCAGGTCATCAGAACTAGTATACCTATTGGAATATTTCCCCTCTATTACTTTTCTGGGGACAACCCACAATCTGGGTAATTTCTTTTACTTTCACTGCAGTGCATAAAATATATATATAGTCTCCTACATATATATATCCACTGCATTCCAGTCTAGCCAAGCCTATATCTGACTGCAGGCCATTCCTGGTGTACATTTTCAAATATACTTTCAGGCAGGCAGGTGATTTAGTGAGCTGCAGTGCATAAAATATATATACAGTCTTCTACATATATATATCCACTGCATTCTAGTCTAGCAAAGCCTATATCTGACTGCAGCCAATTCCTGGTGTACGTTTTCAAATATAATTTCAGGCAGGCAGGTGATTCAGTGATCTGCAGTGCATAAATATATATACAGTCTCCTACATATATATCCACTGCATTCTAGTCTAGCCAAGCCTATATCTGACTGCAGGCCATTCCTGGTGTACGTTTTCAAATACACTTTCAGGCAGGCAGGTGATTCAGTGATCTGCAGTGCATTAAATATATATATACAGTCTCCTACATATATATATCCACTGCATTCCAGTCTAGCCAAGCGTATATCTGACTGCAAGCCATTCCTGGTGTACGTTTTCAAATATACTTTCAGGCAGGCGGATGATTCAGTGATCTGCAGTGCATAAAATATATATACAGTCTCCTACATATATATCCAATGCATTCTAGTCTAGCCAAGCCTATATCTGACTGCAGGCCGTTCCTGGTGTACGTTTTCAAATATACTTTCAGGCAGGTGATTCAGTGATCTGTAGTGCATTAAATATATATACAGTGTCACATATATATATATATATATATATATCCACTGCATTCTAGTCTAGCCAAGCCTATAACTGACTACAGGCCATTCCTGGTGTACTTTTCTTAGTAAACTTCATGCAGTGTTTTGCTAAAAAAAATTTACAGCATGTCTGGAAGGCCACCAAGGAGAGGCAGATGCTACAGGCCACTAAAAGAGGGCAAGCAGGCTCTGTGTCTACAGCCAACAGTGCTAGTCGTGGGCACAGTGCATCCTCAGCACGTGGCCGTGGGGCACGGTTGTCTTTTTTCGACAGCTGGCCGTGTTGATCCACAACATGCAGAAGAGTTGGCCTCTTTCGTGAATTTGTGGAATGTGAGGTGCCTCAGTGGCAGGTTCCCAAACGCCATTTCTTTTCACGGAAGGCCATTCCGTCTCTCTACCGGCATGTGGAAGGCAATGTCTTGGCCTCGTTGGACATGCAGTCAGCGGTAAGGTGCATATTACCGCTAACTCATGGTCCAGCAGGCATGGACAGGAACATTACCTTTCTTTCACTGCACACTGGGTAACTCTACTGGCAGCTGGGAAGGATGCAGGATTGGGTGCAGTATTGTTGGAGCTTGTTCCACCCTCCTCTTCTTCTTCCTCTATGGCCTCTTCCTCTGCAGATTTGTCCTCAGAACCAGCGGTCCTCCGTAGGCGTTCAAGGGGCTATGCAAGAACTCAGGCAAAAAGATGCCATGTGGTGCTTGAGTTGGTCTGCTTAGGGGACAGGAGCCACACTGGGGCAGAGATTCTGTCAGCTCTGCAGGGCAGGCTCAGAGGTGGTTGACACCACGCCAGTTTCAGCCAAGAATGGTGATTTGCGACAATGGCACCAACCTCCTCTCCACCCTCCCACAGGGACACTTGACCAATGTTCCCTGTTTGGCTCACGTTCTTAATTTGGTGGTGCAGGTTCTTGTGGCTTACAGGATCTCCTGAGGCAGGCCAGGAAAGTCTGTGGGCACTTCTGCTGGTCATATAATGCCAGTGCTCGGCTGGCTGACCTTCAAAAGGAATGCAACCTGCCCAAGAACCGCCTCATTTGTGACATGCCCACCAGGTGGAACTCAACTTTGGCAATGCTGCAGCGGCTGCACACGCAGCAGAGGGACATCAATGAGTACCTGTGTGAGTATGGCACCAGGACATGGTCTGGGGAGCTTGGCTTTTTAGCCATGCCAGTAGAAAAGCCTGCGAAAGGACCCTCGGATTCATTGTATCAAGGAGAGGATTCATTACTGGCTGGCAACCCTTCTTGATCCATGTTACAAGGGTAAGGTTACGGAACTTATCCATCCTTCTCAGAGGGAGCAGAGGATGAAACATCTGCGGGAGGCCTTGCAGAAAGGTTTGTGCAATGCGTTTCCAGAGCCTGGGAGGTTACAATTTCCTGGTCCTCCTGGACAACATGTTGCTGAGGCTTCGGTCAGTCACAGAAGGAGCGATGGAGAAGGTGGCCGTCTCACCGATGCGTTCAGACAATTCTTTAGTCCACAGCCCCAAGGTCTGATCGGTTCCAGCAACCATTGCCAGCGTCTGATTTACATGGTGCAGGAATACCTAGGAGCAAGATCAGACTTGGAGACCTTTCCAACCAAAAATCCACTGGGTTACTGGGTCTTGAGGATGGATCACTGACCAGAGCATGCACAATATGCAATTGAGCTACTGGCCTGTCCTGCATCCAGCGTTCTTTCTGAACGCACATTCAGTGCTGCTGGAGGCTTTGTAACCGATCAAAGAGTGTGCCTGTCCACAGACTCAGTTGATCGGCTTACCTTCATAAAAATGAATCAGTCTTGGATCACCAAGCACCTGATGCTGATGTAACTGAATAATTTTTCTATGAATGTGAGATCCCTTGAAGACTGCCTATGCTGAGTGACTATCCTGTTATGCTGAGTAACTTTCCTATTCTTTCTCAATGTTCATGTTGATAGCTTATAAGAACATTTTTGTTTCAGGGCACCACCACCAGTGCATAAGGCCCAATTTTTCTGCCCATGTTTAACAGGGGCGTATAATTATTTTTTTTTTGTAATATTTCGCAGCAGGGCTCGTTCTTGCGCTCAACTAGAGTATCAGTGAGGGGTTGCAGTGTTGTGGCACCACTACCAGTGCCTAAGGCCCAATTTTTCTGCCCCGTTTACCAGGGGTGTGTAATTACAATTTTTGCTGTAATATTTCACAGCAGGGCCAGTTCCTGCGCTCAACTAGAGTATCTGTGAGGGGTTGTAGTGTTGTGGCACCACCACCAGTGCCTAAGGCCCAATTTTTCTGCCTCTGTTTAACAGGGGCATGTACCGTATTTATCGGCGTATAACACGCGCCGGCGTATAACACGCACCCCAAGTTTAGGAGGGAATTTTAAGGAAAAAAAACTTTTAGGAGGGAAGTTTAAGGAAAAAAAACTTACATTAAAATGCCCATCAGTGCAGCCTTATCTGTCTATCTGCAGCCTTTTCAGTGTCAGTGCAGCCTTGCCCCAGTGCAGTCTTGTCAGTGCAGCCTTGGCAGTGCAGCTTTGTCAGTGCAACCTTGTCAGTGCAGCTTTGCCCCAGTGCAGCTTTGCCCCAGTGCAGCCTTGCCCCAGTGCAGCCTTGCCCCAGTGCAGCTTTGTTAGTGCAGGTTTGCCCGTGCAGCTTTGCCCCAGTCCAGCCATGGGTAGATTCAAATATGGCACAGAGACTGCAGGGCTTCGTCGGAGCCGAGATACACATACTCAAGTGTTCTCTGCTTTTTTCGGCGCCGCCGTCACGCCCTGTCCCTGGCTGTGACTGTGAGCGGCGCCGAAAAAAGCAGAGAACACTCAGGTATGTGTATCTCGGCTCCGAAGTATCCCTGCAGTCTCAGCGCCATATTTGAATCTACCCACGGCTGTGTATGTTGGCGGCGACCGCGGCAATTGCCCCGATTGCTCCGATGACACAAAATCGGCGGGGATCGGCCTATAACATGCACCCACGATTTCCCCCTGATTTTCAGGGGAAAAAAGTGCGTGTTATATGCCGATAAATACGGTAATTACAATATTTGCTCTAATATTTCACAGCAGGGCTAGTTCCTGTGCTCAACAACCGAATCTGTGAGGGGTTACAGTGTTGTGGCACCACCACCACTGCCTAAGACCCAATTTTTCTGCCCCTGTTGAACAGGGGTGTGTAATTACAATTTTTGATCTAATGTTTCACAGCATGGCCCGTTCCTGCGCCCACCAAGAGTAACTGTGAGGGCTTACAATGTTGTGGCACCACCACCACACCACCACCAAAGGCCCAATTTTTCTGCCCCTGTTCAACAGGGGCATGTAATTACAATTCTTGATATAATATTTTACAGCAGGGCCCATTCCAGTGCCCACCAAGAGTAACTGTAAGGGCGTACAGTGTTCTGGTACCACCAACACCTAAGGCCCAATTTTCTGCAGAGTATATAGGGCAGGCCGTATAGTATATACAGGCGGTCCCCTACTTTCAAACGACCTACTTACAAACGACTCCTACTTACAAACGGAGGGAGACAACAGGGAGTGAGAGGAAATCTACCCCTAGGAAGGGAAATTCTCTCCTGTAAGAGTTAATATGGAAAAAAGGTGTCTCTACTGATGCTTTATCACCAATCCTTGTTTCCCTAATAACCCCGAATTTTCAAAATCCAATTGTCATTGGGACAGAAAGTGAGGTGAAATCTTCTGAACAGGGGCACAGACAGCAAAACAAATATTACAGGGGTGATGACCCTTCCCTATGTTATCCAAAAAGCTTAAAAATTGATTTTTTGGCTGGAGCTACACTTACAAAATGTACCTGTTCCAAATTACAAACAGATTCAACTTAAGAACAAACTTACAGTCCCCGTCTTGTTTGGACCACCTGTATACTGCTGTTCAGAGTATATAGGGTCTGGGGGCCCCACGCCTTTTCTTTTTTAATTTGAGTGCGGGGTTCCCCTTAATATGCATACAAGACCCAAAGGGCCTGGTAATGGGCTGGGGGGGGGGTACCCATGCCGTTTTTCTCAATAATTTTCATCCATATTGAACCTGACATTACATTATAGCCGCAAGCAATTTTTAATGACTCTTATTCCTTTAGAAATGTCATTTTGTGCAGGGACTGTTCTAAACACGGGAAACACGTGCCACTTTACAGGCATACTAAAGTCACCCCCCAGGTACGATATTTAACGGAATATTTCACCTTTATGTTTTCACTTTAAGCATTATTAAAATCACTGCTCCCGAAAAAATGGCCGTTTTTAAAACTTTTTTTGCATTGATACATGTCCCCTGGGGCAGGACCCCGGTCCCCAAACACTTTTTAGGACAATAACTTGCATATTAGCCTTTAAAATTTGCACTTTTGATTTTTCAAGTTTGGGTCCCATAGACTTTTACGGTGTTTGAATGTTCGTGTGAACTTTCGGTCCGTTCGCATGTTCTGCCGCGAACCGAACCAGGGGGTGTTCGGCTCATCCCTAGTTATATTTTAAGTTACCTCAACAGTTGTGAATCTTTTATTCAAACCTTGCCCATAGGTACTCAACAATCTATAGTACAATGTTTCCAATACACCCAGTGGTACCAAACTAGATTATTAGCCAAATGCTGCGGACACTCTTATTGTTAATTGCATTCTTGCATTAAAAACAAAAAAAAGGTAACTGTAACAGAAAATAAATGAATAATTCCAGCTAATTTTATTAGAGAGCTTGAGGAAAGCTTAGCAATATTCTCTACCTTGGGGAGATGGTCTTGCTGGGAGGATCTGCTGTTGACATGCCTAATGATAGTGAACCTTGCTGTTACTGGATTTTGAAAATCATATCTCTTTGTTCCCTTGGACTTATATGGGGTCTTGAAATATAATGCATGTTGCCATGAAAGATATGTAGACATATCTTAGAATGCTTTCTGGTTTATTATTCAGAATCAAGTTGAGTCCTCAACAGCCGCTAATAATGCATATTTCGTCTTTGCCAAGTACTACAGTTACATACATTAGGATCATGCTTATGAGAACTACATTAATATTCTAAACTCTAATGCCCCGTACACACGGTCGGATTTTCCGACGGAAAATGTGTGATAGGACCTTGTTGTCGGAAATTCACACATTCACACATTTTCCATCGGATTTTCCGACACACAAAGTTTGAGAGCAGGATATAAAATTTTCCGACAACAAAATCCATTGTCGGAAATTCCGATCGTGTGTACACAAATCCGACGGACAAAGTGCCACGCATGCTCATAATAAATAAAGAGATGAAAGCTATTGGCCACTGCCCCGTTTATAGTCCCGACGTACGTGTTTTACGTCACCGCGTTCAGAATGATCGGATTTTCCGACAACTTTGTGTGACCGTGTGTATGCAAGACAAGTTTGAGCCAACATCCGTCAGAAAAAATCCTAGGATTTTGTTGTCAGAATGTCCGAACAAAGTCCGACCGTGTGTACGGGGCATTAGTCTGTGAAGAGGCATGAAAGTAGAGGTATTCTCTATTAGAGATGAAGAAAAGGGGCACTCACTTGGTGGGGAACAAAAGCACTACTTCCAATCCATGGCTCCTGATCTGAGCTCTGTGGTGGGTTTAAAAATTGTATGAAAAGGGCAAGGATGACCGGTAGGATTAATATGATTATAAGTATAGTCATCCTTCAACCAATTGTTGCCAGTCACCTTATTTGTAGCATTCTGAAATCAATGTGCTCTTAATAAAAATTACTGTCAAGTAGTTAAATCTTGTGGTAGCAAAGGAACTTAATTGCCCTGGGGTTATACTTAAACAATTATCTTAGGTAAAACACAGGCTCCATTTATAAAAAGATAATAAATCCCTAATGGCATATTCACTATCTGACTGGAAGTCATTGGGTGAGCAGCAAAGAGCTGAACTTGCCTAATAGAACAGCACAGAGATATATGTAGCGGATATTGTATTTCAGAAGTAAATCTTTTTTTTAGTTAAAGTTTATGTAAACCCAATCACTAAAATCTCAAATGAGCTTTAAAACATGTTAATTTAATTTCAGTAATTTTCCATATGTTTAAATCTGTTAGGAGGTTTTGGCGATAAACTCCATAGGATGCCACATACCTGAATATATGAAGAACACAAAACATTCCCCCGGGGGCGGGAATGAAAGGCACTCTACACATGTCTATTAGAATGATTTAAAAAATATGTACTTTTAATGAAAACACATTGATAAAAACATTATCATGGAATGGATGTAACATAAGTGACTAAAATTGCACAGACTAGTGGATGAAGAGATGACAACAAGAGATGATCTCCACCAAACGCGTTTCAGAGTTTACAATATAACTCCTTCATCAGGGTAAGAGGAGATATCCAATGTAGTCACTTTCAAGAAGTACATTTTAACATTCCATGATGTGTTAAAAAGAAAAAACACGGTCTCAAGAGCTCCTTCTTATCCAGCCCAAACTGGTGAGTATCACAGGTTTGTATGATAAGTAGCAGAGTCATACTTTTAAAGGAGTATTGGCAAATGCTCACCTCATACTGACCAATCTCTGCTTGCTGCTTATGCCATATCTGATTATCTGTGATTGACCCGGCTTGTCTGACCCTGCTCCAGTCTTGCTCCATCTAGTAACTGGTGATGCTGTCCTGCATCCACTGTGCATCCACACCTGCTGCTTCTGCCGCCACCTGCTGCTCACCACCCAGCCGGGTCTGGCGACTCATCAGCTGCACATCTCTACTGTCAACAAGGCATTCAGCAGGCCCTCCTACCTCACTGCAGTCTCGCAGCCACTGTCGCAACTCCAGTGGTCCCTGAGCCAGGGCTGTAAGAGAGGTCTCTTCTACACGTCAGGCTCTGTTACAAGGTACACGACAGCTGTGTTCTGTCTGGACTAGGGGCTTTAAAACAGGAAAGTCACTTTCCTGTTTTAAAGCCCAACTCAAGACAAAACGTTTTTAACCACTTCAATACAGGACACTTTCACCCCCCTCCTGCCCAGTCAATTTTTAGCTTTCAGTGCTGTCACATTTTGAATGAAAATTGTGCAGTCATGCAACACTGTACCCAAAAAAAATTGTTATAATTTTTTTTCCCACAAATAGAGCTTTCTTTTGGTGGTATTTGATCACCACTGGGGTTTTTAGTTTTTGCACTCCAAATAAACACTTTGCTACAATGTAAAATAGTGAGTGTACAGCTTGTATAACAGTGTAAATTTGCTTTCCTCTCAAAATAACTCAACACACAGCCATTAATGTCTAAACCACTGGCAACAAAAGTATAGAGCACTGGGCACAAACACAGCGGTATTGACACGCAACACTCTTAAATATTGGGATTTGTTACACACTCAGAATAAGTGGACACATAATTCACCTTTGATTTACATGAAAGATAATTTTTTTTTTGAGCCAGGGAGGAGGGAGGTGGGAGGGAATTGGTTAAAAGAGGAAGGAATTCAACTTAAAAATTTTCTAAACAAGGGGAGATTACGCACATATGCTGATTTAAGGTCGGAACCGGGGTTACAGGCTATGGATGTGTGGAGGTATCTCCAGCTCTCGCATTTCATTGAAAAATTACCGAAACCACTCAGAGGCGAAGAGGAGTATAGACCATTCGAGCGCCTCTGTGTGAGGGAGCAGTCGACTGGTGCTATCTCACAAATTTATAGGATTCTGGGTGAGAGGTCGGAGCTGAAGGCGCCCCCTTACGTCAAAAAGTGGGAACGGGAGTTGGGATCACAATGTAGTGAATTCACGCTGGAGAAGATTTTGAAATTGGTACACTTGGCAGCACTGGATTCCAGGAGAATTGAAAGTCATTACAAATGTTTGGCAAGATGGTATGCTACCCCAGACAAATTAAGCAAAATAGATAATACTAAATCCAATTTATGTTGGAGGGGGTGTATTCGCGTGGGAACTATGGCCCACATGTGGTGGGAGTGTCCCGGTATTAAAATTTTCTGGGGGAAAATCATAAGATTGATCAAGGAAAAAACAGGGGAAGATATTGCTGAAGATCCATGGGTGTGTCTATTCCATGGGACAAAGACGCTGAAGAGTTACCGATCCTCTATTGTTCCTATATTGCTGGATGCAGCTAAGAAGCAGATAGCAATAAAATGGTTAGACCCAGCTAGCCCAAACATTCGGGACTGGCTCCTCTGTATCAATGAGGTATACAACGTCGAAAGTTTGGATAGCAGGGGAATGGCACCAGAGGAGGGGGTGGTACGGGAGGGCAAATGGAAAGGATGGCAAATGTATAAAAAGACCTGGAGCTATGCGGAGGAGTTTATAAACACCACATAAAGGGTGTGTGAGTTAGACAAGATTAGGTGTATATGGATGTACTATTCGTCTCCTCTAGATCCTCCTGCAGGAACGGGGGGGGGTTTTGGGGGGGGGGAGATTGTCAGTAATATGATGTATTTTGTCAATGAAATTTGTATTTTTCTTGTTTATCGAGGAGTTTGGTTTTGTATGGGAAAAATATTAAATAAAGTATTTAAAAAAAATTAAAAAAAAAAACACTGGCAACAAAAGTGACTACACCACTAAATGAAAATGTCCAAATTGGGCCCAATTAGCCATTTTCCCTCCCCGGTGTCATGTGACTCGTTAGTGTTACAAGGTCTCAGGTGTGAATGGGGAGCAGGTGTGTTAAATTTGGAGTTATCGCTCTCACTCTCTCATACTGGTCACTGGAAGTTCAACATGGCACCTCATTGCAAAGAACTCTTAGAGGATCTGAAAAAAATAATTGTTGCTTTACATAAAGATGGCCTAGGCTATAAGAAGATTGCCAAGACTCTGAAACTGAGCTGCAGCATGGTGGCCAAAACCATACAGCGGTTTAACAGGACAGGTTCCACTCAGAACAGGCCTCGCCATGGTCAACCAAAGAAGTTGAGTGCACGTGCTCAGCGTCATATCCAGAGGTTGTCTTTGGGAAATAGACGTATGAGTGCTGCCAGCATTGCTGCAGAGTTTGAGGGGGTGGGGAGTCAGTCTGTCAGTGCTCAGACCATACGCTGCACACTGCATCAAATTAGTCTGCATGGCTGTCGTCCCAGAAGGAAGCCTCTTCTAAAGATGATGCACAAGAAATCCCACAAACAGTTTGCTGAAGACAAGAAGACTAAAGACTACTGGATTACTGGAACCATGCCCTGTGGTCTGATGAGACCTAGATAAACATATTTGGTTCGGTTGGTGTCAAGCGTGTGTGGCGGCAACCAGGTGAGGAGTACAAAGACAAGTGTGTCTTGCCTACAGTCAAGCATGGTGGTCGGAGTGTCATGGTCTGCTGCCGGGACTGGGGTGCTACAGTTAATTGAGGGAACCATGAATGCCAACATGTACTGTGACATACTGAAGCAGAACATGATCCCCTCACTTCAGAGACTGGGCCGCAGGGCAGTATTCCAACATGATAACAACCCCAAACACACATCCAAGACGACCACTGCCTTGCTAAAGAAGCTAAGGGTAAAGGTGATGGACTGGCCAAGCATGTCTCCAGACCTAAACCCTAATGAGCATCTGTGGGGCATCCTCAAACGGAAGGTGGAGGAGTGCAAGGTCTCTAAAATCCACCAGCTTTGTGATGTTATCATGGAGGAGTGGAAGAGGACTCCAGTGGCAACCTGTGAAGCTCTGGTAAACTCCATGCCCTAGGGGGTTAAGGGAGTGCTGGAAAATAATGGTGGCCACACAAAATATTGACACTTTGGGCCCAATTTGGACATTTTCACTTAGGGGTGTACTCACTTTTGTTGCCAGTGGTTTAGACATTAATGGCTGTGTATTAAGTTATTTTGAGGGGCAGCACATTTACACTGTTATACAAGCTGTACACTCACTACTTTACATTGTAGCAAAGTGTCATTTCTTCAGTGTTGTCACATGAAAAGATATAATAAAATATTTACAAAAATGTGAGGGATGTACACACGTTTGTGAGATACTGTAGCTACTAATATAGCAGGGAACTTTACTAAGTACTCTCTTCTAAAGTTCAAACCTAAACAACATACCTTACCTGTGGTGCCTATGTTCTCCCCTCATTCTGAGTATATATTTTCCATTATCCACAAACACTGGACAGTCCTCTCCATTAATCTTTATTCATCTAATACTATTGGAGAGCCATCTCTTCTGGCCTATAGGTGCTCCAGGAATCAACAGAACCATCTTGTCTGTGCAGATTTTACCTTCAAGAAAGTGACTCAAGGATTGCCTCATTACCAGCCCCTATGAAGATGTTTCAGTGTGGGCAATGTATGCTGTGTAACTTTGTTATTAACCACTTGCCGACAGTGCTATAGCAGAAAGACAGCTACAGCACAGTCATCCAGTTCTGGGAGGGTATCAATAGACGTCCTTCCAGAACCCTGCCCCATGCGTGCCCCCTGCGTTGTCCATCGGGCACGCTCTGTAACTGCTGTGACCGGCGAGCCTGTCAGCACATCATTTACACTGATAATCAGTGCATCCCCATCAGTGCCTATCAGTGCCCATCAGTGCAGCCTATCAGTGCCCCATCAGTGCTGCCTATCAGTGCCTCCCCATCAGTGCCCATCAGTGTGGCCTATCAGTGCAGCCTCATGAGTGCCTCCTCATCAGTGCCCATCAGTGCAGCCTATCAGTGCCCATCAGTGCACATCAGTGAACAAGAAAAATTACTTATTTGCAACATTTTATAACAGAAACTAAGAAAACATTTTTTTTCCAGAATTTTGCTCTTTATTTCATGTGTTTAGCAAAAATTTGAAATTAAATGATAAAAATGGCATATGGATACAGTGTTGCATGACCGCACAATTGTCATTCAAAGTGAAACAGCACTGAAAGCTGAAAATTGGCCTGGGCAGGAAGGGGGTATAAGTGCCCAGTAGGCAAGTGGTTAAAGGTAACTCTACAAATGCACAGGAGAGAAGTTCCACAAATATAGCACCACAGATGTCATATACTTACTTAACTGTCCCTGTGGTCTGGGATACAGTAGCATTAGAATTCATTAATTTCCAACGCCAGTTGCCTGCCACTTTGCAAAGGCAGGGCACAATCCCTCATGGTTCAGTGTAATTGAAGAGGTTTTCGATAGCCAAATGAGGTGACAACTTTTCAAACTAGCTCAAAGGTTTATGTTTTAAATAATCTGGACACCCTGTCCCCAAGGGATGAAATGTTAAGTGTTAGGTTCGCCATACTTATTTGGTTTTAATTCCTGCTTTTCAAAAATGTATTTTTTTTTTACTTTTATGCTACTACTCTGTTGTGTATATTTACATCCTTCAGGGGCCCCAGAAACCACTCTTTCACCGCATGATATATATAAAAAATATAAAGGTTCACTTTATTGGTACAGAGTAGAAAAATATAACAATGAAAATGTACACATATAAAAGCATTAGACTAGACTAGAATCACCAACATGTTTCGGAGGCCAAAAATAATTATTTTTGACATATGTGTCCTTCTTCAAGGTTAAATAGAAAAGCAGACTATTCCATATTCTACCAAGAACAAAAAAGGAAAAAAAGGGGGCTATTGTATCAGTATTGTGAATAAGTAGTTTACAAACAATGGGTTAAAGCATGGTAGTATTGCAGCACATGTAAGATTTAAATATAATGTCTATTCGTACTTACAGATGTATTTTCAAATCATAGAAACATGCACATCAGTGGGTGAAAACGTCAGGCTAAAGGTATTTCACTCAGCTGTGCCTCAAAGCTTGAATTGTATGATTTTATTGGACTAGGAAATAAAACCCATGAGAAGTAAGTGAGTCCCATAAGTAAGATATGAGCTTGGACAAGCCAGGCTCAAAAAAGGGGGGGGGGGGGGGGGCAGGTATGGTGCTTGTCCTGAAGCAGTCCACCAATGCTCACGAGGATACCACACAAGAGAGGGGGGGATGGATATCTAAAAGTATGATAGAATGTAGGTATCAGAACAGCAGCCATGAGGGTGTATAAATGAGCCAAAAAATTGCAAAGAAGACATATCAATAGTAGGGCATTTATGCCATGTTTGTATTACCTGGGATGCAGTGAGCAGAGCTTGCTTACAGGAGTCTCTGGTGTTTCCTGGCTGTGCAGCAAATGGTGCTGTTCACAGCCAGGATATACATTCTATCATACTTTTAGATATCCGTCCCCACCTCTTTTGTGTGGTATCCTTGTGAGCATTGGTGGACTGCTTCAGGACAAGCACCATACCTGCCCCCCCTTTTTGAGCCTGGCTTTAGTTTGTCCAAGCTCATATCTTACTATATGGGACTCACTTACTTCTCATGGGATTTACTTCCTAGTCCATTAAAATCATACAAATCAAGCTTTGAGGCACAGCTGAGTGAAATACCTTTGGCCTGACGTTTTCATCCACTGATGTGCATGTTTCTATGATTTGAAAATATATCTGTAAGTACGAATAGACATTATATTTAAATCTTACATGTGCTGCAATATTACCATGCTTTAACCCATTGTTTGTAAACTACTTATTCACAATACTGATACAATATCCCCCTTCCTCTCCTTTTTTGTTCTTGATAAAATATGGAATAGTCTGCGATCTATTTAACCTTGAAGAAGGACACATATGTCAAAAATAATTCTTTTTGGCCTCCGAAACATGTCGGTGATTCTAGTCTAGCAGCTTGTTCTATCTCCAACTGAGATGTATTAATGCTTTTATATGTGTACATTTTCATTGTTATATTTTTCTATTCTGTACCAATAAAGTGAATCTTTATATTTTTTATATATACTGTTTGGGTGTACCCTAATTTGCACTCTCTCTGTGTCCGCACTATCCTTGGGGCTCATCTGCTTCTCTCCATTTATATTTTGGGATGTGACACAGAGTGTAGGGTTCCCCTATTCCTGGTTGGTTTCCATCTCTCCTTCTTTTCTCATCCATTTGTATATATCTTGTTATATGACTCAGATGACACTGCATGTTTACTTCAGCTATAATGTTATATGAGCCTGTATACATTTATTGTATTTTGCCATTTTCTTTATGTGTGTGATCACCCTTTCTGTGAGTGTAGGCAATTAAAATATGGCATATATCTATTGGTGTGCTATTCCCTTGTTATTTATATTTATGTGATTTTGGAGTTTTAGGAGTGGAGTCCTTTAGGATATTTATCACCCAGTTCTTATTTTATGTCTCATCCATTTAAGTAGGTTTGCAGAGGTTTTGCTAAATTGTCAGGCCAAGTTAAGCAGTGTCAGCATGCATCAGTTGAATTGACAATAAATCATTCATTTTCATAACTTAATCATTGAAAAAAAAATTTAAGCCCATGTAAGGCTTTTTGTTTGCACACTATGTTAATTAAAGTGCTACTCTTTTTATAATAGACTAGAAATATGAAAAAACTTAATTATGTCTATTTTCATTTAATAATTTTTAAATATTTTATTATTTTTGCTCTTTTAATTAAAGTGTTACTAAACCCACAACAGTAAAATCCTGCATATGCAGTATTTATTATTTTATTTCAGGTACTTATATAGCGTGTCAATTTACTCAGCGCTTTACATATACATTCACATCAGGCCCTGCCCTCAAGGAGCTTACAATCTAATGTCCCCAACTCACATTCTGACATACACATACTAAGGCCAATTTACCTACCAGCACGTCTTTAGCGTGTGGGAGGAAACCCACATAGGCACAAGGAGAACATGCAAACTCTAGACAGCTAGTGTCATGGTTGGAATTTGAACCAGCGACCTTTTGCTGCTAGGCAAACATGCTAACCACTGTACCACTGTGCTGCCCGTAAAGCATGTTTGTAAACATGCTTGTTATACTTACTGTGGAACCTAAGGGGTTAATCCTCTGCACTGTGTAAAAAGGCTGTTTGATCCTGTATTCTCTGTTTTGCCCCCTTTTCTACAGTCCACAAACCCCAAACAGAGGCTAAGGAACAAGCTGCACATGCTCAGTTTGGTGTGCATTGCTAGAGAGTTTTTTTTTCTTTTTTTGCTTGGGAGAGTGCATATGATCAGCACAGGGCCAACAGTACTGTCCAAACAGAGGGTCAGGGGTCCTGCAGCCTCATAGGACAGTCAGAGGAGAATGAAAACTCCTCCTACAAGCTTTACCAGTGCTCGGCTGGACACTTATAGTAGTCACAAGACTGCTATGAACTGCTTATGAAAAAGGTATTCAGCCATTTATATTTACTAAAACTATTGCATTTCCATGCTCTGTGTATTGTGGGAGAGCAAGTATAGTGAATACACGGTCCTGGGTGTACTAACACTTTAAATATCTGGCACTGCGGATGTAACTAAAGCCTAACGGAGCACTGGTAATCTGTAGACTGAAGGTTTAGTTTGTCAGGAAAGCCTCCAGCCTGCACGTGATCACTAGCTGACTGATCTCATGATCGGTAACCACTATGATTGGTTCCCAATCATTGGTGTGGCTGAAGCTGTCAGTGACAGCCAAAATTGAGAGCCACCAGCCATGCAAAGTGTCAGATAGTATTTATTAAGGCCACCAAAACACAATGGCTCATGCTGGGGAACAATAATATACTGTATAGACTGTGAGTCAGAAGGCGGTTAATGTAGGAACCTGCCTCTCCATAGCACATAATGGAGCCAGAATTTCCAATAATGAAGTCATAATTCACTTAACCCCTTTGCAACTGCGCTATAGCCGAGTAACGGCTATAGCGCAGCCACGTTTTGCCGGGAGGCCATCATATGACATCCTCCCGTGCTTGCGCTACCTGCGCCCCCCCTGCGGCGCACATCTGCAGTGATCGGGGGAAAGGTCCAATCACGGAGGCTCCTTTCCCACGTGATCAGCTGTGTCCAATCACAGCTGATCACGGATGTAAACAGGATTTGCCGATTGTCTGCAATTCTCTGCTCACGCTGACAAAACCAGCAAATCCACACAAGGGAAAAACTGCACTGACAATCAGTGTTCTGATCATCAGTGCAGCCTCAACAGTGCCCACCAGTGCTGCCAATCTGTGCCCACCAGTGCTGCCAATCAGTGCCGATCAGTGATGCCTGTCAGTGCCGCCTATCTGTGTCGCATGTCAGTGCAGCCTCATCAGTGCTGCCCTATTAGTGCCACCCTACAGTGCCCATCAGTGCCGCCTATCAGTGCCCATCAGTGTCGCCTCATCAGTGCCCATCAGTACCATCTTATCAGTGCCGCCTATCAGTGCCCATCAGTGCCACCTCATCAACATACATCAGTGAAGGAAAAAAATTACTTATTTACAAAATTTTATAACAGAGATTAAGAAAAAAAATTGTTTTTTTCAAAAGTTTCAGTTTTTTCGTTTGTTTAGCAAAAAAATAAGAAAAACCCAGTGGTGATTTAATACCAGCAAAAGAAAGCTCTATCTGTCTCAAAAAAATAATAAAAATTTCATATGGGTGCAGTTTTGCATGGCCGCGCAATTGTCATTCAAATTGTGACAGCACTGAAAGCTGAAAATTGGCCTGGGCAGGAAGGGTGTAAAAGTGCCCGGTAGGCAAGTGATTAAGAGATTTCACTTCTGATGATTGTAAGTGCTCATCATCACCCCTGAGTACATCTAGATCATCCAAGTGTTGTTTAAGTCTTGAAAATGGCCCATATACGGGTACTCCAACTACTAACTACAGTATGTTTTACTGTTATCACTACTGTAAATGTATATCAGACTACCTTGCTATGGGTTACTACACTTTGCACTTCTTTATTGACTGCCTAAAAATAAAATCAATAAATACATCTGACGTTTCACTTCTATTCTTAGAGCTTCATACGCATAGGATACGTCACTCTGAGTGCATTGTCCCTGAACTCTGTCATTAGCCTTAATTAGGCTGTAAAACATGACAGTGCAATCTCCTTGCCAGATGTGTCTAGGAAGACACAGGTGGAAATCATGCAAACATATAGGAAATATTTGCTAAATTACTTTCCGCTTGTTAAAGTCAATTGGGTCACAAGTGACAATTACAATGAACATTTACGGAACCTTGAGGATATTTTTCAAGTATCATCCAAAATTCAATTTAAATTGGTTTCTACTGTACCTATATATGTTTATTTAACTCCCTTGTCTGGCAAGTATTCTGTCTTTCATTGCCCCATTTGTTTGCTGTTTTTGGTGATGGGTGGGAACAACCTGAGACAGGAACATTACATATAAAACTGTTCAGAGGCTTCCTTTCTCTTCTTGCCAAGTGCTTTTAACTTATAGCAAACCTGCTACTCAGGGCCGGACTTACCATTGGGCTTGACTGGGCTCAAGCCCATGGGTCCCGGCCAATAGGGGGCCCCGCGGGCCCCGCCCTTTTCTAAAGCCGCCGAGGGCGGCCGAAAGCCACCGAGATACACAGGACATCCGGCTCTGTATCTCTCATTTTTAAACTGAAAGGCTGCAATGACAAGGCAGCAATGACACTGGAGCAAGGCTACACTGACAAATCTGTAAATGACACTGGGGCAAGGCTACACTGACAATGACAAGGTTGCAATGACACTGACAAGGCTGCAGATGGACACTGATAAGGCTGCATTGATGGGCATTTAAATGTAAGTTTTTTAGGGAGGAGCTGATGTGCTGACGTTCCGCGTGTGCCGTTTGTAGGACGGGTGTTTGCACTAGCCAGCTGGCTGCCTTGCTTTTTTTTTACTTCCGAGATATTGTAAGTATTACTCTAAATTTTAAATAAAAGGTGGTTATCAGTATTACACTATGTTGAATTCTTTCATTTTTGGGAGCATCTGAATGCTATGTAATCTGGCTGCCTTTGTGACCCGTGTTTGGCGAGATCTGTACCGTTGCTGACCACCTTCGTAGGGTTTGCTGAAGTATCGCCTCCCTGATTTTCTTCTGGATAAAGGCCCTGGCCGGGTAACAGGTCGCAGGCTTATAGAGCTTGCCTTGGGGTAAGCGAGCATTCTGTGTGGTGTCATCAGTGTGGTTGTGGTGGAGAATTCATTTAATCAGTGTATTGGAAGAATATCCACATCCGTTTAAGGCTTTGAGCAACTTCTATGTACACAGATGGACATTTTTTCTACAACTCATGTACTTTTATGTTAGTTATCACAGTCTATGTTTAAAAACTTGGGCTAAATATCACTGCTGTTAGCGCTGCTACCAACTGTTCGAAAATATTTTTGTGTGTATCTCACTTTTAGCAGCTGCTTTTTGTTTTTAGTTTTTAATATGTTTCACCACCTTATAATATATAATTATATATATATATATATAATATTATTTTTATTATATTTATTTTTTTATTTTCAATTTATTAATTATTTATTTTTTCACTCATTTGGTTATAGCGCTGTATTTGTTATGTAATTAAAAAATAATGCGTTTTTTTCAAAATTGTCGCTATTTTTTTGTTTATAGCGCAAAAAATAAAAACCGCAGAGGTGATCAAATACCACCAAAAGAAAGCTCTATTTGTGGGAAAAAAAGGACGTCAATTTTGTTTGGGAGCCACGTTGCACGACCGCGCAATTTTCAGTTAAAACGACGCAGTGCGGTTAATCGTGGACCCAGGATGAATAACAGTACAGTATCCCCCACTTATACGCTTATATATTATCTACTTTTGTGAGTAGCCATTTGGTTGTTTTGTCTTGTGCAATTAAACAGAAGTTCTTTAACCACTTGCTTACAGGGCACTTAAACCCCCCTCCTATCCAGACCAATTTTCAGCTTTTAGCGCTGACGCAATTTGAATGACAATTGCGCGGTCATACAACACTGTACCCAAATGAAATTTTTATCACCACAAATAGAGCTTTCTTTTGGTGGTATTTGATCACCTCTGCGGTTTTTACTTTTTGTTAAAAAAATTAAAAATCTGAATTTAAAAAAAAAAAAAATTTAATTTTTTTATATTTTGTTATAAAAAATTTAAAACGGGTCATTTTTCTCCTTCATTGATGTACGCTGATGAGGCGGCAGTGATGGGCACTGATAGGCAGCAGTGATGGGCGGCAGTGATGGGCACTGATGGGTGGCAGTGATGGGCAGCACTGCCAGGTGGCACTGATTGGCACTACAGGTGGGCATTGATAGGTGGCACTTGTGGGCATTGATAGGTGGCATTTGTGGGCACTGTTAGGTGGCACTGTGGGCACTGTTAGGTGGCACTGTGGACACTGTTAGGTAGCACTGTGGGCAGTGTTGGATGGCACTTTTAGGTGGCACTGATGAGGCACATGTGCCTCTTCCACTTGGGGACCGATGTCCCTGACATCCGAGCCGGTGATCGGCTTTTTTTTCTACTCGCGCTGTCAGCGTGAGTAAAAAAAAAAACAATTACCGATCTTTTGTTTACATCATGTGATCAGCTGTCATTGGCTGACAGCTGATCACATGGTAGGGGGCCGGGACCGGCCCCTTACACGGATCGGTGATCAGGGCGCGCGCAGGGAGTGTGCACAGGGGAGACCGTCATACGACGGCCTCCCGGGAATGCAGGTCCGCGCTGTGGCCGTCATTCGGCCATAGCGCAGATAGCAGGTGGTTAATACTGCACTGAGTCTGGCACACCTTGTCCTTTTCTATTTCTGTTTTATAGAGCTGTGCATATGTATAGAAGGTAGGGCCCGCAAGTGACTCAAGCCCAGGGGCCCCCACCACCCTAAGTCCTGCCCTGCTGCTAGTTACTGGTCTGTGGTAACCAACAGACCATTGGTATTGATTTCTGGGTTTAGAACATCTCTTACTGCTGTGTAGAGATGATGACCTGGGGTAATGTTATTGTTAGGGGTACTTCCATTTTTTAAAGTCAACGTAGTACAAGCTAAACTCCTTTTTTAAAGGCCTATTGACACAGGCATCAATTGCATGCATTTGTTTTGCTTAACCTTGTACATGTAGGAGAATGTGTTTGCACACACAAGAGATAAACACATGAGACAAACATGTACTGTATGTTGTTCCGCACATCTGATGTCTGTAAGTCAATGGGACCACTTCCGAAAACATTTGTGTCTGTGTGTCCCAAACACCTATGTCAACTAGCTTTTAAAGTAAACACATTAAAAGTAAATACATACAGAATATACATTAATGAATGCTGATGCTTGATGGCTTAATGCAGAGGTCTCCAAACTTTCTAAACAAAGGGCCTGTATACTGTCCTTCAGACTGTGGGGGGCTGGACTGAGGCCAGTGGGAGTAGAAAATGTCCTGGTGTCAGTGGAAGTTAACAATGCCCTTTCGTTTGTGTCAGTGGTAAGAATAGTGCCCCATCATTGGTGTCATCAGGAGGGATTTTGCCCCTTTATTGGTGTCAGTGGGAAGACATATGCCCAATTGTTGGTGTCAATGGAAGAATTGTGTCCAATTGTTTGTGTCATTGGGAGGAATTATGTCCCATTGTTGGTGTCATTAGGAGGAATTGTTCCCCATTGTTGGTGTCATTCGGAGAAATTGTGCCCCTTCATTGGTGTCAGTGGGAGTACATATGCCCAATTGTTGGCATCAGTGGATGGAATAAAGCTCCAAGGGCTGGATAAAAGCAAACAAAGAGCCACTGTTTGGAAACCACTGGGTTAGTGGATAGCCCTTTCTTCTTGTCTTGAAGTACTAAGGTCCAGAATGCTATGTTCATCAGGGGTGCTATTTGGAATAAGTTTATATGTTATCAGTTTGTATATATTTTAAAGTGCAACGCCACCTAAAATGGGAAGTTCCGCTCATCCTCCTCTCCCCGTCTTCTGCCATCATTGGGATTTCTTTTGTTTTTTCTGGGAGCGGGTACCTATTTCTAATGCCGTGTACACACGGGCGGACTTTTCGACCGGACTGGTCCGGCAGGACGAATCTGACCATGTGTGGGCTTCATCGGACCTGCAGCGGACTTTTTCGGTCGAAAATCAGATGGACTTTAGATTTGGAACATGTTTCAAATCTTTCCGACGGACTCGAGTCTGATCGAAAAATCCGCTCGTCTGTATGCTAGTCCGACTAATGAAAACCGACGCTAGGGCAGCTACTGGCTACTGGCTATCAACTTCCTTATTTTAGTCCGGTCGTACGTCATCACGTACAAATCCGTCAGACTTTTTCGTGTGTGCGCAAGCCTGTTCGTTTGAAAGTCCGTCGGAAGTCTGTCAAAAGTCCGTCGGAAGTCCGTCGGACCTTTTATGTACACGGCATAACAGGTTTATGAATTATTTATTGACAGTTTTTTCACTGTTTTGAATCTATATTTCACCAGGAAGTGCACTATACTTTGTTTACATTTATTTCTAACAAGTACCTGCTCCCACTTCCACTTTTCTTGCCTAGGTGAGAAGAGCAGAAGTTCACCGCCCCCCCCCCCCCCCCACCTGGGACTTGTCACCTGCCCAGGAGACTGCAGGACCATTCTGAATGCACATGTGCAGTGTGAAGCCAGCAGGAAGTCAAAGCCAGCTTTCCACAGCCAAGATGGCGGTGCCAGGGACCTGAAGACCGGGGAAGAACCAGCCGGGGTCAAGACACCACCAGACTCCTGATAGGTTGACATCTGCACATTCTAGTAAGTAGCTGGCCAGGTGCACAAGGAGATAAAATGATTTTTCAGTGGGCACTCACGGGACTTTTCACAGGAGGAACATTAGATAGTTTAATACATGAATGGCTTTAAGAAAGGTGGGCTACACCCATTTCACTTTGCCATGCACTGTGATCACAGGTCTACATGGATTTCAGGTAGTTATACAATGCACAGCAGCTTCATTGACTGTGGATCTCATACTAGTTGAGCTCTGAATGCAGGAGACTGTCTCCACTCCAGGCTGCTAGTCCAATATATTTTAGTTGAGCCAGCTTGTGAACAAACACAACTCTACCCTTCAGCCCAGCATGCCCTTGATATTCATCCACTGCACTACCAATAGATTATTGTATTCATATACCCATATGTCTCCCTTTCCTTTTCATCACAAACATTCCACCTGTGACATCTGTCTCACTTTGCACCTGTGTTCCTCTGCATCTACCTTCGTCCTTCATAGGATCGTGTTTATTACTATAATACAGGTTCTCTTTTACAACTTTACCTCACTCCCTTCCACCCCTTATTGACAGGGCAATTTTTACATTTCTACTATGGGCCTGTATATTTAACTGTGTCATTACTTAATATTACCAAAGTATTTTTTTTTTTGTGTTGCAAAAATGATTTTATTCTTTTTTGTTCAATCTATTGACAAACAAATATATAACATAAAAAACAACAAAGATACTGGTGATTTGAAATATTGTAGGAAGGTAAGTAGTAGAGGCTGTACTGCAGCTTTAAGGCTATAAGAAAAACTGTGAGGGCATTTTTTTCCATCCCCCAACCTTATGTCTAAATGACACCAAAATCTAGTAAATAAAAAAAGTAACAATGTTAATTCAGATGTTTCTATAGTCTAAACAGTGTTTATAAACACCATTTCAGAAAGTCATTTTTTTGGCAGCCGCAGTTGTAATAGTTTTTTTTGTTTACAGCTGGAAATTTCTGGCTAATGCAAGAAGGGCAGCGGCAGTAGGGCAGAAGGATATTACACATGCACTATTTACTTTGAGTTTGTTTGGGGCATGTGTAGCACACCCAATGTCCATAACTGGTTAACACAAACCTGTTGCCAGGCTATGGACATTCATATGTTCACATATTCTTAACAGGCAATAAATTAGCTTAAAGTGTTACTAAACCTAAAAATGTTTTTTACCTTAATGCATTGTGTGCATTGCGGTAAAAAACATTTCAGAGCCCGTGTGCCCCCCTTCCCCTGTGTGAAGAATGAGAGAGGGGAGAATGGATCAGTGCTGTGCACGGCTGCATCTATTTTCCCCTTACTTCCTTTTTACACATCATTGAAGCAGCAGGAGCCATTGGCTCCTCAATCAGATGCAGTGAGGAGGAAGTAGGGGGTGGGCCTAGGTCCAGCTGTGTAAGTCTATGGAGCACGGCTCCATAGACACACAGGTCGGGAACATGGGGACTATGCTCTAGTCATAGCCAGCGGCTGGCTATGGTAGTCCCTCAAAAGAAGAGTAGGAGCCAAGATCGCCTCCAGGGACCCCAGAAGAGGAGGATTGGGGCCACTCTGTACAATACCACTGCACAGAGCAGGTAAGTATAACATGTTTGTTATTTTAATAAAAACATTTTTTTTTAACTTTAATAACACTTTAAAACCAAGCCTCACTGGCATCTGTATCTGCAGTCACTGTGCAGCAACTGATCCTCAAATTCCACAGCATAATCACTTTCAAGTCACCCACAGACATCCATTTCGATCCCCTAAAAACAGGCGGATGGGGATTTGTTCCCCTTCCATCTAGTGCAGGGGTGTCAAACGCAATTCCATTGCAGGTTGCATCAGCATTATGGTTGCCCTCATAGGGCCTGTTATATCTGTAACTAGATGTTCAGAATACCCCCCATTACATCAGATGTCAAGAGCCCCCCACCATCAGAAGTAAAGAGTCTCCCACCCTCCCTTACAACACAGTGCACCCCCTTACCTTGTGCTGCTGCTGGGAAGAAGCTGGGGGAGGAGCTGGGAAGCAAAAAGTGCAGGCTTTGAAGGAGGACCAGAGGAGGGCTGGAGTCAACTGAATGCTGAGATCAGGGGAGGTGGAGATAAGGGGGGGGCTGGATCTGTAGAAGCAGTCCTGTCCTCCTCTGCTGCCAACTGCTGAGATAGGGAAAAGAAGGCAGAGACAAACCTCTTTGCAGCTGTACGGAGAAGCATAGGATCTGACAGAGGAGTTCTGTCCTCCTCTTTGCTGCTGACTGCTGAAACAAAGTGAGGGCGGAGACAAGGGGGGTGTTGCAACTGTAGGAGAGGTGCAAGGGCCACATGATGAAGCCTGGTGGGCTGGATTCAGCCCACGGGCCTTGTCTTTGACATATGTTATTTAGTGGATCGGATGGCAGTCGGGTGTAAATGGACAGGCAGTCTATTTACATCTGACTGCCCATAGAGGAGAGCATGCTGTGTCTGTGTCCACTCTGCGTAAGCAGAGTGGACACGGACCAGCTAACTGCCTGCTCAGCGGGCATCAGCAGACAGATCACCCACTGAGCAAGCAGACTCCTGGAGGAGCTCACCCACTGTGGAACAAAATAATATAAATGCACACATGCAAAAAAATGACATTTAACTCCTGCAAGGCTATTTAAAACACCTGAACATTTTCAAAAAATATGGGATTTTGGTCAGACCATATGGCTAACGCTCCGACATTGGGAGCTCATGTCGCATGACGTGTGAAAATCAATGTTTGCCTATGGGAGGCATCTTAACTGGTCCGACACAAGTCGGTCCGACTTTGAAAAGTAGTTCTCCTTGCACTACTTTGGTCCGACTTTGATCCTACTTCAGCCTACTGAATATCACTGAAGTCAGATCAAAGTCTGATCGCTGCCTTAACTGACCCAACTTTGGTATGCGACTTGTGCTCTGAGGATCTTGAAGGGGAACTCCACGTCAAATTTAAAAAAAAAAAAAAAAAAAAACGGCAAAAAAGTATATCAGGCCCTCCGGTCTGGTATGGATTTTCAGGGGAACCCCCACGCCGAAAAAACGATGTGGGGGTGCGCCCCCAACCCCACCTCAAAGCACCTTGTCCCCATGTTGATGAGGACAAGGGCCTCTTCCTGACAACCCTGGCCGTTGGTTGTCGGGGTCTGTGGGTGGGGGCTTATCTGAATCTGGAATCCCCCTTTAATAAGGGGGCCCCCGGATTCCAGCCCCCCACCCTATGTGAATGAGTATGGGGTACATTGTACCCCTACCCATTCACCTAAAAAAAAATGTCAAAAATAAAACACATTACACAGGTTTATAAAGTCATTTATTAAGGCAGCTCCATCGTCTCTTCCGATTTCTTCTCCCCTCTCCAGCTCCTATATTGCCACTATATATATATATATATATATATATATATATATATATATATAATGATGGGGGGTGGGGTTCTCCTGCCCAAAAGGATTTAGGTCAGAATCTATACAATAGACAAACAAAGTTTTTTGGGGGCACACCCTAAAAGATGGATTAATGATGCAGCCATAAGACCATAAAACAGAACAAAATATTACAGCGTGAGTGTATTTCTCCCATGGTTCAGAGAAGCAGGATCTTCCATTCTATGGATAGCGTAGGACCCACTGATAATGGGGTACTTTGTCGCAGTAAGTGGGCTTAAGCACCATATAACCATATGTTTGACCAAATCCCCATATTTTTTGAAATTGTTCAGGTGTTTTAAATAGCCTTGCAGGAGTTAAATGTCTTTTTTTGCATGTGTGCGCTGTAATATTTTGTTCTATTTTATGGTCTTATGGCTGCACCATCCTTGGTGCATCTTTTAGGGTGTGCCCCCCAAATCTTTGTCACCCCCTGTGGAAGGGGCCTAAGGGACATTTATTGCCAACCAGAAGCAGCTATCTTGATACATTTTAGGTAATATGTTGATAATGATTTATTTTGTTTCAGTTACTCATTTACAGCTAAGAAAAAGAGCAAACAGTTGCACAGTGTCCCCTAGGAAAAAAGTCAGCAGTTATCTTGTCAATGGAATTTTTAGGATATGTTGTGGTGTATCTATGTGGCTTTATTCTGCAATAATCTGATGTAGGCATTCATTTACTTTTATGCGGAGAAACCATTTCCATAACAATAATAAAGTACAATGCCTCGATTTTGTCATATGAAGCATCAAAAGGTTTGCCAGAACAGACGGTGATCTTGCTGCATCTCTAGACCACAGATTGTTTTTCTAAACTCCTACAATGCAGAAAGGCTATTACAGTATATAATTAATTACTGTAAGCAGTCATTACTGGGATCCAAAAAGTCTGCTAAACCTAAAATACTAACATTCTCAGTCTGATAATTGTTTGGAACAGATGTAAAACCAGTGTTCTTATAAAACAACCACACACTGTATAGAATAACCACAAAGCTAATATCTGGCTGGTTCTCAGCTCATTCACAAAAGCCTGCATTCATAGTACATCCCTTCTGTCACAAATTGCCAGTAAAATAAAAAAGCATTCTTTTCAACTGTCCCTGTTCTCACCTGCTGTGTTTTATATGTAGAGTAATGCCTCAATTTAGGTGGGTAAGAAAGTAGGGGCGGGTACCATCATCCTTAAAGTTAGTATAGTGGAAAGGCGGGTGTCAGGGGCTACTCCAAAAATATTGCCCCATGAAAACAAAGTGTTATGGACTATCTCGGTACCCAGGGATTTAGACAAGGTAGATACAAAAATATAAATTTATAAAAACCATTAAATACAACAGTATATAGAATGATTATTGCACACAGTTACAGGCGGTTCAAAGAGGAACAGGTGAACCCCACTGGTAAATGGGGAGTAAAGACTGCGAACATGGGAGGCACTAGAAGGTGCAATAACTGAAATCAAAGAATATAAAAATATAAACTATAAGAAATACTTGTATATCTTTTACATTCTTTGATTTCAGTTATTGCACCTTCTGCCGTGTTTGTCGCAGGCGGATTACCCGTATAGGGTGACTCTAATTGTGCTGTCTAATGCCCAACCTGGGCTTCCACTGGTAAGCTATACACAATAATGGTATATCTTGCGCTTACTCTAAATGAGCAGCTAACACGACAAAAAGAATATTTGTTAAATTAACCAGTGAAACAAAGTGTAGCGCTAAAAAGTGGAAAGTGATAAAAAAAATGAAAAATATATATACATAGGTGAAATGAACACACTAATTTAACGTGTCTTATATTAACGTGAAAAAGTTCATCTTTGTAGTCCATAGGTAGATAGGACCATTATAGTCATTAACTGTGAGGCCAGTGAAAAACCGTCACCAGAATAGGCGAAAATAGTCTGGGCTATCCTGCGCCCCAAAATAACGTAAACAAAATAATGTGATGATGGTTATTGATCGTTCATCCAAATACAAGAAGATTCCCAGAAATCCAACAAAACTGAACGAAATCCACCTCAGTGTCTTATATAAGGATGTGTAAATTTCCCACAACCAGTGAAGTTGGAGGCTTACCGGAGGGTTTGAACCCGAAACAGCATATACTGTAGGGGTCAAACCGGCTTGTATTGCCCACCGGCAATGAGGGGGATCTTGGCAACCAGGAGAAATAGAGGTCCCAAATGTTTTCACGGAAATATCCTCTCCACACGGTTGATCACATATCCCAGAGTGTGGCCCATATAGAATAAAAAAAGGGCCACATAGCGTAATTCCATAAACAAAATGAATTTATTATAAAAAGAAATGCACTTACATTTAAGAAGTTTAAAAAGCGCTTGTATATAAAAGAAGGCGGCAGTGGAGTGCCCCGACGCGTTTCGTCTACCAAGACTTCGTCTAGGGGTGTCCTTCCACTGCTGCTTGACTCCCTAATATAGGGACTAAGACCCCCGTAATGAGAATCCAGCCCATCCAATTCATTACTATGGCACTTCCGGGTTGCCCAAAATGGCGGACCCGCGTGCGTTCCAGGCCTCGACGTCATTAAAGTGTGTTGCGTTCCAACCTCTCATCATCCCTTAACTTTGCCTCAAAATGCAGTGGGAACCGTCATTATCCTACTACATACCCCAGGGAACAAAAACGACCAAAGTCCGTGATCGAATTTTATCACTAGTAGTCCGATCTTTCTATTTGTGGGACGGTATCTCATCAGACACCAGATCCCGCGATATTACGCCATGACGCTGGAACTCAAGATGTAAACAAAACGTCATGTCGTCATGGCGCAGGATCGGAAGCGTGATTCAACGAGCCTCCTTCCGGAATGGCTTGTGTTCCAGTCACGCCTCGCTTACGAGGCCCGTACTGTGCCTCACGCTGTACCGACCTACGTCACGACATCCCGTTGAATGCGCCTGCGCATCAACGCTATGTAAAGACCTAATGATTTTCAGTGTATTTAAAAAGGGGGGCGGCTCCCAGAGAGCACTAAACCTGAATGTCTATTATCCAGGAGGAAAATACCCAATAATTGGGTATAAATATTCCTCACTGGATATTGCATTACATCTGTAGGTAGCATCCAATGGGATGTCGTGACGTAGGTCGGTACAGCGTGAGGCACAGTACGGGCCTCGTAAGCGAGGCGTGACTGGAACGCAAGCCATTCCGGAAGGAGGCTCGTTGAATCACGCTTCCGATCCTGCGCCATGACGACATGACATTTTGTTTACATCTTGAGTTCCAGCGTCATGGCGTAATATCGTGGGATCTGGTGTCTGATGAAAAAACTGACTAGTGATAAAATTCGATCACGGACTTTGGTCGTTTTTGTTCCCTGGGGTATGTAGTAGGATAATGACGGTTCCCACTGCATTTTGAGGCAAAGTTAAGGGATGATGAGAGGTTGGAACGCAACACACGTTAATGACGTCGAGGCCTTGAACGCACGCGGGTCCGCCATTTTGGGCAACCCGGAAGTGCCATAGTAATGAATTGGATGGGCTGGATTCTCATTACGGGGGTCTTAGTCCCTATATTAGGGAGTCAGGCAGCAGTGGAAGGACACCCCTAGACGAAGTCTTGGTAGACGAAATGCGTCGGGGGACTCCACTGCCGCCTTCTTTTATATACAAGCGCTTTTTAAACTTCTTAAATGTAAGTGCATTTCTTTTTATAATAAATTCATTTTGTTTATGGAATTACACTATGTGGCCCTTTTTTTATTCTATATGGGCTCCACACTGGGATATGTGATCAACCGTGTGGAGAGGATATTTCCGTGAAAACATTTGGGACCTCTATTTCTCCTGGTTGCCAAGATCCCCCTCATTGCCGGTGGGCAATACAAGCCGGTTTGACCCCTACAGTATATGCTGTTTCGGGTTCAAACCCTCCGGTAAGCCTCCAACTTCACTGGTTGTGGGAAATTTACACATCCTTATATAAGACACTGAGGTGGATTTCGTTTAGTTTTGTTGGATTTCTGGGAATCTTCTTGTATTTGGATGAACAATCAATAACCATCATCACATTATTTTGTTTACGTTATTTTGGGGCGCAGGATAGCCCAGACTATTTTCACCTATTCTGGTGACAGTTTTTCACTGGCCTCACAGTTAATGACTATAATGGTCCTATCACTGGTAAGTTATGCCTGACACTAATGCCCACACATGATCGGAAATGCCGCCAGCAAAAGACCTGTAAAATAAATACTTGTGCGCACACCAAAAAACAATGAACAAGCTAAAAAGGTGAATAAATAGCTGCCAACATAAGGGTGTTCTCACACCAATCAGGAACAAGTAAAACAGTTAAAATATGCGGCGCTTACTCAAATCTGACAAAAGACAAAGAACTGAACTAATGCACATGAGAAAATAGTAAAAAATGTGAAACAACCTAATATACCAGGAAATTTATAACAAGAATTCCAAGTGTTAATTGTAACTAAAAATTAATCTTCCATTGCTTTGTGCAACCAATGGTTATAAAAAACCATTATTACATCAAAAAATGAATCCCAATGAACCAAATTGACTAATAATCTGCCTGCTAACGAATAAATGTAAAAATATCCACGGGTAAGAACGGAAAACTTCCAATATTGCTAGCTAAGGAGTAATGAAATAACAGATAAATAAAGTGCAAATAAATATAAATTGTAAGGAAAGTGAAAAAAACAATAATAATTATACACTCAATTTAAGTGTAACAAGTGCAAATCAATCAAATAGTGCAGCATCAATGCAGTCTAAATGATAGGAGCATTTTCTGAGACGCAACACTTCACAAACAAGTGTTCAAAGTTTAGAAAAATGAAGTGAAAAAATATGTGCAACACCAATGAATAAAAAAGGGATCTACATAAATAAATATAATAGTAAGTGTGCCGCAATAATCAGTGTAACATGAATAAAACCTAGTTAACATAAGCGAGTATTAAGATAACATATAACACTTCACACAGATGTGATAAAAATAAACATATTCCCTTTGAAAAAGTGACGTGACAGTCACGCAACGCGTCAGGGAGGAAAGGCTGGTTTTACTCGACTGCATTCGGCTTCCCGATCACGGCTGGGATCGGTGAGCAGTTGCAGTTTTCGTTGTTCAGCAATATTTGTTTATGTAAGTGGATACTTTCTTAATAAATCTTGATACTTTGTACTACACTATGGAGTGCTTCCCTTTTTGTCTCACATTGAGCTGATCTGGAGCGGCTGGGGAGCGGATTGTGGTTCTAGCTTGGAGACCCCGAGGAGAGCTGTCATCAGGGAGATCGGGGAGCTGCTCTAATCACCTGAACTACTTAACAGGGCTGTTATCGCTCAGCCGGGAGGTGAGAGGTTGGGGGGACTATTATCTTACACACCTTAGTTTTTTTCACTGGTCACTTCTGGAAGAACTTTTCTTGCACAACCTATTTCAATTGAGATTGTCACGATTGGGATTTGATTGTCTATGGGACTTTATGAAGACATTTGGTGTTTTAATTTATTTTATATATTTTCATATACCGTATTTATCGGCGTATAACACGCACCCCAATTTAGGAGGGAATTTTAAGGAAAAAAAAACTTTTAGGAGGGAAGTTGAAGGGAAAAAAACTTACATTTAAACGCCCATCATTGCAGCCTTGTCAGTGCAGCCTTGTCAGTGCAGCCATGTCAGTGCAGCCATGTCAGTGCAGCCTTGTCAGTGCAGCCTTGTCAGTGCAGCCTTGTCAGTGCAGCCATGTCAGTGCAGCCTTGTCAGTGCAGCCATGTCAGTGCAGCCTTCCCCAGTGCAGCCTTCCCCAGTGCAGCCTTCCCCAGTGCAGCCTTGTCAGTGCAGCCTTCCCCAGTGCAGCCTTGTCAGTGCAGACTTCCCCAGTGCAGCCTTGTCAGTGCAGCCTTCCCTAGTGCAGCCTTCCCCAGTTCAGCCTTCCCCAGTGCAGCCTTCCCCCAGTGATCCCTGCCATTCTGGGCTTCAAAATCGCTGATCGCGATTTGAAAATGGCGCCGCCGGCGCCATAATACACAGAGCCGGTCCTCGGCTCTTTCCGGCGGCTCTCGTACACTTTCGGCTCCACTCGTAGTCCCGAGCGGAGCTATCCGAACGTAGCCGAGTAGGTTCGGATAGCTCCGCTCGGGACTACGAGTGGAGCCGAAAATGAACGAGAGCCGCCGGGAAGAGCCGAGGACTGGCTCTGTGAATTTTGGCGCCGGCGGCGCCATTTTCAAATCGCGGTCGGCGATTTTGAAAAAGTGACAGGTCAGGATCGCAGGGGATCGGCGTATAACACGCACCTGCGATTTTCCCCTGATTTTAAGGGGAAAAAAGTGCGTGTTATACGCCGATAAATACGGTATATATTTTTTTGCATTATATTTTTTTCACGATTTTTTGGATCCCAGCAAAATTATGTTTATTTTTATCACATTTGTGTGAAGTGTTATATGTTTGCTTAATACTCGCTTATGTTAACTAGGTTTTATTCATGTTACACTGATTATTGCGGTACACTTGCTATTATATTAAATTATGTAGATCCCTTTTTTATTCATTGGTGTTGCACATATTTTTTCACTTCATTTTTCTAAACTTTGATCACTTGTTTGTGAAGTGTTGCGTCTCAGAAAATGCTCCTATCATTTAGACTGCATTGATGCTGCACTAATTGATTGATTTGCACTTGTTACACTTAAATTGAGTGTATAATTATTATTGTTTTTTTTCACTTTCCTTACAATTTATATTTATTTGCACTTTATTTATCTGTTATTTCATTACTCCTTAGCTAGCAATATTGAAAGTTTCCATTCTTACCGGTGGATATTTTTACATTTATTCGTTAGCAGGCAGATTATTAGTCAATTTGGTTCATTGGGATTCATTTTTTGATGTAACAATGGTTTTTTATAACCATTGGTTGCACAAAGCAATGGAAGATTAGTTTTTAGTTACAATTAACACTTGGAATTCTTGTTATGAATTTCCTGGTATAGTTGGTTGTTTCACATTTTTTACTATTTTCTCATGTGCATTAGTTCAGTTGTTTGTCTTTTGTCAAATTTGAGTAAGCGCCGCATATTTTAACTGTTTTACTTGTGCCAGCAAAAGACCGATGTGAGCTTTTGGTCAGACAATGCGACCATGTGTATGCTCCATAGGACTTTTGCTGCCGGAATTCCAGCCAGCAAAAGATTGAGAGCAGGTTCTCTATTTTTCGGTCAAAAAAAGTTCCTATCTGAAAAAGCGATTGTCTGTATGCAATTCGGACGCAAAAAAATCATGCATGCTCAGAAACAATTTGACGCATGCTCGGAAGCATTGAACTTAATTTTCTCGGCTTGTCGTAGTGTTGTACATCACCGCGTTCTTGACGGTCAAAAGTTCAGAGAACTTTTGTGTGACCGCGTGTATGCAAGGCAAGCTTGAGCGGAATCCCATCGGAAAAACCATCATATCTTTTTCCGACCAAAATCCCGATCGTGTGTACGCGGCATAACACTCCAAAGTTACTTTATTTACTGTATTTTTGTTGTTTCTATTGTTTCCAATATTTGTGATCTTGTAACTATGAGACTATAGATGTTTGTGGTCGATTCCTCCTGAAGAAGCGACTTGTGTCGCGAAACATGTAGAGGATTACATCTGGACCTACATCTTTACTCCCCATTTACCAGTGGGGTTCACCTATTCCTCTTTGAACCACCTGTAACTGTGTGCAACAATCGTTCTATGTACTGTTGTACTTAATGGTTTTTATTTAATAAATTTATATATTATTTATCTACTTTGTCTAAATCCCTGGGTACCGAGATAGTCCATAACACTTTGCTGTCGTGGGGCAATATTTTTGGAGTAGCCCCTGACACACCCCTTTCCACTGCTGTGTTTTATAGGTGTTTAAGGCTACAAAGAGGTGCATTAAAATGCTTGTAAAATGTTGTAAAATGTTAAGTGTGCTTAACATATCTTTTTTTTATTGCTGCAGAAGTAAAATAACAGCAAATTATATGATAATTCAGGGACAAATATGCATACGAAAAATATAGAAATGACATGACAAAGCACCAAAGAACCAACAATATGCATTTAAATGGATATGGACTTTGGTAACACATTTATGAGTGCATAGAGTTTAGACCAGCTCATCTGTGTTTTAATACACATATTTGAATTTTGGAGCTCATTTTCCACATTTTTATGCATTTCTATCTATATGTTTATGCATTTTACTTGAAGGACTTTAAGCAAATGCGCTGGGTAAAAACTCACAGCTGAGAATTGTGCCATGGGATATAATGGCACAGATCTCATCAAAAATGTCATGTACATTTAACTTCAGCAAAACATTGAAGCTAGAACCATCACTAAAGGGTTTCTTCATCAAAAATCACTTCAGTCTTAAGCTGGCTACACACATTTATATCTACCTTTATTAATTCTCTACATACTTTGTTATGCAGGACTTACTTAAAGGGTAACTCCAGTTTTGTGAAATAAAAAAAATATATATAGAAAATTTAAAAAGATAATATACATATACAATTGCTACAGAAGCCATATTCTAATTTGAAGTTGTAAACCTCAGACATGAAATGTAAACAAAGCATATCCCTCTATAGTGTGTACGTGTCTCAATTAAGAGCACTTAGGCCCCTTTCACACTGGGGCGGTTTGCAGGCGCTATTGCGCTAATAATAGCGCTTGCAAACCGACTCGAAACAGCCGCTGCTGTCTCTCCAGTGTGAAAGCTCTGAGGGCTTTCACACTGGAGCGGTACGCTAGCAGGACGGGAAAAAAAGTCCTGCTAGCAGCATCTTCGGAGCGGTGAAGGAGCGGTGTATACACCGCTCCTTCACCGCTCCTGCCCATTGAAATCAATGTGACAGCGCGGCTATACTGCCGGCAAAGCGCCTCTTCAGAGGCGCTTTGCGTTGGTTTTTAACCCTTTCCTGGCCACTAGCAGGGGGGTAAAACCCCCCGCTAGTGGCCGAATATCGACGTTAAAGCGCCGCTTACAATTACAATTTACCGCCGCCCCCGCCTCAGTGTGAAAGGGGCCTAAGGGTCATTTCTGTCTGCTGTTTCGTTTCTCTGCTATCAGCATAAGGACAACTAAAGGTAAATGTGACCTGACATAACCAACAATGGCATGCCTCCATCCCTAATATATTGGTACAAAAGGAAGAAAAGGTGATGGGACTTTACATGAAGCGTGTCATTGCAATGATGATACATGAATTATTTATATAAATATAATTTGATAACACAATCAAATAGGATAATCCATGATGGAGAATTGCATAATAATAATAATATTATTATAAACAATAATAATAATGATAATAATATAATTGGATTTAACCATAAAAGATTAATTAACATACCAAATATGATAATAATAAGTATTTATTACAGATAATCAACATGATTGGTACAAAGAAACCTTTCTTTCCTTTTGTACCAGCTATGAACATAAATCACTTCTGACAAGTTTTCCTAACATCAAGAGAAAAAAGGTGACAGGGGAGGAAACTCCAGCTGATTGACAGCCTCAGCTCTGTTCCTGTGTGAAGGGGGGGGTCCCTTCCCTCCAATCAGCTCTCAGAGCTCTACTCACCGAGCTCTGCAGAGTGTAATTACAGCTCTCCTCCCCCTCTTTTATGACAGCACAGAAAGGCTTTATAAATGCAACACTTTGAATGGATGTAGAAATGAGAAGACTGCAGATAGACAGGTGCAACTTATGTAAGGGGATTTGTTTCATCTATGTGTATCACCTGAGGCCAGTCACTTCACTGGGTATATGTAAAGGTTTACAACCACTCTATTGTTATGAAAAAATACCTTTCCATTTCTTTCTGCAGCCGCTGTAATTTTCTGTAACATGCAATGTGGCAACCTGGAGGCATTCTCTACACAGCTGGTGTGAAAACTTCCCCAGAAATGTAATTGGCTCACTGGTTTTCCCAGAGGTCTTCATTAAGATACAAGTAAAATTTTAGCCATCTTCTGCCTTAGGAATGATAAGGGTTAATTACTTCTAGAGGGATGCAGAGCCTTCAACATTCCTCATTAGAAGACTGCAAGTGCATCAGCAGATTATATTCCACACAGACACTTCCACTCAAGAATCAGTATTCAAAGGACATAGCTGAACATACAGCTTTTTCTTAAGAACAGGTAGGGCTCTGCTACAAGGTTTTCTATAATCCCTTCTATGTACAGTGCGGCAAAAAAGTATTTAGTCAGCCACCAATTGTGCAAGTTCTCCCACTTAAAAAGATGAGAGAGGCCTGTAATTGTCATCATAGGTATATCTCAACTATGAGAGACAAAATGTGGAAACAAATCCAGACAATCACATTGTCTGATTTTTGAAAGAATTTATTTGCAAATTATGGTGGAAAATAAGTATTTTGTCAATATCAAAAGTTCATCTCAATACTTTGTTATATATCCTTTGTTGGCAATGACAGAGGTCAAACATTTTCTGTAAGTCTTCACAAGGTTGTCACACACTGTTGCTGGTATGTTGGCCCATTCCTCCATGCAGATCTCCTCTAGAGCAATGATGTTTTGGGGCTGTCGCTGAGCAACACGGACTTTCAACTCCCTCCAAAGGTTTTCCATGAGGTTGAGATCTGGAGACTGGCTAGGCCACTCCAGGACCTTGAAATGCTTCTTACGAAGCCACTCTTTCGTTGCCCGGGCGGTGTGTTTAGGATCATTGTCATGCTGAAAGACCCAGCCACGTTTCATCTTCAATGCCTTTGCTGATGGGAGGAGGTTTGCACTCAAAATCTCACGATACATAGCTCCATTCATTCTTTCATGTACACGGATCAGTCGTTCCTTTCCCTTTTCAGAGAAACAGGTATGGTGTTCTTTGGTTGCAACTCAGCATTCTCTCTCCTCCAAACGTGACAAGTTGTGTTTCTACCAAACAGTTCTACTTTGGTTTCATCTGACCATATGACATTCTCCCAATCCTCTTCTGGATCATCCAAATGCTCTCTAGCAAACCTCAGACGGGCCCGGACATGTACTGGCTTAAGCAGGGGGGACATGTCTGGCACTGCAGGATCTGAGTCCCTGGCGGCGTAGTTATTAGTGTTCCCACAGATGTTTTCTTCACACCAAGCTGCTTGCCTATTGCAGATTCAGTCTTCCCAGCCTGGTGCAGGTCTACAATTTTGTTTCCGGTGTCCTTCGACAGCTCTTTGGTCTTCACCATAGTGGAGTTTGGAGTGTGACTGTTTGTGGTTGTGGACAGGTGTCTTTTATACTGATAATAAGTTCAAACAGGTGCCATTAATACAGGTAATGAGTGGAGGATAGAGAAGCCTCTTAAAGAAGAAGATACAGGTCTGTGAGAGCCAGAAATCTTTCTTTTTTGTAGGTAACCAAATACGTATTTTCCACGCTAATTTGCAAATAAATTCTTTCAAAAATCAGACAATGTGATTGTCTGGATTTGTTTCCACATTTTGTCTCTCATAGTTGAGGTATACCTATGATGACAATTACAGGACTCTTTCATCTTTTTAAGTGGGAGAACTTGCACAATTGGTGGCTGACTAAATACTTTTTTGCCCCACTGTATATAGATCACCCAGAGGGAGGGATTGTTTTTTGCCTTAACAAAGTGGAGTTACTCTTTAAAAAATCCCTTCTATTAATATCTAGTCAGGTAGGCCCTCACACTACATGCAATAGTTGATTAATCTATAGTGCTATAGTAAATTGTAAAAAATATTGATGGGTTGTGGCCAGCTTTAGGTAGATACTCATGGGATAAATCACACACCACTTTGCACCGCTTGTTCCCAGTGGAGTGACTTGTTCCACCTACTAATCAGAGCCCTTGCAAAAGAACCTCAGGCTCTCTGCTTAATTTGATTATACATATTACAAAGTGCAGTGGGTATCAGGAGCGTGTAGGGTCTCATTCCAGCATCCTGGTTTTGAATGTAAAGTATTCTCCTTGTCTGCTTGTCCACATGCAAGGCGATTGATGTAGCCAGTCTCTGGGTGGAGACCAAACCTGATTTAAGCCAGCCAAACCTGCAGTCTCATGTTTGTGATATTGTGTTTAAAATGTGCTCCAAGCTCCCTGTTTGTCTGCCCTGTGTGCTGTTTGGATTCCTGTTTTATGACCTCAGATTGCAACTTGGGCTATTCTCTGAATTGACCCTGACTATTCTGAACCTTGCCTGCCTTGTATCTGGACTGTCATTGAATCACTCTGCCTGTCTGCCAACCACAAGTACCTGTTTGCTGAGCTTAGTTTGCGTCTGCCCCAGCATGGTAGCCAGACACTATAGCATTGTGTATAAGTCCTGGGGGCGACCAAGTATCAGTAGTCCTGCTTGTCTTATGGGAAATGGGGCTGCTATAGGTAAAGAAGACAGAAGCTAGCTATAGTGCATGACCACATGCTTTAGGGGTAAGCATTAAAGCAGGTTGCTTGAGGCTCCCTATATTCCAGCAGCAGAAATGAGAGTCCATAATAGACTGGAGAGAACCTTGTAACTCCAATTGAAAGATTTTGCCACTGATGTCCCTATGCTAATTAAAGAGGCACGTAAATGGCCAAGCCCACCTGTGTCCACCCATAACTGAAAATTTAATTTGACTAGATTAGTCAAACTTATTGTAAAATGATTAACCACTGTCCACTGCTATTTTTAATGGGAATTACATTAAAAAATGTAAGCAGCCACTTTGTCCATATCAGGTGGTCCCTATAGAATGTTACAAGGCATTCAGACACAACTATAGAACGGGTCAGCAAACATGTCTCGAAATATCAGCATTTAAATTGAAGCATTTGTGCATATCATTAAAATTATATTAAAGGTTCAGATTTAAAAAAACAAAAAAAACAGACATATATACTTATACAGTTTTGCTCATAAGTTCACATACCCTGGCAGAATTTATGATTTCTTGGCAGTTTTTCAGAGAATGGTAATGATAACACAAAAACTTTTCTTTCACTCATGGTTAGTGTTTGTCTGAAGCCATTTATTATCAATCAACTGTGTTTACTCTTTTTAAATCATAATGAAAACAGAAACTACCCAAATGACCCTGATCATAAGTTTACATACCCCAGTTCTTAATACCGTGTATTGCCCACTTTAACATCAATGACAGCTTGAAGTCTTTTGTGGTATTTGTAGATGAGGCTATTAATCTTCTCAGATGGTAAAGCTGCCCATTCCTCTTGGAAAAAAGCCACCAGTTCCTGTACCTTTTTGGGCTGTCTTGCATGAACTGGACGTTTGAGATCTCCACAGAGTGGCTCAATGATATTGAGGTCAGGAGACTGAGATGGCCACTCCAGAACCTTCACGTTATTCTGCTGTAGCCAATGACAGGTCGACTTGGCCTTGTGTTTTGGATCATTATCATGTTGGAATGTCCAAGTCTGTCCCATGCGCAGCTTTCTGGCTGATGAATGCAAATGTTCCTCCAGTATTTTTTGATAACATACTGCATTCATCTTGCCATCAATTTTGACCAAATGTCCTGTGTCTTTGTAGCTCACACATCCCCAAAACATCAGCAATCCACCTCCGTGTTTCACAGTAGGAATGGTGTACCTTTCATCATAGGCCTTCTCTCCAAATGAAGCGTTTATGGTTGTGGCCAAAAAGCTCAATTATGGTCTCATCACTCCAAATGACTTTGTGCCAGAAGGTTTGAGGATTGTCTCTGTGCTGTGTGGCGTATTGTAAGCGAGATACTTTGTGGCATTTGCATAGTAATGGCTTTCTTCTGGCGACTCGACCATGCAGCCCATCTTTCTTCAAGTGCCACCTTATTGTGCATCTTGAAACAGCCACACCACATGTTTTCAGAGAGTCCTGTATTTCACCTGAAGTTATTTGTGTGTTTTTCTTTGCATCCCGAACAATTTTCCTTGCAGTTGTGGATGAAATTTCGTTTGGGCTACCTGACTGTGGTAGGGTTTCAACAGAACCCCCTAATTTTCCACTTCTTGATTAGAGTTTGAACACTGCTGATTGGCATTCTCAATTCCTTGGATATCTTTTTATATCCCTTTCCTGTTTTATACAGTTCAACTGCCTTTTCCTGCAGATCCTTTGACAATTCTTTTGCTTTCCCCATGACTCAGAATCCAGATATGTCAGTGCAGCACTGGATGAAAGATGCAAGGGTCTGTCAGGAGTCCAGAAACTCATTGACCTTTTAGGCTCCTCTCACACTTGTATGTCTTGTCCTACAATTTGGGACTGCAAAGTCATATGATAAGTCATTCCCCATGATTTTCATTGGCTACCATTCATATTAGTACGTCTTCAAGTCGTGCCGACTTCAAAGTAGTCCCTGCACTACTTTGGCCCAACTTTGATCCTACTTCATCCCATTGAATATCACTGAAGTCGGATCCGCCTTCCCTGGCTCTTCTGGCAACGTCCTCTGCCTCCTCCACTGATGTCTTCTGCCTCTGCCGGTTCTTCTCCCCTCTCCGGGTCTTCTCTGCTCTCCACTGATGTCTTCTAGCCCTCTCCGGTTCTTCTCCCTCTGTCCACTGTCTTCTGGCTCTGCTGGGTCTTCTCCGCTATCTTCTGGTTCTTTTTCTGGGTCTTCTCCGCTGTCTTCTCCCTCTGTTCTTCTTCCGATGTAGACTCGATGCTCTCTCCCGCTCTGATGCCAGATGCACGGTGTGCCACTACTTATATTGGCATGGGGCAGCATTAAAGTCGGATCCCTGTTCATTGAAATCGGATGCATGTCGGACTTCAAGTCGCAGGGCAAAGTCGAATCCAAAGTGGTATGACTGTCTTGTCGTACCAGCGTGAACCTGGCCTTATACACACACTAATTACAAGCAAACAGATCACAGGTGAGGATGGTTACCTTTATTAGCCATTCAAACCCCTTTGTGTTAACTTATGTGCATGTTATCAGGTCAAAATCACCAGGGTATGTAAACTTTTGATCAGGGTCATTTGGGTAGTTTCTGTTTTCATTATGATTTAAAAAGAGTAAACACAGATGATTAATAATAAATGGCTTCAGCCAAACACTAACCATGAGTGAAAGAAATGTTTTTGTGTTATCATTCATATTCTCTGAAAAATGGCCAAGAAATCATAAATTCTGCCAGGGTATGTAAACGTATGAGCACAACTGTATATATATGTATATATATATATATATATATATATATATATATATATATATATATATATATATATATACACACATACAGCATATACTTACCTGCTCTGTACAATGGTTTTGCACAGAGAAGCTCAGATCCTCTTGATCTCTGGCCCACCATCAGCTCTCCTTGCTCCTCATGCATCTAGTGCAGCTGTGCAAGGTAGCCAATCAGATTCTAACTTCAACTTGTTCAATTAGACTTTGACAAAAAAAAATCTGGAAGCTGATCTATGCAGAGCTGCACCAGATTTAGCACTCTCAAGTTTTAGTAAATCAACCCCATAGAGCCGCGGCTCTGCCACACCCCCCACTCTCTCCTTATTGGCTCACTGGCTGTGATTGACAGCAGTGGGAGCCAATGGCTTCCGCTGCTGTCTCAGCCAATGAGGAGACATATATACATTTAAGGTTTTTGTAATAATAAACTTTTTCCATATACTGTAGTTCAGCGAGTTGAATACAATTCCTTGTTTTCTCTTGATATTTGTCTAAGGGCTGGTTGAGCACAAATCTGGTTTTTACCTCTCAGCTGTGGCTCTCATGCACATCGTTGGATTGAGAGGGGGCTCCAGGGACTAATAGGAGGTCTGTGGGTGGAGCAGCATACAGAAGGTTTTTTACCTTCAGGGATATGCCTGAAGGTAAAAAACCTTCTTTCTTTGCAACCACTACCATGTAATTTCTAAAGAACCACAGAATTATTGACATTTTACACTGGCAATTACTTCCTTAGCTCAGTGTGTGAATGATAAAGAATTGTTCAATACTGGGGACAAATGAAATCAAAATATTGCCACTTTTTTCTTCATTTATTCCATGGAAAAGCACAGTAGAGTTTTAAAAAAGCGGGGAAAAAGTTAGGATCCTTTCAGCTCAATCCCTTGGGACTGCTGAGTACCCCAAATCTTGAGATGATGCTCTAGCACAGTGCAGCCATTCTGTAGATATGTGATTTTTTTTTGTAGTAAAATGTTTTGACCCTGCTGCGCTGCGCCCAAGCTCAAGCTCAAGTTTCCCTGACAACCACAACTCTTCCACCTTTCTGATGGTTTTCTCTTCTTTTCTGACAGTTTTCTCAGATTTTCGCCATTTCATCAGCATTTTTTTACACAGCATATTACACATGCAAACAAGATGTTTTTGGAGAAGCTGACCTGGAACAAGCACGTATACTAGAAAGTCAGAGTGACATTAGAGCTTTAAAGTTTTAAGTTGGTTGCTTAGAAAGTACAAAAAGCCTATGGGTGAGCCTGACAAGCATGGAACTAATATTTTTGGATGGAAGTCAGAAATGGAGGCCTCCATACTTCCTTAGTACAGGTTTCCTTTCATAAAGAGAAAATTAAGTCCAGTTTGAAAGTAAAGGCTCATGGCATGAATTCGGTGTGAAATGTGACTGTCTCTTGCAGTCCTCTTCTCCCTCTAGTGATAAGCCTGGAGAATAATTTTATTAGGTGTTGATGGTGCAGTTGACCTTATAATTGCTCTGTGTTGCCCTTGAAATCAGCAGAATGGGAGCACAGAGTTAACAGTTGTACGTCATACCTCTTCCTCCTCTGATGTTTAGTAGAGATACCATTTGTAAAATGATTTATAAAGAAACACTTTTCTACCTAAGCTCAGCAAAGTACAAATATTTTGCTCTTGAACTTCTCTTAATGAAGTCTTGCAAAGAGAGTTTTACTGTCAAGTGACTTTTATCAAAAAGGAATATCAGGAGCGAAGTATTGTCTATTGGCCATATTGGGAAGCCTGCTTGAAGGGGAAAGTCCACCCAAACTAACCACTCACTCTTGGGTGACTTCCACTGTGTTTCAACAACCTATGACTTGTGATGACAGGACCCCAGCGGGAAGATTGTCCTGGCTCTGATCCTCTCCTTAACCTGTAGAAGCCCCACTTAGCTACTGGGAAGAGGTGGTTTTCTTTATTTTGTATGGAAAATTTAGAAGACTATATGCAGTAATAAAGTCGTGGCCCTGCAAGAAATATTTTAAGCATGGTGGTAGTTGGAGGCTGAAGCTGGGTTCTTGGGAAAACTGACTGTGCAAAAGCCACTTTAAGGCTGCTCTCGTTTTCAGGACATAAGTATAGATGCTTACAAAAAGCTATGTATTTCTGAGGATCAAGCTGAGCCAAAAAATGTTGAGTAGCTCCAAGTGTTCTAGCAGACTCAGAGTGGCTTTGATACAGCCCAAATGCAGTTGATTGTTGGGGTCCAAACCATGCATCCACCCCTTCAGTCTATGAGTGTCAGTGTGTGAAAGCTGTAGTTATCTTATGTTTTAAGAAAGTGTTCCTATGCGTTGTAGGGCTTAACCCACTTCACAAAAAAATGACTTTTATACCTTCCTGTTGCTCCCCAAGCCTTACTCCATAAGAGCAATTATTTCCAAGCACTACACTCATGGCTACCAACAGGCCTGGAACAGCTGTTTGCAGTTTGAATTACATTTTTCTATAACATTAGGCTTTATCTGTGCTGTTAACTTGCAGTTCTAGACATACAGTTAGTATCCTAAAATGAAAAATAAACCCCTTGTATTTGGGATTTGCGATGGAAATGGGACATGTAGATATGTTCTGTTACAAAAAGGCTCTACTGTGCTTTGTACTTATTCAGTGGATGTTTTTTTAGTTCTATGTGATCTAACTCACCAACCTGTCAGGTTATACCTTCTCAGTTTCTTGTTGAAATTGTAAATCCATATAAACCAGCTGTGTATTTCAATGGTACATAGCCTGACCAGGCTAGATTAAAATCCTTAAAAATGATTAGAGAGCCATATGTGTAATAGGGGTCACATCCAAATTCGAAAACATGGATAAAAGACAAAAATACTGGTGGACTTTTAAGGCACCCAAATTATGGTTAAAATATAAAACTTTCTATTCTTACAAACATGTTAAAATACAAATTTAAAAACAATCTGTGAAACACTTTCTTGTACAATATACTGTATGTCAAGTTAACTCATCCAGAAAATATGCCTCATTCCCAACTATACATAAGGATATAGGAGATTTCTTCGATTAAGCAATAATTATTATACAGTAAAACCTTGGATTGCGAGCATAATTCGTTACGGAAATGTGCTTGTAATCCAAAGCACTCATATCAAAGTGAATTTCCCCATAAGAAATAATGGAAACTCAGATAATTTGTTCCACAACCATTTATTCATAAGTCCCTCAGTCTATAGTTCATATAAAAAGATTATAGAAATGTGACTTCGAGGCAACTTCAGGGAATTCCTGGGTAATCTTCCTGTAATGTCAGGTCCAAATCACATCAATTAAGATGAGGATCCGACTCAGGGCTCATGCACACTGCAGCTAAAAAAAAAAAAAGCTGCTTTTACAGGCATTTGAGCTTTTATTTCACCTTGAAGAAGCTTGTACTTTGTTGTACTCTTGTGTACGTTTTTATTGCACTTCTTTGAGCTTCTTTGAGCATAAGCATTTTTTTTTCACAAACCCTCCTTAGGCCTCATGCACACTGGACATTATTAAAATGCAAGTAGCATTAGCTGTAGAAAGCTATAGCTGTTGAATGAGTTTTTCAGCATTTTTGCTGTAGAGTATTTTAGCAAAACTACACTTCCACAAGAGCTTATGGCTTTAAAAATGCTGATAAATGCCAAATAGCCACGTTTTTCAGCTTTTATCAGAGTTAGAGCATTTTTACAGCTGAAAAACATGTTCTAAGTCTATGGGCACAAGTCGGATAGAAGTCGCCTTGAAATAGTACAGGAAACGTTTTTAAAGTCGGAGCGACTTCCGCAGTACTAATTAAGACAGCTCTCACTGACTAAAACGGGATTTTTCTTATCTTGTATACTCAGTTGTGACGTGACACTACTCGTATTGCAAGACCTCGCTTGTTTATCAAGTTGAAATTCATTAAAAAAAATTAGCTCCTCTTGTAAAACACTAGACATGTGCACTGCCGAAAAATTTGTTTGTTTTAGTTTCATTCGTTTTTTGGAAAATTCTAAAATTCGGAATTCGGAAATTCGAAGAAAGGAAAATCCGAAAATTAGAAAGAACGAAAATCCCAAAATTCTAAATAATAGCTATCTAACTAATAATAACTAACTATTAAATTATAGGTATTGTAATTTCCTTTCAAATTTGGCTGTTAGTGAACGTAACAATTACAAATTTATCTGAAGTTACGAATTATCCGAAATAAAGAATGCTGCGTCTAAACAAATGGAACAAAACTAAATAATAAATAATAATACATTTTCATTATTATCTATTATTATTAATTTGTTACTTTAAAAAATTCAAAAATGAATTTGGAACTAAACGAATTGCACATGTCTATAAAACACTCTCAGGCCAAGTTACTCTCAATCCAAGGTTTTATTGTACTGATTCAGCTGGGACGAGTGCATTTCCATGCTCAACGTGTTTCTCAGAATCTGGTTCTGCTTCTTCAGGAGTTTAAGATGAGAACTGCAATCTACATTAAAAACAAACACAATTATAGTATACATACATATAATGATAGCTACAGTATATATGCCAATAAAGGAGTCACAGCTAGATGTACATACAATGTGTAGAATATGCCGGAGATAAACACTTGTCAGAGTTACAAGTTTGCATGTTCTCCCTGTGCCTGCGTGGGTTTCCTTTGGGTACTCCGATTTCCTCCCACACTCCAAAGACATGCTGGTACGTTAATTGTGTCCTGTCTAAATTGGCCCTAGTATGTGTATGTATGAATGTAAGTTAGGGACCTTAGATTGTAAGCTCCTTTAGGTCAGGGACTGATGTGAATGCACAATGTATATGTAAAGCGCTGCATAAATTGACAGCACTACATAAGTACCTGAATAAATAAATAAATATCACTTTAATTTAAGACGGGGCTCCAAATTTTCTAAACAAAGAGCCAGTTTACTGTCTTTCAGACCATAGGAGGGCCATTGAAAGAAGAAAGGGTCTTGATGTCAGTGGGAAAAAATACCCCAGCTTTGGTGTCACAGGGAGGAATTGTGCCCTGTTGTTAGTTTCACTGGGAGGAATTTTGCCACAATATTGGTGTCATTGGGAGGAATTGTGCCCCTTCATTGGCAGGGAATTATGTCCAATTTTTGGTATCATTAGATAAAATAGTGCCCCAAGTAGGTGGCTGGTGCTCCATTTTTGGGGGGTGGCAAACAAATCCCCCTCCCGCCAGGTCCACACTTACCCCATCCAGGTCTCGCGGGCGGTTTCCCCTCCCGGCCAATCCAGTCTTTTTCCTGTCCTTGGCTGGGAGGAGAAGCAGGAAGACAATAGTAAATGCTGATTCGCTGATGTCACAAGTGGGTGGGCTCAGGGTGCAGTACTCTGACCTTTTTGAAACCAATTAGAGCCTCAGGCTCTAATCATGTGCTTCAAATAAAACTTGTAGAAATCTATGCATCCGGTGCCCTGCATGGAGATTAGGGGGGTGGCACCCCTGCATCCCTTATGGACCGGCGGCCGCTGGCCCCAAGGGCCGAACAAAAGCAAGCAAGAGGCCGCATCTGGCCCCTGGCCGCAGTCTGGAGACCACTGATCTAAGCGATACATTTTCTATAACCTCATATATAGTTGGGAGTGAGGCATTACCTCTGGATGAGTTCACTTCACATATATTGTACAAGGAAGTGTTTCACAAATTGGTTTTAAATTTGTATTTTAACATGTTTAAAAGTTACATGTTTTAACCATAATTTGGGTGCCTTAACCACTTCAATACAAGGCTTTCCCCCCTTCCTGCCCAAGCCAATTTTCAACTTTCAGTGCTGTCGCTGTTTAAATGACAATTGTGCAGTCATGCTACGCTGTACCCAAACACATTTTTTATTATTTTCTTCCCACAAATAAAGCTTTCTTTTGGTGATATTCGATCACCTCTGTTTTTTATTTTTTGCTAAACAAATAAAAAAATACCAAAAATTTTGAAAAAAATTAAGTTTTTCTTTGTTTCTGTTATACAATTTTGTAAATAAGTATGTTTTCTCCTTCACTGATGGGCACTGATGAGGCTGCACTGCCGGGCACTGATAAGGTGGCAATGATGAGCACGGATGAGGTGGCACTGATGAGGTGGCACTGATGATGGGCACTGATATGCGACACTGATGGGCACTGATGGACACTGATATGCAGCACTGATGGGCACTCATAGGTCGAACAAATGGGCACTAAAAGGCGGCACTGGTGGGTACTTATGGGTGGCACTGGCAGGCAGCACTAGATGGCACTGATGGGCATGGATGGGCACTGATAGGTGGCACTGATGGACACTGATGAATGGCACTGATAGATGGCACTGATTGGCATCACTGATTAGGAGGCACTGGCAGGTATTGCTGGTGGGCACACATTGGCATTATGTGTGGGCACACATTGCCACCCATGGTCACCAGGGATGCCATACCTGGTGATAGACAGTGGTGGCCATCCCTGGTGGTCATAAAAAAATTTCGACAAATTCGTTAATTCGGAAATATCTGAATTAACGAAAACTTGTTTAACCTCCCTGGCGGGTTGATTATTTCAGATTTTTGCGTCTCAAAGCGGTACAATTATTTTGCATAGAAATTCGGCGTTTTATATTGTAGGTCTGTAATTCTTAGCAATAACACACTTAAATCTGTCCACCAAGAGTCTAGTAGATATCCCGGGTATGATGAAGTTTGAAACACAAAATAATAAATTATAATATAATAAATAAATATAAATAATTAAAAAAAAAAAAATAATAATAATTTTCACATTTTTTGAATTTCCCGCCAGGCTCCGCCCCGTGCGTCACGTCGCTCGCAGGGAACGGAGCCTGGCACAGAGAGGCTTCGGGCAGAGGATGGAGCCCGCAGACAGTGCGGGGGGACATCGCAGGATCCTGGGGACAAGGTAAGTAACCTGCACCAGGATCCTGTGATGTAATCCCGAGTGTGGCTCGGGGTTACCGCTAATGGTGCTGAAATTTAACCCAGAGCCACACTCGGGAATACCGTCAGGGAGGCTACCAAATTTTTCTGAATATTCGTAAAAATGGGATTATTCGTCAATTCGAAATCCCGAAAATTCGAAAATCTGAAATAATAACTAACTAATAATAACTTAACTATTATTAACTATTAAATTATAGGTATTGGAATTTCCTTTAAAATTTGTCTGTTAGTGAACGTAACGAATACGAATTTATCCGAAGTTACGAATTATCCGAAATAACGAATGCCATATCTAAAGGAATGGAACATAATGAATTAATAATAATAAATATAATAATAAAAACGTTTTATTATTATTATTATTATTAATTAGTTCCGTTCAATTTGTTTAGATACGGCCTTCATTATTTTGGATAATTCGTAACTTCGGGTAAATTCGTATTCGTTACGTTCACTAACAGCCAAATTTGAAAGGAAATTCCAATACCTATAATTTAATAGTTAGTTATTATTAGTTAGTTAGTTATTCCTTCGAATTTACGAATGTACGAATTGTGATCATAACGAATGACCCGAAAAACGAAAAAAAAATAAAATAAAACAAATGAAACAAAAACAAACACATTTTTCAGCAGTGCACATGTCTAGTCTTTATCCATGCAGGCTAGATTAAAATCAGCCTTTGGGTCCTATAATATGTGTGAACACACAGACACAGCCAGTTATTAAAGTCACCATACCAGTCACAATTTAATCTAACACATACATAAAAGATGACCGCAGTCCATGTAATTATACCTTCATAGTGTCTATATTTTTGTGCATGCCACAAATGCTAACGGAAGATTATAAAATACTCTCTACCTTCTTATTTGCTTGTAGAAATACAAACTGTACAAGAAAAAATACTTTTTTTTTTTTACAAGGAATTATAACAAGAAGCACCGTATTACAAGAACATCAGAGAAATAGACACCTAAACTGTACAGAACAGTTGTTTTTACAAGAAAAAACATTTTTTTTAATCAAAAAAGTGCATCAGGGTTTTTTTTTTTTTTTGCCCATAAATACTGTTTTAGAACATCAGCTACTATCTATATTGACATCAAATATACATGAGTATATTTTTCCTTTGCATCTTGAAAAGCTGCACAATCAGAATAAAAACATTGTCCTTGTGCCATGACAGCAATTGTCTGAATACATTCATTATAGTTGAGCACTGCAAACTGTGATGTGTCACTCATGTTCCTGACAAGCACCAATATTAGTGCATATTACAAATATCCAGCTTACTGACGTGTTTTTGGTTTGTCACAGGCAAATGCTGACTAAACAAGATCTATTTATATTATAAATTCACATGAAACATTTATATTGACCCTCTAAGTGTGGATGAACTACAACACCCAACATATTCTGCACGCCTCTGGCAATTTTGGCAAATATGGATGACACATTTGGGATTTCTCATGAATGACTGTAACAGATATCATTAGGGCACCACCAGTGTATGAAAAAATGATAATAATATTAATATTAATTAATATAACTATTAATATAAAAATGCACTGGTTGGATTGGAAAGTTCATGTTGGAGCACCTACCAGTGCAATTGGATCACAACACATATTCAAAACTGTAAGACATAAATAATATTTATGTTTATAAGTTATTTAAAAAACTAAAGAAACTTTACTATTGTTTATACAAAATTTAGTGCTGGCATTTTGACCATAAACCTGTCATCTGCACATGGGCATATGCTAGGTGTTGTAGTTTTTCAACAGCCGATGAGATGCGGGTTGATTAAAGGGATATTAAGCCTAAAACACATTTCGACTTACATAAAAAGGCAATAATAAACGTCCATAAAATAGATAAAACACAACCAGACTTTGATAGAATTTGAGCTTTATCGATTAACTTTTACATTCGCTGAGTACAACCTTTTTGTCTAAAACTATTCAGCCTTTTCAGGCTGTAAAGAAAACGACTACATATGACATACTGTAGGTACCGGTAATTTTCAATAGATATTTAACACACCTTTTGATTTTGGTCTACTCCCACTTTAAAGCGGACCTTTAGGCTCGGCTCACACTGCATGCCAATGTGGCTCCCAGCAAGGGTCCTGTGCGTCCTGGTTCACCATTTTAGGTCCGATTTCAGCCGGAATTTTGGGCTGGATTCAGACTCGAAACGGACCAAATGATGCACAGGGCTCCATAGAGAGCCGGTCACAATCTCCTGCTATGTGAATTGGATGCGGAGGTCCCGCATCCAATTCACAATAGTGTGAACCCAGGCTCAATCATTTTTTCATCTTTCCATCTATTAAATCTTCTGCCCTTGTTGTTTTAACTTTGGATAGTAAAACTTTTTTTTTTTCTGCCAGTAAATACCTTATACAGCCCACTTCCTGTTTCTTGTCTGGTCATTAGCCTAGGCTTATGACATCATGCACAGCTCTCTCACTCTTGTGAGAGTTTGCCAGTAAGGGAGGGGGGATGAGTCATAAGGATGAGGCTGAACTCGGAAAACCTCGGAAACACTCGGGAACTGAGTATTTCCGAGTGTTTCCGAGTTTTTCCGAACGGCGCCGAACCATTCCGAGTGTCACTGGCGCCCCCGCACCTCTGGCCAAATGCGGTACTGCACACCTCATTAGCTTGAATTCTGCTTGTTTTGCGAGACAACACTTGCAAACCGAGTCAGAATTTTAAAAAAAGAGTTGCTCGTCTTTCAAAACGATTGTTAACCGCGTTACTCGTTAACCATGGTTCCACTGTAGATATAAAATAATATGCAAAGTGGTCGGTGGGAAGCTTCAGAATGGCAAAGATGTTTTTATTACAAATTATGTGAGCAGTCTGCGGTTTCTCTTTAATGTGCAAGACATATCTACCACAGATTTCAGCAAACAGCGCAACTTCGGTTAACCAAAACTGGCGTATCATTAAATATACATTGAACCCTTAGTAACTGATTCCTGGATGGTAAAAGCAAACAAATGGTTTTGCTCTTTTAATAGAATGTGCAGTAAAATACTTCTCCATCAATAACCTGCCGTGTATATGTCAAATGGATTTATTCTTTAAGCTACACTATACTGTTCATGTAAAGTCTTATTCCCAATCAATACATACTGTAGCTATAAAACATAAAAAGTAGGCATACTTTCTGTAAATAGCTGTTAATTTGAATGTATCTGTTCTGTTTCTCCAGCTCACTGGAAGGCCTGGACAAGGAGAAGGCTAAAGCTCCCCAAGAAGGCAAGTCAGAAGATCTCATTATCAAAAACAGATATTTTCCAGCTTGCTGGATATTCTGTGTGAAGGGCCTTATCACTCCATGAGAAATGCTAAATGTCTGCTCACTGGCCAAGTTTCATGGCACCCTGCAGTGTCCTCTGACACTTTTTATAATGGGAATTTCTATCATCCTGAGGAAGGCATCTGTATTGGTTTCCACTATGTCAGACAAATTAGCCAGATTGGGTGTTTGTGCTGTTTTTTTGTCTTCATGGTGTGTATGGCAGACACATGGGTGACTTTCCAAGTTCAGTCCTCCATAGCAGGCATGCAATAAGGTTTTCAACTCATCTCATGGCTGCTCAGCTGCCTTCCACTGATACATGGCTCCCAACCATCCCTTGCTTAGTGTGACTGTCCCTCTTTCAGAACCCAAACTCTTTGGGGCTTATTTACTAAAGGCAAATAGACTCTGCAAGTGCAGTTGCTCCAGAGCTTAGTAAATGAGGTAAAGCTTCACTTTGCAAAGAATACCCAATCACGTGCAAGGAAAATAGAAAAACAGTATTTTTGCTTGCACATGATTGGATGATGGAAGTCGACAGAGCTCCTCATTTACTAAGCTCTGGAGTATCTGCTCTTGCAGAGGGCAACTACACAGTCTATTTACCTTGTGCGAACCAACCCCTGTGTCTCTCCTGTTGGTCTGCTGTACACGTCCCTCCTGAACCTTGTTCACAACTTTAAAAGGTTTCAATCATGTCTGCTCCTTTCCCTTCCTTTCTCCTGTTTGTACAGTATGATCATGAGCCAGGGCTTGAGCTTGCAGCTTTTGTAAAGTGAATGAGCCTTAATGACATTTTTCATGATGAAAGTTTTACTATTGTAACAAGTTTATAGCCAGAAGACCAGATCCAATTTAGTCCAGATAACACAGAACATATCTGCAACAGTATTCAATGTGTACAGTACAGTATGCCTACAGATTTTACTGTACATAATAACAAGATTTGCCCCTCTATTCTTCTAGTACTGTTTGAGTAGTTGCTATGGACACATTGGGGTTGATTTACTAAAGGTAAAAAGACTGTTTGCACTTTGCAAAGTGCAGTTGCTCCAGAGCTTAGTAAATGAGCAGAAACTCTGCTGACTCCCATCATCCAATCATGTTGATGCTTTTTATTTTCCTTGCACGTGATTGGGTGTTCTTTGTAAGGTGAAGCCTTACCTCATTTACTAAGCTCTGGAGCAACTGCACTTGGAGAGGGCACCTGCACTTTGCAAAGTGCACAGTCTGTTTGCTTTTAGTAAATCAACCCCACTGATAAACATAGCCCCAGTTTGTCAAATAGATAGCCCCCCAATCAGGAAAATGTTAGCCAATGTATTACTGGTATGGGGAAATTCTGTATTTTATGAATAAAGCACAGAACATAAAATGTATCTTTTTGCTTAACTTTTTTTCACATTGAATATTGAGGGGCAAATCGTTAAATACTTCTCTTGTGGGTCATTGGAGTACCCTTACTTTCCTTCTCCTGTGACCCAGAGTCAGGTTATAGCGGGCTATTGCCCACTATAAGCTATTAGAGCAGAGCTACTCCAGGCTCTGAAAGAATCCTGACAATATTGTTGGCATCCACCCAGCTGCCTGATTGACAGTTGGCTTTGCTTCTCAGCATGCGGCTGAGAGATTGAGCCAGTCGCTCCCACCTTTCCCCAGCCCAGCACTCCAGTGAGCACTGGAGGGCAGAGCAGAGAGCGGTGACTCACAGCCACTGCTCTCTGCTCTGAGCAGGCTGAGAACTGAGTGGTCAGTGGTCATGTGATCACTCAGTTTTAGATTTTAGAGTTGACATGGGACAGCTGCAGCATCACATGATGGTAAGTATGGAGTTGATTTACTAAAGGCAAATCCACTTTGCACTACAAGTGCATTCGGAAGTGCAGTCGCTTTAGATCTGAGGGGTAGATCTGAAATGAGGGGAAGCTCTGCTGATTTTATCATCCAATCATGTACAATCAAAAATGCTGTTTTTTATTTTCCTTGCATGTCCCCCTCAGATCTACAGCGACTGCACTTCCAAGTGCATTGTAGTGCAAAGTGAATTTGCCTTTAGTAAATAAACACCACATGTGTTATTATTTTTTATAATCCCATACTTCTTCTTTCATGCAATCTGCTATACATTTCTGCTTTAAAGTGGAACTTTACCCATAACAACTTGATAAAAATAATATTCTTTAGCAAGGAACATACATTCTACATTAATGATTATGCTGTGTGGTGTTAATTGCCTCCAGCATTGTTCCTAACAGTCTCTACAAAAGCCAGATCGGCCTCTACAAATTCCGCACAGTGGCTAAAAACAGAAAATAACTGAGCATGTGCAAAGCAAGGTGAGACAGTGGGGCTGATTTTCTAAAGGCAAGTAGACTGTGCACTTTGCCTAGTGCTGTTGCACTCTACATGTACAGTTGCTTCAGACCTTAGTAAATGAGCAGAAGCTTTGCTGACTTCCATCATCCAATCCTTTGCAAGGAAAAATTCAGTCACTTTTATTCTCTTTGCACGTGATTGGGTATTCTTTGCAAAGTGAAGCTTTACCTCATTTACTAAGCTCTGGAGCAACTGCACTTTGCAAAGTGCACAGTCTATTTGCCTTTAGTAAATAAACCCCTGTGTATTACTGGATTTTGAACACTACAGGCACTTATTTTTAATGTTTTACATAACCAAACCTGCAATTTTCTGACTAAAGCTCCACTTTAATAATTTGCAAACTGTTTTCATACATATACTCATTATAAACAATGAAGCACTTTTAAAATGAATGGTGTTCTCACCCTCTAACTATATATATATATGTGTGAATCACAGAAGTAACAGAATAAGACATTTCTTGGCAGGTAACTTAGTTCACTTATATATGCGCCAGCTGTGGATTTTACTAAAGTTTCACTTTAATATGCTATGATATTCATCAGAATGTCATAGTTGGCTTGAAAGATCCCTCATTAGAATCCACTTAACTTTTCCTCTGCTTTAAATACATTTACTATTTACTTTTTTTGGACTCTTCAATGCATTCAGCAGTTAATTGCATCAGCTCCTATGAAAGAGGACTGAAAAGGATGTTGGCATATACACAGTCATCATTTCTGATCATAACATTCAGCCAATGTCAAATACATTCAATCAGAACTTAACAACCCAACCCATCAGTGCAACTTACCAATGACAGTTTAAATCAAAATTGTGAAATAATTGACATTTGGTGGTAGGTTGCACTTTATATGTTTGGTTATATTTGCAAAGTGGTTGAACTGCCCAAAAGTCATCAAAGCTGAGACCAAACTTAGCAGCTTCGGTATGAGATATTTATTTGACTATAAGGGCTTGTTCACACTTGCTTAAAATACTGACGCTTATCAAATGCGCCTAGAGCGTTAATAGGTGTGTTTGCTAAGCGTTTAATGAGCGGTAATTACACTACCCCAAACGCACTATGAGCATTTGCAGCGCGGTTGAAAAGCGTTTTTGGTGCATTAAAGCAGCACCACAAATGCCTATTATTAAAGTGATTGTATAGTCCCGTTTTTTTATCCTATAAAAATAATAAACATGTTATATTTACCTGCTCTGCTGCAGTGGTTTTGCACAGAGCAGCCTGGATTCTCCTCTTCTTGGGTCCCTCTTCGGTGCTCCTGGCCCCTCCCTCCTGCTCAGTGCCCCCGCAGCAAGCAGCTTGCTATGGGGGCACCCGAGCCAAGTCACAGCTCCCTGTGTCCAGTCAGACACGGAGCCCCAACCCGGCCCCCGACACTCTCTCTCCTGTTTGGCTAGCTGACTTCGATTGATAGCAGTGGGAGCCAATGGAGCCACTGCCATGTCTCAGCCAATCAGGAAGGAGAATCTCAGATGGCTAAAACACTCATGGACATCACTGGACTGAGAGGGACCTCAGGTACGTATTAGGGGGGCTGCTACACACAGAAGGCTTTTTATCTTAATGCATAGAATGCATTAGGATAAAAAAACCTTCTGCCATTACAACCCCTTTAACTGCAATGTACGACCGTGCAACTACACTGCAAACACTCCCCAACCGCATGCCAACCCGTTACCATAGACTTGAATGGGAGGGCGATGAAAGACTTCAAATGCGTCTAGACTCGACATGAGGCTTTAACTTTGAAGCAAAGTGACGCTAACGCTTCATGTTTTGACAATGTGAACAGCACTATGTGCAGTCTATTGCATCATTTGATGAAATGGACAGCACAAACGCCTCGAATGCCTGCTTTCAACGTCAGTGTGATCTTAACCTAACTCTAACCGATTTGAATACCTAAATCATTTTTTAAGACTAAAGAAGGATTTCACTTGGTGCACTGTTTTATTAAAAAAACCCTACTCTGATTTTTTTTTCTAGGCTGACTGGTGGACAAAACAGCTAAACACACAGATGAATTACATATACTGGAGTTGTTTTAAGTGGTAGTAAAGTCAGTCACTTGTTAAAGTGGTAGTAATGTCAGTCATTTAAAAAAACTGCTGACAGGCAGGCTTTTTATTACAGAAGAGATCCTAGAAGTCTCTTCTGTCATTAATGTCCCTCCTGTCTGTCAGCAGGTAATGTGATCTGAGCCGCACATGTGCAGATCAAACCACATTTACAGCTCACTCTGTGTGCCACGGCAATGGGATTCCCGCATGTATGCACGGGCGCGATGTCACCTCTGCCTGGCCTATCAAGGAGCTGAAAATACAAAACCTGGAAGGAAGACCGATTGAAGGTGGAAGCGTCAGGGACAGGGAAGAGCCCTGACAGCGCATCACTGGAGGGCTCTGTTTGTAGCTAAGTCTGTCATAATGTATGCAGTTCATACTAGTACATTATGACTTAAAGAGGAAGTAAACCCTGTCTAAAAAAAAAAAAAAACACCCTGCAGGATAAAGGCATAATGAGCTAGTATGCATAGCTTACTAGCTCATTATGAATTACTTACCTGAGATCGAAGCCCCTGAAGCCACCCTCGTTCACCTCCTCCGTCGCCGCCATGATGCCCGGAATGACTTCCGGGTATCGCTGCTCCAGCGCTGTGACTGGCCAGAGCAGCGATAACGTCACTCCGGCGCATGCGCGCGGGAGCCCTCAGTGACGGAATGATCGCCTTCACTAAAGGCACGCTCAGTGCACTTGCGCCGTTGTCTACGGTGACCGTTTTAGGAAAATATCTCCTTAACCGTGTAGGTTAAGGAGATATTTCTTGCACCTACAGGAAAGCCTTAATCTAGGCTTACCTGTAGGTTAAAGTGGTCTGTAAGGGTTTACAACCAAAGGCTAAATTCACCTTTTTTTTTTCCTTCTAAATTCCAGCTCCCCTATGCACCAATGTAGCATTCGTGTACCATTTTTGCAAAAATATCAAAGCTTTCCTTAAAATCTACAGACGTGTACCTTACTGTCCTCCATCCATGATTCCAAACGTATCGATTGCTTCTGTCTTACGTCCTTACAGACTGTAGGTTATAGCGCAGGAAGGAGTTGACCAGCTGACCTCATTAGCACACACCCTGCATCATCTACCCTCCCATTCCCAGGTGCATGTTTTTTAAGTGCAATCAGTGATCACCCTTCTCACTAAATACACAATTAGATTGCATAGTGTATGGCCATCTTTTGGGAATGCGAGTTCCCGCTATGCAGAGATGTGAACAGGGCTTGACAGCTGAGTGTTTCTGTCCACTTCCTTCTATGTACTTGTATAAAGATGGCCATACACTATGCAATCTGATTGTATATTTAGTGAGAAGGGTGATCACTGATTGCACTTAAAAAACATGCACCTGGGAATGGGAGGGTAGATGATGCAGGGTGTGTGCTAATGAGGTCAGCTGGTCAACTCCTTCCTGCGCTATGACCTACAGTCTGTAAGGACGTAAGACAGAAGCAATAGATACGTTTGGAATCATGGAGGAGGACAGTAAGGTACGTGTCTGTAGATTTTACGGAAAGCTTTGCTATTTTTCCAAAAATGTACACGAATGCTATATTAGTGCATAGGGGAGCTGGAATTTAGAAAAAAAAAAAGGTGAACTTAGTCTTTAAAGTGCTACTCTTTTTATAATAGACTAAAAATATACAAAAAATTTAATTATGTTTATTTTCAATTAATCATTTTTAAATATTTTATTATTTTTACTAACCACTTAAAGACCAGCCTCGTTTTGGATTTTAGGTGTTTACATGTTTTAAACAGTTTTTTTGCTAGAAAATTACTTAGAACCCCCAAACATTATATATTGTTTTTTTTCTAATACCCTAGAGAATAAAATGGCGGTCATTGCAATACTTTTTTTTGCACCGTATTTGCGCAGCGGTCTTACAAGCGCACTTTTTTTAGGAAAAAATTCACTTTTTTTGAATAAAAAAATAAGACAACAGTAAAGTTAGCCCAATTTTTTTTTATATTGTGAAATATAATGTTACGCCAAGTAAATTGATACCCAACATGTCACACTTCAAAATTGAGCCCGCTCCTGGAATGGCGTCAAACTTTTACCCTTAAAAATCTCCATAGGCGACGTTTAAAAAATTCTACAGATTGCAGGTTTTGCGTTACAGAGGAGGTCTATGGCTAGAATTATTGCTCTCGCTCTACCGGTTGCGGCGACACCTCACATGTGTGGTTTGACCACCGTTTTCATATGCGGGCGCTACTCACGTATGCGTTCGCTTCTGCGCGCGAGCTCGTCGGGACAGGGCGCTTTAAAAAAATTTTTTATTATTTATTTTACTTTATTTAATTTATTTTTTCACTGTTTAAAAAAAAAAATGGATCACTTTTATTCCTATTACAAGGAATGTAAACATGAGATCTGGGGTCAAAAAGTCCTCAGATCTCATATTTAGACTTTAATGCAAAAAAAAAAAAAAAAAAAGTCATTTAAAAAAATGACACAAAAAAAAATGTGCCTTTCAAGAGAAGTGGGTGGAGCTGGCGTAATGACGTCGCTCCGGCCGTCCTATGGTATGGAGACGGGTGGGCGCTATCTTAGCCTCACTCGTCTCCATACTGAGGAAGTGAAAGGACCCGATCGCGTCCGCCGCTATCGACGGCTCCGGAAGCGGCGGAGGGCGTGGGAGAGCGGCGCGAGGGTGGGTGGCACCTCTCCCTCTCCCGATAACGGTGATCTCGCGGCGAACCCGCCACAGAGACCACCATTATCGTGTACAGAACCGCCGGCCCTAAAGATGGATACCTCGGTTGTGGCAGCAGCTGCTGCCGTTACTGAGATATCCATCTTTAAAGTAATGACATATATATATACAGCCCCGGACCATTTGACTGGCAAAAGAACAGAGCACTTTTTGCGATTCGGCACTGTGTCGCTTTAACTGACAATTGCGCGGTTGTGCAACGTGGCTTCCAAATAAAATTGACGTCCTTTTTTCCCCACAAATAGAGCTTTCTTTTGGTGGTATTTGATCACCTCTGCGGTTTTTATTTTCTGCGCTATAAACAAAAAAAGAGCGACAATTTTGAAAAAAATGCATTATTTTTTACTTTTTGCTATAATAAATATCCCCAAAAAATATATTAAAAATCATTTTTTTCATCAGTTTAGGCCGATACATATTCTTCTACAAATTTTTGGTAAAAAAAATCGCAATACGTGTTTATTGATTGGTTTGCGCAAAAGTTATAGTGTCTACAAAATAGGGGATAGTTTTATGGCATTTTTATTATTTTTTTTTACTAGTAATGGCGGCGATTAGAGATCTTTTGTCGTTACTGCGACATTATGACGGACAGATTGGGGCTATTTTGGGACCATTCACATTTATACAGTGATCAGTGCGAATAAAAATGCATTTATTACTGTGTAAATATGACTGGCAGTGAAGAGGTTAACCAGGAGGGGGCGCTGTAGGGGTTAAGTGTGTCCTAGGGATGTGTTCTAACTGTGGGGGGGTGGGCTATGTGTGACACGACACTGATCACCGCTCCCGATTACAGGGAACGGTGATCAGTGTCCTGCCACTAGGCAGAACGGGGAAATGCTTGTCAGCATTTCCCTGTTCTTCCTCTCCCCGTGAGACGATCGCGGGTATCCCCACAGACATCGAATCCGCGCGATCACACTCACGGAGCTCACGGCGGGCGTGCGCGCGCGCCTAGAAGCCGCATCCTAAAGGGCAACGTACAGGTACATTATTATGCCTGTACGTGCCCTTCTGCCGACATATATCGTCGTGAGCCGGTCGGCAAGCGGTTAAACCTGCAGGGGACCATTGTTATTGTTTTGCTCACAAGACTTTACTACTGCTTTAATGGACAGAGAAAAAAGAAGCCGCAGACTAATGAACTCATCTCTATCTCTCAGCTCTTTCCTCCTATCAGTATGTTCTGTTCTGTCTTTGCACATGGGCACTGAAGTACAACAGCTCCTTGCGCTGCTTCTCCCTCCCATGGTCTGTGCTCTGTTGTACAAGGGAATATATAATATAATAATATATAACCTACCTCACCTACTATGTAACTATAACATTAAAGGCTGATACCAAATCAAATTCAGGTACTTGCACTGGTGCATTAAAAATACATTTAATGATGTATTCTATTAGATTGTAAGCTCTTCTGAGCTCTTAATCCTATTGTATTGTATTGTATTATATTATAACTGTATTGTCTCCCTTTTATATTGTAAAGCGCTGCGTAAACTGTTGGCGCTATATAAATCCTGAATAATAATAATAATAATGTATTCATCTCAGAAATTTAGTTTTAATAAGAGACAACTACAATCTGATGCATGATTACCAAAGTACATTTCTTGTTGCACCATGTTATAAAAAATAACAATGGATAATTTGTTTTTCTGTTGTTCAATCAGCTGAATTCAGCTGGCAGAATCGTAACTTTGTTACAGTCTATACGGTCCCAAGACGTGATGCCCTGAAATCAACATTCACATTCATAACATCTCATTATTCAGAGATGCCGTTGCTCTGGATATTGTATGCATTCAAAATATGCAAAACTAAAGAAAGCCATTTCATTTTCCTGGGAGTCATTGTGAAAATTTTTTGAAAAGGTGCAAAGTTTTGTTCTCATGCGGGTTTTCATTGTAAAAGTCAGACACATTCTTAATCCCATCACCCCTTGGAGACCCCCTCATACCCAAGATGCTTATTTTCAGAGGAGCAAAAAAATGTCAAAACTTGTTCTAACATGCAAACATCGTGGTGCTCTTTAACCACTTCAGCACCAGAAGATTTTCCCCCTTAGTGACCAGGCCATTTTTTGCGATACGGCACTGCGACGCTTTAACTGACAATTGCACGGTCATGCGATGTTGTACCCAAACAAAATGTATGTCCTTTTTTTTTTTACTAGTAATGGCGGCGATCTGCGATTTCTATCAGGACTGAGACATTGCAGCGGACAAATCGGGCACATTTGACACTTTTTTGGGACCACTGACATTTATACAGTGATCAGTGATATATATATATATATATATATATATATATATATATATATATATATATATATATATATATATATATACATATAAATACATATACACACAGCAGGTAAAATAAGTATTGAACACATCACCATTATTCTAGGTAAATATAAATTTTAAAGGTGCTATCGATATGACACATGTCAGTAATAACCCAAGCAATCCAAACATACAAAAAAACAAAACACATAAGTTCCGAAATTAAGTTATGTGTAATAAAATAGAAGGACACAGGCAAAAAGTATTGAACACATGAAGAAAGAGGTGCAAAAAGGCATGGAAAGCCAAGAAACCAGCTGAAATCTATCAGAAATTAGAAAGCAATAATGCCTCTTCTCAGTGCAAATTAATATCAGCTGGTTCAGTCTCAACTGATGGCCTATAAAAAGGTGTCTCATTACCAAGGTGTCACACAAGAAACATCTCATGCTGGGCAAAAGCAAAGAGCTCTCTCAAGACCTTCACAACCTTACTGTTGCAAAACATACTGATGGCATTGGTTACGGAAGGATTTCTAAACATCTAAATGTTCCAGTGAGCACTGTTGGGGCCATAATCTGGAAGTGGAAAGAACATCATTTCACCATAATGACCCTAAATAGTGACGTGTTCAATACTTATTGTATATATATATATATATAGATATAGATATAGATATAGATATAGATATAGATATATATCTATATATGTATATATACATATACCGTATATACTCGAGTATAAGTCGTTCCGAGTATAAGTCGAGGCCCTAATTTACCACAAAAAAAATGGGAAAAACTTATTGACCCGAGTATAAGACGAGGGTGAGAAATGCACAGCAACTGTAAGTGGAAAAGAGGGTCAACAATGCCCATTTGCAGCCTCACTGTGCCCATTTGCATGCCTCACTGTGCTGCAGCCATAGGTCCCCCAAACTTCAAACTCGGTAGTTAAGGGTTCCTAGATGCCCCCTAGCTGCAGCCAAAATTTGGGGTCTCTGAACCCAAAGGGTCCCAAAATGACATTGCTGCAGATGGACACAGTTGACCGACTTTGGGGCCCCGTATCTCAGGGCCACTTAGTGCTAGGAACCCCAAATTTGGTGTGCAAACCCAGTGGATCTAGCACCATAAAATATCCTGGGGTTTCTAGCACCAAGTGGCCCCAAGATACAGGGCCCCAAAAATAGGTTCAGAAAATGTCAAGCACTTTTCTGTAGCAGAGAATGACATTTTCCAGACCAGTTTTGGGGCCCCGTATCTCGGGGTCTCTTGGTGCTAGGAACTCCATCTTTGAATATGTTATGGTACCAGTTCCATTGGGTTTGCACACCAAATATGGGGTTCCTAGCCCTAAGTAGCCCTGAGATATGGGGCCCCAAAGTCGGTTCAGAAAATGTCAAGAACTTTTCTGCAGCAGAGAATGACATTTTCCGAACATTTTGGGGCCCCCGTATCTCGGGGCCTCTTGGTGCTAGGAACTCCATCTTTGGATATGTTGTGGTACCAGGACCACTGGGTTTGCACACCAAATTTGGGGTTCCTAGCACTAAGTGACCCTGAGATACGGGGCCCCAAATTCGGTTCTGAAAATGAAATTTTTTGCTGCAGAAAAGTGCTTGACTCGAGTCGAGGGGGGCACTTTCAGCACAAAAAAATGTGCTGAAAAATTCGACTTATATTCGAGTATATACGGTATATATATATCATTTGATTTTATTTTTGCATTTTGTTGAATCTAATTTTCAGAAGTATTAGCACAGGTTCCTTTCAAACCTATACTAAAGAAGTATTAAATGCCTAACCTAAAACCTTATGTAATTGTTGAATAAACAATTACCAGGATGTGAGTGCAATGTGCCTACAAAAAAATGACAGCTGGTGACACAAATGGTTGACCCTTTTCTTTTTTTCCCCAATGTAAGCTCATATTTCTTGCAATTATTTGCTTCTAACTTCAACGATGATCAATTATTACAACTATGCTAATGTCACTCCGTTCACTGCAGTTTACAGTGTCCAACAAAGAAAGATTTAGCAGGCTTCTCACATAGTCTCTGGATGGGATTTCTGACCTTTGTCATATGATTTTGTGCTCTGCAACCTCCCACTCATGGCAGAGAGGATAGTAAACTGCACTGCTGCAGATTTGTGGCATAGAATATAGGGATACCGGCAACTTAAAGGATTCAGTTAGCAGAAGCGCCAACTGCAAAGAATAAATTCCAGAATGAAAACTGGAGCCATTTAACAGCAAGGCCTTGTTCCCTCAGTCACTTCAAATGCAAAGGTTTAATATCGGACAGGAGTGCACCTTGTCCAGCTTTGATATAACTTAGAACTATATACATTTCCTGATGTGATCACCAGGCTTAGACTTTCAGGATGACATCTTATTATCGTATCAGCACAAAATGCATTGTAATATTGTAATAAAACAGCTGAAAGATGGCATCTATACAACCTCACCTCTGCAAACTGGCTATACATGCTAGTATGACACAAATGCAGTTTTCACAATCAAAAAATACAGTCAGAGTACAGTAAAAGTGACATACAGCGCATCTATTTTGTCTTGTGGAAGATCGTCAGGGTAAAGTCCCGGTTTGCTTATTTGGTCCCATTTTAACAGCTAAACATGGAAGTAAAAAGTTTGTCAATAAAAACCATCCTTCAAGATAGCACTTTTTGGAAGGCTCAGATAAAAAAGGACACTTTGACCAGAAAATAGCAAGCATCAATCGATACATCATCGCTGCAGGAAGATCGTTAGACCTAACCGAATGACCGCTCAATGGGCTCAGAACAAAACACAATGACTTGCACATTTAACACTTCCAGCATTGAAACAGTTATTACAGCATACACCTTATTGCGTCACCATTTCTATTTTCACTCCTCAGTTCCAATTACCACCTCGGAAATGAGGCACACCGCGCAGGTGTATTTTTAATCCCTTACGTCCTGACAAAGATGTACATTATCTCCAGGATGTCACAGCCCTTTTTTTTTTTTTTCTCTTCATTAAGGACTTATTGCAACAAATGCCCTGGATCTGATTTATTTCAATAATATAAAAACGTCTGTGTTCTCGATGCCTTTCTCATACATCACATTGCCCTGATTTTAAAATGAGGATGTAACACTTGTCAGCGTGATCTGGTAACAAAAGGGTTAATGCCCAGGGTATCAGCGCTCAGTTTCCAATTACTAAGGAATGTGATGGAAGGTGGAACCATAAGGGCTTGGCTACATATGCGAGACTCAAATACCCATTGCAGAATGATCTGAGGTTCAGTAGAATGTAGAGGACCATACATGGAAATACATTGTTCCAAAATACAACTGATTGTATAATTACACCATGTTTACATGATGTACTAAAACTGGAGAGTGCAAAATCTGGTGCAGCTCTGCATAGAAACCAATCAGCTTCCAGGTTCTTTTGTCAAAGATTCATCGAACAAGCTGAAGTTAGAAGCTGATTGGCTACCATGCACAGGTGCACCAGATTTTCCCCTGTCCTGTTTTAGTAAATCAACCCCCATGCGGACAATCTCATTAAAAGATCAGAAAACTATCAGAAAACTGACTGGAAAAGATTATCCAATTCAAAATGCCTTGTGGGCAGCAATGGGGTGTTCAGCCTACATACATTATTACTGGATATGTAGTTTGTATTCTTTAGAAAGGAGCCACAGCCTGAGTAGAAAAGTCTGTCCCCTGCCAATATACTGTAGAGTGGGACTCTTCTTCTTTAAGTGGAAGCAAAGATACCTTTGCAAAGGTCTGACATGCTCCCCACTAAGTCCAAACCTAAATTCTCCAATCCATAGGGAGCATGAGCTTTGCTGATTGGAGAGCTGTAGGTTTGACTCAACATGGGGTATGTTGGACCTCTAAAGGGAGACCTTTCGTTTACACAGAGAATAAAGGGTTCATTTACTAAAGGCAAATGCAACATGAGAGACTGTGGGGTTGGTTTGCACAAGGTAAATAGACTGTGCAGTTGCACTCTGCAAGAGCAGTTGCTCCAGAGCTTAGTAAATGAGCAGAAGTTCTGCTGACTTCCATCATCCAATCATGTGCAAGCAAAAATAATTTTTGTATTTTCCTTGCATGTGATTGGATATTCTGTGCAAAGTGAAGCTTTACCTCATTTACTAAGCTTTGGAGCAACTGCACTTTGCAAAGTGCATAGTCCATTTGCCTTTAGTAAATCAACCCCTACGCTGTACATGCAAGGAAAATAAAAAACAGCATTTTAGCTTGCACATGATTGCATAATAAAATCAGCAGAGCTTCCCCTCATTTCAGATCTACCCCTCAGATTTACAGCGACTGCACTTCCAAGTGCACTTTCAGTGCAATTTCCAGTGCACTTTGCACTTGTAGTGCAACGTGGATTTGCCTTTCGTAAATAACACCCAGTGTGCTTTCACTTTAGGTCTATCAGTGTGACGAGCTCCCCGCACAGTGCCGATTACAGTTCGGCTTAGGATCGGGGAGCTCGGTCTCAGCCCCTCTGCCGCTCCTCCTATCGAGATATAAGGGCCCACTGCAGCATGGGGCCTAGTCACCATGGCAACCTCAGCAACCCCTATACTTCCGCCACTGAAACCCATAACGTATTAGTGAGACACAACTCTGGAGAACTGAGTACAGGGGGCACAGCAGACAGCACCACTGTCAGTCGAGGGGCTAGTGTTAAATGTATTAGCAGAATAAAGCCTGGTACACACTAGTAGCTTTTTTTTTCAGCAGACTGAGTGAATAAAAACTGAAGAGCTCAGGAGAAGCCGTTGTACTAACATTCTGATGTTAGTACAGCAATCTCCCCCGCTAATCTATTGTATTCTGACAGAGGGACAGCACCCTGCCAGACCACTCCGGGCAGCGCTCTCAGCCATTAACCTTTTTGGGTCATGCCCCTTCAATAGAAGCCGATGCCGCCCAATATTCGGCCCATGTGTACTAGGCTTTAGAACCACTAACAAACTGAAGCAAAACTCCAGCTCACACTTTATGATCAGTTACAGCTGTTTTTTTCCTTTTGGGATAAAGGTTTCGCATAAATAGATAAAAGCAGATAATTTTATTCACCCCTGCCAGTTTTAAGTGGTTTGTCTCACCCATGTAAACTGATACATTCTGCTGGAGAGATGAAAAAAGCCGTGCTTTTGAAAAACAACAGACCTGATGGCTGGTTCACCAGATGAAACTAAGCCTAAAAATAGGAAACTAATGCAGCCATCACCTTTAAGAATTGGTAAGCTGCAACATAATAAATGTTTGCTTTTAGATTTAATATTGCTTTAAACTAAAAGTTCAGTTAGGCTTTAGGGAAATCCATGAGAACAAAAATATGGGAACTGCCACTGCTGTCATTCTGATCCTGGGTGCCCTACATAAGGAGTCTCTCATCTGCGGGATGGAAATTCAGACTTTTTAGACTTCATCAGTTATATTCTTATTCCAGGGCTTGGACTTAATAGGCAGTTAAGTCAATCAGGATGAAAGGCTTAGAACCTACAGAAATGACAGCCCCATTATTCCATTCTCACAGCTCACCTATACAGGGCTTTTTTCTCAAACAATAGGTGCTGGAACTTAACCATGGCCCCACAAAACCCCTCCCCCTACACACACCCTCCAAATCAAATCAAATAGTGCGTGTGTTCAGTCATATTTCACGAAAACAGTAGGAGGGTCTTAAAGGGGCATTAAATACCAGGATTGCATTACATACAGAGTGCAGAGCTGTCACTTGTAAACACAGAAATCAGACTTCTATGATTACAAGTGATTGTGGTGAGCAGGCACCAAAGGGTCTGAGCCAGAGGTGGTGGAACTGAGTTCCACCAAGTTCCCCCTGAAAAAAAAGCCCTGCACCTATATAACTGGAGATCCATGTAATCCAGCAGGCAATTTCATGCAATTCTTTGACTGATCTCAGACCATTTCTGGGCACTGAACGTGTAGCCAAGCCCTTTTGGGACGAGGGCAGATGATGCTTTTGCACGTTGTGATTTTTGTTAGGGAAACCCAAAACTTGTTTCTCCATCGGAAAAACATGAAGCTGAATTACAATAACTCTCCATTATCAGTTAAAGAAAAACAAGCACCTAGTGCTACAAATAAAAAGATTTCATTACTTTGAGTAAAAAGCTAAGTTTTACAAAATGAACCTGTAGGGGGTTTATTATATTGAGCAGTAACCAGTAAGCCATGTTGTTTTCTTGGTATTTTCTTCCTACCATGAGACACCAACTCGCTAATAATGTGGTGGGTGGGTCTTATACATGCCCAGTGCGGGGCGGTGGGCACTAGCTGTCATCACCTGAAGCTGCTCAGTCTTGCAATATAAAAAGCTAAGTCTGAGATTCTGTTGGGTAAGACAATATCCCAACATGTCAGCAGAGCACAAATGACCAACACCATGGCATAGGTCACGGGATCAGAAAAGGAGCCAATGGATTACTAAAAACAAGCATAAGAGGAAAAAAAAAAATGAAATTTTTATTACTCGGTTGAGCTTTTGATCTATTGAATGTCACTTTTTTTTTTTTTACTGATAGGTCTGGTTTTAAAAAATTCCACTTGAGAAAAGGCTGAAGACAGCATTTTCTAAAAAAAAAAGGTTCGCGCTACCAGACGTGTGCAATGGGGTTCGCAATTTTTTTTTAACCTTCATCTCAGCTGATGTCACTTGATGTATAGAAAATGTGGCGCAGTTTAAAATGAAAAAAAATCTCTGCGTGCAAGAGCGCCCCTCTAACCTCGCCCCCTAGGCTCATTCAATTATCTATACCAAGACATACAGCCTCACAAATCTAACAGTAAGAAAAGATTCATTCCCATTTAGAAGCCCCCTTACTCCTCCATCTTATATTGCTAATTTTCTATAATGATCTCCAGCAAACATTTCTTTAACCAACATTTTAAATGTTGATTTTTTTTTTCTGTTTTACAGCCAATGTAAAAAAAAAATAAATAAATAAGGGAAGATCTTCTTATATAATGTATTTGTGCTATTCGTATTTTGGCATTCGGTAATTACAAAAAAATAAATAATCTATCAAACATAATTTACACTTGACACACAAACATTGAAAAGTGCCTGGTTGTATGTACACTACAGACTGGTATTACTCCATAGAAATCTTCTAAGTGGGACTGGACCTTTCATTTCTGACATGAAGGTTACAATGACAATAATAGTATGTCGGTGGTGTTCAGAACTGACCCTCCAGCAACTGAGATGTATTTAGGATTTCAGCTGGGTTTATAAGATGACCAGAGGGCCAAGACTAAAAAGCCACATTTTTTGTCATTGCGTTCGTTACAAAACAGGAACACATATTGGTTTATTTAATAACACAGAGCCTAGTGCAGCAAAAACAGCAGAAAAAAAAGTAATGTAAGTAAAATATACGTCTTGCCCATAGAACCAACCAGGTGCCAACTGACATTTTTTTCAGCATGCAAAAATGTAAAATTCCGATATAAGTAACAGACATTTCGGTTGATGGCCAACTGCACCCTAAAGAGATATTTACGTTGGGTTTGAGCACTGGGTGACCGTCATCTTAGAGCTCAACTTATGGTGGCAAGACTTTCACCCAGTAGTTTTTCTCCACACTACTTCCTACAAATCTATAGGGAAGACTGACATTGTTTATCATCTAGTTGGGTGGAAGTGGGAATTCTGCAGGAGATAGCTCACCACCCATGGAGTCCATAAGAAAAAAAAAAAGTAGCACGAGATTCAATTTCCTGAGCAACACTCAAACCTGAAATACCAGTTTTGGATAAAGCTGACCTTTAGGACACTTGTATGCATGATGCCCAGTGATGGATTGTGACAACCAGATTTTTGTTTTTATTTGCCTTATTTTATATTCTATGGTGCCCACACAGTGGGGTGAGGAAACTTAAAGTACAAGCAAAAGGCTCCTGTATGAGAATCTATGCAAATCCTAAATCTATGTAGGATACACAGATATGCAAAGTGAACAAAAAAAACTTTATTCACCTTTCCCTGACTGATCCAAATACACCTTTTTTGACACTATAAAGTTTAAAGGGGTTTTAAGTAATCTTTAGTCCTAAAACATGCATTTAACATATATATGCAGAAAATGAAAAAACGGCTCCAGCAGCAAAAGGTATTAAAGCCCAAATGAACTAACTTTTTTATCACTGTAATTTAGTCAGGCTGCATACACACTAATACATGTAGATGTCCTTTTACTGTACTATAGGGCTGCTAATAGGTTAAAATGATCTGTTCACTTTCCCTGAGCAATGATGTGATTAGGGGCATGATGCTCTATGTTGAGCATGATGCCAGCACAAGGCATATTTCAGTACAACAGTACAGTAAGACAATAAAAATGACAACCACATTTATTACTGTATATGTAGCCTCATTGCAGCCAACTGCACCACCCTGCTTGCACCACTGGCCCATTTACTTCAATGGGTCCTGTTTCATGGCAGCAAGCAACAGGTTGTATAAATGTCATTACACTGAACCACAACTGTGTACTAACGTGGCCACTGGTATTGTTACCTTGTGGCCTGGGTTGGGGGGGGTGGGGTGGTAAAACCCAAAATGGTTAACTGATAAAGCCCAACTGCCTCTTTTTTCTTCCCTTCACCTGCATATGTGAACAAGCCCGCAGGAATAAACACTCGGCTGAGACCAGCATTCCTCTCTACCTTGGCAGGTCTTATGCAGGAAATTTGACCCAAAATTGAATGTGACCCAAGACTGATATCAATAAAATATAGTGACATCAATAAATGATAAATTGTTGGTGGGGGGTTTCCTCCACTTAGTTGTTTTGGTGGGGGGGGGGTTCCCACATTTAGTTGTTTTGGTGGGGGGGTTCTCACATTTAGTTGTTTTGGTGGGGGGTTTCCCACATTTTTTGTTTTGGTGGGGGGTTCTCACATTTAGTTGTTTTGGTGGGGGGTTCTCACAATTTGTTTTGGTGGGGGGTTTCCCACATTTTTTGTTTTGGTGGGGGGTTCTCACATTTAGTTGTTTTGGTGGGGGGTTCTCACAATTTGTTTTGGTGGGGGGGGGGGTTCCCACATTTAGTTGTTTTGGTGGGGGGTTCCCACATTTAGCTTTGGTGGGGGGTTTCCCACATTTAGTTTTTTTGGTTGGGTTTCCTTCATTTAGTTGTTTTGGTGGGGGGTTCTCAAATTAAGTTGTTTTGGTGGGGGGGGGGGGGGGGTTCCCACATTTAGTTGTTTTGGTGGGGGGTTCTCACATTTAGTTGTTTTGGTGGGGGGTTTCCTCTATTTAGTTGTTTTGGTGGGAGGCTTCCCTCCATTTAGTTGTTTTTGGTGGGGGGTTTCCTCCATTTAGTTGTTTTGGTGGGGGGTTTCCTCCATGTAGTTGTTTTAGTGGGGGACTTCCCCCGTTTAGTTGTTTTTGCAACCTAAAATTGCCATGAGAACACAAAAATTGAATGAAATTTAACAAAAATTTATAGAATAACATTTGAGTCAAATATTCAATTGCCTTGACAACTAGTAATTTCACGTGTGGCACCATAGAAAAAAAACCTCCTAAATCTGAATCGACCATGTCAATCATAATTTTTAAAAAAACTGCGCATGCTGCTTTAGCCCCGTGTTATTAAATAAAGACTTCATAGTGAATCATCATCAATACCACATAACCTGAGTAGAATGACAGTTTACATTAGCTCTTTTTTTCTCGAAATTCTAAGTAGATATTGCACAGTAGCACTTTGACTTTATAAATACATTGAACTCCATTTATGAAATGGATTGATCATGTTAATGCCGTGTCCAAATGTTATCAAGCACAAAAATTCCCCGGTGGAACTCAATCCTATTGATCTTTCTTCTTTTTTTTTTTTGTATTTACTTCAAACACTCCACCTTGCAAACGAACACCAACCCTTTGCGGCTTTATGTAGCGATATGTATGATCAAACGTCACTTGGTGATCTGGCTCTCTGAGAGACACTGGGAGGGATGCAACCGCAGCAAATCAGCCACAGCGCTTTTTGGATCTCCTGGTTCCGGAAGGCGTAGATGACCGGATTGATGACAGAGTTGTATGTGGCTGGAAGCAGCGTGGCATAGGTGTAGATGGAAGGGTACGTGTAATCTGCTATTAAAGAATAAAGGGTGAAAGGCATCCAGCAGGCCGCGAACGTCCCAAGTATGATGGCCAAAGTAGACACTCCTTTCCGGGTGGTGACGTAGTGCGAGGTGGCCAGGAAATGGTGCTGTAAGGCAATCTGATGAGCGTGCCTCATGACGATTTTGCAGATTTGAATGTACAGCTGAAGCATGAGTGCAAACATGAGCAGAAAGGAAACGGAAAGGGCGGCGGCATTGTTTTTCGTCAGCGGTCGGATAACACTACACGTTGACTCATCCTTAAGGCAATTCCAACCCATGATAGGCAAAAGTCCCACGCACGTCGACGCTCCCCACAGGAAGATGAGCATGATGTAGGTAAAGGTGACTGTTCTTTCCGAGTTGTACGTCAAAGCGTAGTAAAGAGACAAGTAACGGTCAACGGTGATCGCCAGCAAGCTGCACACCGAGGCACAAAAGGAGGCAGCGATCAGTCCCACCGTGACCAGCTTGGCAGCCTCAGATTGAAGGAGATAGGCAAAAATAAAATTGACAATGAGTCCGACCCCTGCCAAGAGGTCCGCCAACGCCAAGCTGCCGATGAGGAGGAACATAGGAGCTCGCAGGCTGGGGTTATGGAAGATGATGAGGACCACTATAGCATTTTCACAGGAGATGAGGGTTCCCGATGTACACAGAACAATATCCCACGGGTTTACAATCAGCTCTGGCTCTAGCACAGGAATTAGGGAGGAGTCTGCCACCGAGATATTCTCCGGAGAACTGGCGTCTATATGATCCTGAGGCAGCCAGCTTATATTAACCTTCGTATCTTCATTCATTTTAACCTTCTTCAACAAAAAAGACAAGGGCTTTATTACACCATTCTAAAGGGGCTAGCCGAGGATCATAACATATGCAACAAGGATGCCGAAATTTACATAGGCAACGATTATGAAGAAAAGGTACGCTGCAAAAAAAAAAAAAAGATGAAATGCATGAATGGATGAACATTGATGAATCAGTGAGGATGACATTAAAGGCACACAGCGTAAATCACATAATGCCGTAATCACCAAAATAGATGCAGACAATGTTTGCTGTGGTTTTAATAATGCACAAGCAAAATAGTTTACAAAAAAAAAATGATCCAAAGAATGCATAAACAAATGATCTAAAAACAAAATGCAAAAAAAAAAAAATTTTCAAAAGAAAAACAATGCAAAAAAAGATTTAAAAAAATGCAAAAAATATATGTATATATCCAAAAGAATAAAAAAAGAAAAGAGATCCAAAGAATGCAAACAAAAAAAAATACAAAGAATGAAAAAAAATAAAATTATGCAAAAGAAAAATGATCCAAACGATGCAAAAATAAAAAAAAAGATGTTCCATTAGAGGTTAGATTGTAAAGAGCAATGAGAGCCCGCTGTGTGAGATGACAATGAGGGAGGGGGTGGCGGCACAGTACAATGAAATAGTCACAATGTAGTCACCTTGAGATCTCCAGCCCCGGCCGTCGATGTCTTATTCTAGTCCTGAGATGATGGTGATGGTCCAGGTGGCCGGCTCGCCCCGCATCCTCTCCCCGTGCAGGGCTGGGGGGTTGCCGGCTGCCTCTTCCCGCAGGCGGGGGGCTGCAGGTGGAAGTGCGGTGGGGGTCGGGCTGTCAGCTGAGGCTGCTTTCCGGGCGCACATAGCGGGGACAGCGGTGCTTGCTGGCTGCCTGCAAGAGGCAGAAAGGAGAGAAGCGCGGGCGCGGGCTCCCATGCGCGCTCCAGGGAAGAGGCGCGCTCCCGCCTTAGGCGCGTTCCCGTGGGTCCACCGCAGTGTACTAAGAAGGCCAATTGCTGTAGCAGATGTTAATTCTTACACAGAGAGCTGTGACAGCATCAGCAGCGACATTAACACTCAGCGATCTATGGGTGACATTATAGGCAGGGGGAGGATTCCACATATCCATGGATCTTTATTCCCCAGCAATGCTTGGAGGTCACTCTTCTCCTTATTCTGATGTACAGATAGGAATACTGATAAATTCACTCTGATAAAAATGCCTCCCTGCAAAGAAATGGTGTAATACCTGCCCCTCCGCCTGCGCTGATAAGTCTTCACCATCTGTATCCGACATGTCCGGGTGTGTCAGGTCCCTCTCTGCGCTTCTATCCGCTGGACCCCACATCATTACAGGACATGGTGGTGACATAGGGACCGGCGGTAGGACTGCAGTGATCATAGGAATGAGCAGGGGATGTGTCTGGGCACACCCTAATCACTATGAGCACTGCCGATTTCCCCTACTGCCCGGGCTCCCCCCCCCCCCTGCAGTGCTGCTGGCTTCCCTCTTCTCTTTTCCCCCCCCGCTACTGCAGGGAATGTTTTGGGGGAAGGAGGTAGGAAATGTCATTTACCGGTGCCTTACTTTTTTACATAAACACACTCACTCACTGTGTTCATTCATAACTGAAGCATAGTAAACTGTGTGTGCTATGCTTCAGTTTGTGAACGTACAGGAAGCCTACACCTATGCCACGTTGCTTCCAGCCACATACTACTCTGTCATCAATCCGGCCATCTACACCTTTTGGAACCAGGAGATCCAAAAAGCGCTGTGGCTCAGCACAGGGCTCTTCCCATTCATTCACTGTCCAGTGCAGCTAAGGCTGCAGGAAAACGCATGTGTGTCTGAGTTTTGGGGTGCACACCCCTAATGTAAAAAGCTACACACACCTATAGCAGTGATCAGCAGAGAACCAGGACATAGAACCAACATATCTGGAGGTGTGAGGCATGCTGAAAATTTGGGAAATGTCCCTGATGGGACCAAACGTGGAAAAAATGCAATGCACATGTGACCTGTATAACAATATATATATATATATATATATATATATATATATATATATATATATATATATATATATATATATATATATATATATATATATATGTGTGTGTGTATAATATATATATATATATACATATATATGTGTGTGTGTATAATATATATATATAAATATATATATGTGTGTGTGTATAATATATATATATATATATATATATATATATATATATATATATGTATAATATATATGTATAATATGTATGTACAACAATCTGGTGTGCCACTAGTCAAATGTCCTTAAAATCCAAAAAAAAACCAATACAATAAAGTGCAATTCCAATGTACAAATGGCCTGTGTTCTTATTTAGCAATCTAGTGTGACGCTAATATAAAACGTCTCCATGTGGCTTGTAAAACATACAAAAAATGCAAACAGTCCCATAAATATGTGAACAACAGTCTCTGTGTTTAAAACATGTGAAAGCATGAAAAAGCTAATATCCTTATGATGATACCCTCTGGTACCTCTGGTAACGATTAATAAATTATGCCAAAGAAAATATGTGCACAAATAGGGCATATGCCAAATATAGTGAAAATGAATGAAAAATGAGAAAAAGTGACAGGTGCTCTTCATAAGCTGTATTCTGTGCTTCTTGGTTAAAAAGTGGTTCTGGACAGCCACACTCCGAATATGCCTTTTATTCAAAAACTACAAACAAAAATACATGCCACAGCAGAACAAAAGAGCTAACGCGTTTCATACTATATGCGGCGCTTAATCATCTATTTCCGCTTAATCATCTGATTAACCACTTCTTATAGTGTGAAACGCGTTAGCTCTTTTTAACCACTTTTTATCTATTTGCTATATGCATTGCCTGCACCTAGCCAGGCTTCTTAACTGGTGAAGAGATTTACCTTTGGTCGATCCTCCTGGAGCGGTGATACCTCCCTTCTCCATTCTGTGCTTCTTATAGGTGCCCTATAGGTAATGCACCCACCGGATCCATTCATCCTGCATGGGGGTATTATGCTTTCACAGTATCTGCCACTGTGTAGCAAACAAATAGCTTTTTCCTGTTTCAGCTGGTTGTTTCTGTGTTTGCGGTGTAAGATATTCCATCCCAGAACAGCGCCACTTCTACCCTCCTATCTTCACTTGCTTTATATTTCCGCTCAGGTGGATACACCCTGATTTTGCACTTTCCAGCTTTAGTAAATGAACCCCATTGTGTACTTAAAAGTGGGGTATGCCTGTATATTGGTAGAGGCAGCAGTTCTCACTCTTCTTATATCTTCTATTTCCATAAGCGCGGGACTTCAAAAAATCTTTTTTATACGCTGAAAATTTACCAGCAGTGGTGGCCGATTGGTGGCGTGGGGGGTGAACAGGGAAGTATTAACCACTTCGGCACTGGAAAATTTACCCCCCTTCATGACCAGGTAATTTTTTACGACACGGCACTGCGTTACTTTACCTGACAATTGCACAGTCGTGCGACACTGTACCCAAATACAATTTATGTCCCTTTTCTCCCATAAATAGAGATTTCTTTTGGTGGTATTTGATCACCCCTGTGGTTTTTATTTTTTGCTCTATAAACAAAAAAAATACCGTCAATTTTGAAAAAAATAAAAACCAATATTTTTTACTTTCTGCTATAAAACATATACAATAAAAAATAGAAAAAATTACATTTCTTCATCAATTTAGGCCAATATGTATTCTGCTACATATTTTTGGTAGAACAATCCCAACAAGCGTGTATTGATTGGTTTGCACAAAAATTTACAAACTTTGGGATTTTTTTTTTTTTAATTACAAATGGTAGCGATCACCAACTTATAGCGGAGCTGTGATATTGCGGTGGCGGATGTATCCGAATTCCCGAAATACAAAAGTAACAAATTTAAACAAATCCCAAATAATGAATCAAAATTTCGGACGAATGATTTTCAAATCGAATTTCCGAAGAGAATAAAATAGAATAGAAAATAAAGGAATAGAAAAGAATATAATAGAAAATGAAAGAATATAATATAATAGAGTAGAACAGAATACAAAATAAAAGAATAGAAAGAAAAATAGAATCTAAAAAATAAAACAATAAGAGTAAGCGTAAAACAGAACAAAATAAAATAGGAAACAAAAGAACGGAATAATATAGAATAAAAATAAATAGAATAGAATATAAAATAGAATAGGATAAAATAGACTATAACCATCTTCTGAAATTTGAATTTCAAATAGAATAAATTTGAATTGGAATAGAATAGAAAAGAATAGAACCAAAAATAAAAGAATATAACCATTTTCCCGAAATTCAAATAAAATACATTTGAATTCCAATAGAATAGAAAAGAATAAATTAGAGTAGAATAAAAAATAAAATAATAGAATTGACTAGAAAATATCAGAATAGGAAATAAAATAATAGAATAGAATGTAATAGAAAGACTATAACCATCTGTCGAAATTCGAATTTTCGAATAGAATAAATGCGAGTTTGAATGGAATACTATTCGAATGCAATTTGATGGAATTCAAAAAATTCTAATTGATTCGAATTCGAATAACCGAAACAAATTCCAAAAACAAATTGAACAAATTTAATTAAACAAATTTCTGTAAATAACAAATCGAAACAAAACACATTTTTCTCAATCTTATACTCCTGACCCTTGAACTACAGTTGTGCTCATAAGATTACATACCCTGGCAGAATTTAAGATTTCTTGGCCATTTTTCAGAGAATATGAATGATGACCACTGTACCCATCATATGCAGCCAACCTGTGCCCATCGTTTGCAGCCACTGTGCCCATAATATGCAGCCACTGTGCCCATCATATGCAGCCAACTGTGCTCATCATATGCAGCCACTGTGCCCATCATATGCAGCCAACTGTGCCCATCATATGCAGCCACTGTGCCCATCATATGCAGCCACTGTGCCCATCATATGAAGCCAACTGTGCCCATCATATGCAGCCAACTGTGCCCATAATATGCAGCCAACTGTGCCCATCATATGCAGCCAACTGTGCCCCATCAATTGTAGCCTCTGTGCCCATATTATACAGCCACTGTGCCCAGCAAATGCAGCCAACTGTGCCCTAACAATTGCAGCTTTTGTGCCCATAATATGCAGCCACTGTGCCCAGCAAATCCAGCCAACTGTGCCCATCAACTGCAGCCTCGGTGCCCATATTATGCAGTCACTATGCCCAGCAAATGCAGCCAACTGTGCCCCATCAATTGCAGCTTCTGTGCAAATAATATGTAGCCACTGTGCCGCCCGCCCGCTGTCTGCCTGGCACTTACACCATAATGGTGGCAGGTCTGGCGGCAAACTGTCGGATGGGTAGTGCGGCAATGGCTCCTGTGTCCTCCGTGCGTGTCTTCTTCCTGTTCTCCTAGGTGGCCAATGGGATCACCTCTGCCTTCAGCCAATCAGGTGACTGGTATTACATCCCCACCTCCTGATTGACTGAGAGGCGGTTCTGTGTTAGCAAAGCAAATATTCATTTTCTTTGCTAACAAACCTGGGTGGACTGCGAGCGCAATGGTTTGCGCTTGCAGTTAACCTTTTTTGAAGCCCATTAGAGCCTATGGCTCTAATCAGGTGATTCAAAAATACACCCCCCGCTGCTGTAATTCAGGCACCTGGCGTCCGAAAAGGGGCTGGACGCCTGAATAGGAGGTAACTACAGCGCCCATGAATAGATTCATTCATTCAATCTATCCATACTGCACAGAGGGGGTGTCTGGAGAGAGGGGGCGGCGCCCGTGCACCCTTAATGGATGCACCGCCACTGCTCCTGACCTCAATATCATTGAGCCACTCTGGGTAGATCTCAAACGTGCAGTTCATGCAAGACAGCCCAAGAATTTACAAGAACTGAAGGCTTTTTGCAAAGAGGAATGGGCAGCAGCTTTACCATCTGAGAAGATAAAGAGCCTCATCCACAAATACCACAAAAGACTTTAAGCTGTCATTGATGTTAAAGGGGGCAATACACAGTATTAAGAACTGGGGTATGTAGACTTTTGATCAGGGTCATTTGGGTAGTTTTTGTTGTGATTATGATTTAAAAAGAGTAAACACAGTTGATTGATGATAAATGGCTTCAGACAAACAGTAACCATGAGTAAAAGAAAAGTTTTTGTGTTATCATTCATATTCTCTAAAAAATGGCCAATAAATCATAAATTCTGAGTATGTAAACTTATGAGCACAACTGTATATACGCAATGTTGTACATTTTTCATCTGGTACCTGCACTGCTTTACCTATGTTGTGCTTAAGACTCCTGACTCCTGCAGTGTATGTGCTCGGTTATATATTATCCGCTTCACCCCTGCACTGCACACTACTTTGTACATAATAATCCTTACCCCTGCACTGCATTCACTATGTTGGAAAATTACACTCTTTACCTCTGCACTGCATTCTCTATGTTCTACATTACACTCCTGATCCCTGCACTTCGTACGCTATGTTGTATGTTAAACTTTTCCCCTGCACTGCAAACACTATTTATATTTCTGACCTCTGCATTGCATTCACTATGTTGTACAATATAGTCCTGACCCCTGCACTGCATTCATTATGTTGCACAACATACTTCTTACCCCAGCACTGTATTCAGTATGCTAGGCATTATACTCCTGACCCCTGGACTGTATACCCTATGTTGGTAATTCTGCTCCTGATTTCCCCTACATAGCCAGTGTCAGAATCCAGAATGGGCAGATGAGGTGCCCTACAGAGAAAATGCTGAAGGCAAAGGAGAGAAATGGTAAAGGGGTGCTGGAGGTAAAGCAGAGGGGTGCTGGAGGTGGCAGAGAAGCATGATAAAGGGGGTTTGAGAGAGGGAGGGAAGAGACCTGCATAACAAGGGAGGTGCAGGAAGCCACTTAGAAGTGCAGTACATAAAAGGGGACTTTTGGGAGTAGTGGAAAGCAGCAGTATGGTGAGAGAAGGGTCTGCTGGATTCAGAGGAAAGTAGCAATGCATAAGGAAAGTGGAGCAGAAGAGAGGAGGAGGGGAAGAAGACAACAAGACAGCAGAAATATGAAGGCAGAAGGGATCAACAGCATTGGCGGCAAAGAAGTATGGAGAGATGTCACCTCTAATGGGAGCCAACAGGGGGGTACATGCTAGTAAGCCAGATCACTGAGTTCTTTGATGTACTAAGCAGAAAGTTTTTCTGCAAATAAACACCCACTGACACAAATGCAAACAACAAATCTGTGCTTCCTCCACTTGCCAGTCGCCAGGCCCTCTCCACATCTAGCACCTTCAACCAAACAGCACACTATCCAGTTGCCAGTCATCTGGGACTCAAATGGCTCTGGTTGGGAGACAAGAAAAATTCTGGATGATTATTCATACACATAAATGTACTACTAAACCAATAACTATGTTTTTTTGTCTAGCTATATAATAGTGATGAGCTGAACACCCCCCACCCCCACCCCTGAGGCTTTAGATGGCTTAAAAAAAGGGTGGGCTTGGGGTGCAGAGCACTGCGCCCTGAGCCCATCCAGTTGTGTGACAATAGCAAATTAATATTCACTATTGTTTTGCTGATTCTCCTCCCGGCCAATCAGGAAGCTGAGAGGAGAATCAATCATATTGGCCAACAAGGGAAGGAGGAGGGGAGCCGCCAAGGACGAAGCCGCTGTGAAGCCGGAGAATCAGGATGAAGCCTCTGAGGAGGAGGAGACGAAGGAGCAGAAGCTGCTAGATGGGGTAAGTGCGGGGCTGGTGGGAGCAAGGATGAGCGAGCGGCTGACTGACCGGGGGGGGTGGCGACTGGTGTCTTGTTTGCTGCCCACCACCAAAATAGACAGCACCAGCTGCCACTGTTCCTAGTACACTCAACACATAGATCCATCACATTTCATTCCAACCTCAAAGCTCCTACACAAGGGTGGTCAGTGTTGTATATTAAATCACTACAGTCAGCCCTTTTCCCGCCCCCCCCCTTGCTGCACTGATATATAGCATGATGTTGGCATGATGTTTACAGGGATCCGCTTGGAGTGGGGGTATTTATCAGTTGGAGTCAGCTGGCAGACCACCTAACTTGTCCCTATCACATCTCCAACACATTAAGCAACAGATTATCATGCAAGATCAGTGCATTCACTATGCCCAGGATGGTCTCTTGGCGACCTGGCTTGTTTTCCAGCTGTTTGTCCCCATCTGTGGGAGGTTTTCCCGCCTCACCCCCGGTGCAGACATCTTATCCAAAGTTTCCCTTAATTTCCCATTCAGAACCTGAGCTCAGCTGGGGATTTGACCTTACAAACCTGCCATAAAACTCCCGATGAGTAGCGAACAGCTACGAAACGCGTCAAGTTATGATCTAAAAATGTAAAAATGTCAAGACAAGCCTGGTTCAAGGCAAGCATTTATTTATGCATTGTTCATGTTAGATGTATGAGTTATCCATTAATTTTTTCCCATCAATTTTGCTTATATGATGATTTTCAACAAGTGTTTTTAATTGATTTACCAATCATGTTTATTGAATATTTGTACTATATGTTATAAGCTTATATATTTTATGTGCAAATCAATATGACCACTAATTTATTGTTGATTGATTTGATTGTTTTTTATAAATATTGTATGTTCTACATGATTGTGAAAATAAATCTTACGAATTCTGTTTATCATATTCCACGTATTTGCCTATGCGAAGCCTCATTCAAAGTCCTACTTTTCCTTCCTCGTTTTTTGTATTTATTACTTAGGGATGGAGGCTTGCCATTATTGGTGTGTCAGGTCACATTTTCTTATGCATAGTGGATCAATAGGCTTACACTTGTCAAGTTGCAGACAGACTTGCATATTCTGGCCAACAACCTTCCTCTCCCCATGTTTCCTTCTGATTGGAATTTACACCCACTTCATAAACATCACTTTTCTGCCCCTCTATTATGTGTGAGGGGCTATGGTTAGCCATACACACCAATAGCCACATGATCATTCTATAGAATGATCATAGTATAAACAGGTATGTTCATGCCTGCTGAGATTCCAAACCTTCATGACTCTATCCAACAGGAAACATGTTCTGCCTTGCATTTAGCTTTAACGTGATCTCAAGAGCCTGAGCTCTGTATAAAATGCGCTGCATTTGTCTGTCATTATATTTTAAAAAACTGCCTAACAAATCTTTGGAAACAGCAACAGGGAACATTAGCAGATACGTAAGTGTATCTTGGAATGTTCATTAACACTGAATTTCATTAGTGCAGAAACAAATACAACAAAATCTTGGTATCACCTATTACAGCGGAGTGTTGCAGAATCAAAGGGAACTGCAATCTTCAGTTGATGTCAGTGTTTACCTTTGCTTTCTTGACATATTATGAAGATGACAAGGAATAATAAAGGATCAGCAGTATGATAATATGATTATATAGATGATCCAGGCCATGTTTCCTCTAGAAAATTATATATTTCCATATGTATGGTGGCATGTGTTTACAGTTAGCGTCCTTACATCTATTGCACATTACTATGCACTTCAGATGTAACATTTTGTATGCATATATTACTGATTTTCAGAGGACATTTTGTGGCTTCTGTTGATTACTTTAGTGTATCCTTGACCTTTACTCCGGGTTGGTGTCTTGGACTCCTCCCCTTTTTACTGTCGGTCTTGATGCCAGTGGAGTGATGAGAGACCTCTACAGCCTGCCCATGTGACTCATGAAACTGTTCCGTTGTCCATGGCCATAGGGGCTCTTCACCATGAGATAATCCAATTCCAAGTTATTTCCTCACCTAAGTTTCCGCTGTGGTTATCCTTGGTTACAGAGGCACAACCCCTCTTTTGATTGGCTCCATGCTGAGGTTCTCTCCTCACCACAATGCAGTGAAACATGTTTCCAGAATGTAAGGCAAAAAACAATTCCATAGCTCAACTCACCAACCAGTCTGTGGTTAGTTAGGACTGCAAGCAATACAGGGTGCCTTGACGAGGCCTTGCAGCTTTCACATGCGTTTGCAAATGTGTGCTAACTAAACCTCTACTTTTAACAGACGGTTAGACAGGCTAATTTGGTTGGTCAGCAGACTGGTTGGTGAGTTGAGCTATGGAATTGTTTTTGTCTTACATGTATATGCCCTCCATGTGCTCCTTACTGTGAAGACCAGTTATGGGTGTGGGCGGTGGCCAGTTTTTTGTTACTGTTTGTATATGTGGGTCGGGGACACACTGGACACCTTTGCTGCCATTGTGCTCTTGCTGGGTGTCCAGTGTGCTCCTGTTCCTCTAAGGGGGCTAGGGCGGCCTCCAGGCTCACCTGTCCCACACCTATTCATTCAATGCATGTGCTTCCACTGTGGAGACACTTATAAATTTTGTAGTGTTAGGACTGCAAGCAATGCAGAGTGCCTTGATGAGGCCTTGCAGCTTTCACATGCGTTTGCAAATGTGTGCTAACTAAACCCCTGCTTTTAACAGACAGTTAGACAGGCTAATTTGGTTGGTCAGCAGACTGGTTGGTGAGTTGAGCTATGGAATTGTTTTTGTCTTACATGTATATGCCCTCCATGTGCTCCTTACTGTGAAGGCCAGTTATGGGTGTGGGCGGTAGCCAGTTTTTTGTTAATGCTTCCAGAATGTAGCCAAGGTCCTGTGAACCTCTTCACTCTCCTCCCTGCCGGAGGAGTACCTCGATTTTAGCGGTCTTTGACAAAGGTCAAGCCGGTAGTTCACCTTGAGTATTACCTCTATTAGAGGTATGTCTGGTTCCGCTTCCCCAGCAATTTGGGGGTGATCCAGTCCAATGCAGAGGGTTTCTCAACCAGGTTGAGATATACTTTGAGATAGCAGCCGAGATATACCCACTGAGCTGGAGAAGTTGATCACGTTTGCCATCCTCATTGACTCCAGACTCAGAGAAAGATTCTCTTTTAAGGAGCACTTAAGGAAGCCTCCTGTATGTTTGTCTCCATACATATTATGACATGGATGTGCTGGTTAGCCAAGCTCCGAAACGCATAAGCTTGCCAGCCTAGCGGGATGTCTGTCAGGTTATTTGATCCCTGCACTGTATGGTGTCTTCTGGTTTTTAATGCCTTTGTAGCCTTTATTCTTGTGAGTACCCATTTTGTTATCTTCCATGTTTTATACATGGAAGCCCAATGATGCCGCCCAATATTCAGCCCGTGTGTGCAGGGCTGGTGATGTGGCAGGTAATTTGCAAGTTTTAGATAGCACATGGATTAACAATTGAGTAATAATAAACACTATAAGCATGCTGTCTTTTAAAGGGGTTGTAAAGGTAAATAAAAAAAATAAAAAATAAATAACAAACATGTCTATACTTACCTACTCTGTGCAATGGAATCGCACAGAGCTGGCGGGAACCTCCTCTTTTTCGAGTCCCCCGCCGGTGCTCTTGTCCCCTCCTCTTTGGTCAGTGCCCCCATGGGAAGCCGCCTCCCATGGTGGCACTTGTGCGTGCTCGCACCTGATTCCCTCTGTTGCGTCCATTGACACAGACAGTGGGACTCGGCCCTGTCCCCCACTTCCTCATCACTGGCTTTGATTGACAGCACTGGGATCCAATGGCTCCCGGTGCCCCAGCAAAGCCAGCAGCGAGACCCGTAAATGAGGGAAGAAAAGATCTGCAGACGTGCACAGCGCTGGATCTAATGGGGGTATCAGGTAAGTAAGGGGGGGCTGAGGGGGCGATGCTGACACCTAAAAACATTTTTTACCTTAATGCAAGGAATACATTAAGGTAAAAAACTTTTAGACTTTACAACCCCTTTATGTGTTTTCCTTTCTACAACACCTTTTATGAAGTCTCTGGGTAGGTACTTGAGTCAGATGCGGAAAATGCTCTTTTGTCCTTTTATAAAAATAGTCCTAAATTCAAATAATATTGTTTTTGTCTGTACCATCAGGGCTGCTTATCTAATGTGTCGATCATATAACATTTGGCTATAGTATAAGTTCTGTTATAGTATCCCTGGAATTGCTACAGCCATAAATAGCCGTGTTCATTTTTCTCACTGCAGGGTTGAAATGTTTTATTAAGACATACTTTATGACCCAGTTATAAGTTCCAGATGAAAGATCAACAGAGTTTTGATGTTAAGTCCTTGAGGGACTGTAACGTTAAACAGTAAACTCACAGTGCTTATGCTGTAAATCCTTACTTCCATCAAAGAGGATTTTCATCTACAGCCTGTAAAGTCTGGACATTGACACATATTGATTATATTATCAGTGAAAGTAATAAACTCTTAGATGCTAATAGTTTGTGATTATAAGTGAATAACACAGTTTTTCTGTAGTTTACAATTCTTATATGATAAGCATGTGTCAACATATCTATAATTTTATATTTCCTCTATCTATCTATCTATCTATCTATCTATCTATCTATCTATCTATCTATCTATCTATCTATCTATCTATCTATCTATCTATCTATCTATCTATCTATCTATCTATCTATCTATCTATCTATCCATGGCTTTTTTTCTCAGAGAATAGGTGCAGGAACTCCCCCTTTCTGAGTCACTCCTTCTCTCTACCCCTACCCACCTCCGAGCACCATTCCTTGGTTCCATTACCTACCCACTTCCCAGTACCGCGCTTTTGGACAATATAGAACAAAGGGGCTGATTTACTAAAGGCAAATCCACTGTGCACTGCAAGTGCAGTCACTGTAGATCTGAGAGGAAGCTCTGAAACGAGGGGAAGCTCTACTGATTTCTATCATCCAATCATGGGCAAGCAAAAATGCTTTTTTTTTACATCCCTTGCATGTCCCCTCAAATCTACAATGACTTCACTTCCAAGTGAACTTGTAGTGCAAAGTGGATTTGCCTTTAGTAAATAAACCCCAATGCACCGTTTTACCGTCCCAAGTAATGTGCATGAAATTTGGTAATGATAACAAGAAAAGCAGTAAAATAGTTCCCCTGCAGACAGTAACAATAGAGCCCCTGTCAGCAGCAATAGATCCCCCCAACAACAGTGGACCACCAGCAATCAATTCCCCTCTTCCCCCCCAGCAACAATAGACTCCAGGCAGCAACAACAGATCTCCCTACACCCAGCATCAATAGACTCTCCAGCAGCCAGCAACAATAGACCCCTCCCTCGACAGTAGATCTCTCCCAGCAGCAACTGACCCCCCCAGCAATATAAGACCCACCCCCAGCAACAATAGGTCCCCCATTGGCAACAATGTGCTTTTACTGCTTGTTGAGAATATGTAACTACTGTAATGTGCATATTTTGAGCACATGTTAATTTAAAGTCAAATAGTTCAATAGGCTGGCCATACATTAGACAATTTTCTTGCAGAATTTTTTTTTTAATTTACCAAAACCATATAATATGAGGTCAAACCTAAACACTTTCAATTTGTATGCAATCAGGCAGGCCCTTGCACTACATAGTTGGTAAATCTAAAGGAAATTGAAGAATAAAATCATATAAAGTATTATGTTTCTCTAAATCCAATGCAATCCACTGCAAAAAGGTATCATGTGCTGCTCATGTGTAGGTGGCTTTCCTGAAGGCGCGATTTGTGACACTAGGAGCTGTCACTTCCGGGAGCCGGGGGCCGTCACGTCTGGCTACTTCTGATGCCACGACTGTCCCAGCGGCACATTCAAACTAAAAGGCTGTATACATTTATACCGAGCCAGGGCACACTTACATGTACGTGCAATACCTCTTTGTTACTTTTATACTACAGTATGGTATCTCTTTAGTTTATGGTGGTGATATCATTTGTAGAGAGAGAGGGAGACAAGGAAAATTATCTGGAGATCTGATTGGTTTTGATGGACCAATCAATATACCGAAGCGCTTACTGACCTTTTTTATTTAGCGGTCACTGGATTGAGTGGGCACTTCTCACATTCGTGGTGGCGATTGGTGTTATGTTGGAAGCCTTTCCTTTCCGTTTCCGACATAAGATCACATTTTCATCGTGTGGAAGCACCACGTTTTATTTATGAACTTTATCTATGGACTTTTTTGTAGTTGATTTATGTTGAGGTTGCAATAGCATTGATTCCTTTTTTGGTTTTAAGATTTAAAATTTTGGTGGCTTTAAGAGGTCCTTAGTACTGACATTTTGATAATCAGACTTTTTGTATAGGAGACAGCAAGGAGAAATCAAAGAGCATGTTCTGAACTACCTTTCCTTCAAATCCAACAGGTCATGCACAGGGGTTCCCAGATGGTGAGCATTTTGACGAAGAGAACGTAGAGTTGCTTGGTGAAATACCTTAATGGATACTGGTGTACTAAACTGGTAAGCTGTGTACACTGTACGTAACTTTCCATTTTGGCGGCAGTGTACCTTTAAATCAGTTCTAAAGTGGAATTTAATGATATGCTATAATTCCTTTTTAAATGCCATAACAAAGACCAATTATCACTTTTTAAAAGGTCAGATCTTTTTGAAATAGTACAAGAGCCAGTGGGTTCTATACTGGAGGCAATAGCATTAAACATGGAAATAAAACAGACTTAGAAATATTTAATAAGCACCTGGAGGCTCATTGAGAGTGCTTAAATAATGCTTACATAAAAATTGAATGAGATGTTTGATGTTTCGCTACAGGATTTATGTGCATGGCAAATATAGTCCACAAATACTCATTTATAATAATATTTCATATACAGCAAAAAAGCTTTTTTTTATTTTAGTCAGCTGTACCCCACCAAGCTACTGACATTTCCCTTGGTGTAATGAATACAGTTTACTGTTTAAAATAAATCTATCACAAGTGAGGTAAGATGTCAATGTGTAGAGAGGATGGAGACGCTGCTTCTTAAAGTTGAACTATAGGCAAAACTTTTTCCTGGTGCCTAGCCATGGCAGCATACCTGTGACAAGCTCCACCTTGGCTCCTCCCTCAGGACCAGTGAATATTATAAAAGAAAAGGATTAGTGCACGCCCAACATTCTCCTTTTTTTCCTCATACCTCATGGTCAGTGAATGGTGGTCGAACGTCCCTTACCTCTGCAGTCGGCAGCTTCCAGCTGGGTTCAAGCCTTTCCCAGGTGCAGTCCCTATTTTTGGGCAGCTAAATGCGCTAAGATAGAGAATCCCTTCTGTGGGTCTTTTGGGACAGCAGTTGTCTCTTAACTAAGAGCTCCTATCTGCATTTATATACTGGCATTTGCTCAAGCCTGCAGCAGAGAAAGCAGCTATATCTATTTTTCACTTAGCCTTAGCCTTCCATTTCTCCTTCCTGTCATCCATTCTCTGTCGCTTTTCTTTCCTTGCGTTCCTCTCTCTCCTCCTCCTCCTCTCCTCCCTCACCACCTTCCCCTCCTTGTGATATTGTACCTTCATTCCTGATTACTATAGTGGGCGGCATGCACCTTGCACCGACTTTTCTGAGTCCCTCAGCTTCTTCTATTCCGCTCTGCGCATGCACGGACGTCAGGAGCCAGCTCGGTGGGCCAGGCCTTATTGGTCCTAGTGCTGCCAGCCGCGCATGTGCAGTCTGGCCTGAGGTCGTGGTGGCCACCTTGAATAGGGGCAAATTTAATATTTTTTGCCCTTGTTCGTCAAAATCATTTTTAGAGGGTTGTATCTTCCACAGATGTCCCTCCCCTCGCCATTGTTTATTACTGGGTCCTTTCAGCATTGCAGCCTGTTGTCATCTGAGGAGGTTGCCTGTGTGGGGAGCTCCTGGAGGGGAACCTGTTTTTTTGCCAACGATAAATGTAATTTCTTTCTTTTCTTTACTCAAGAATACCGTTTCCTTGCTCCAGCTGAAATACTAGTCGCTAACTCCTTTATCTTTATCTGCTTTTTCTGTCTGTTGTCTAAAATAAGCACTATGCCACCCGAACAAGACCCTCTCCAACATTTAAGGTAGGGACCATTGTCCAGGTGAGTAAAAAAAAAAATAAAGAACTTATGCTGGTACTTTTATGTATTTCAGCCTTGTACGCCAGAATAAGTCCAAGCGGACATCAAGGCGACATAAACAAACCTATGAAGGCCCCAGCCAGATCAGGATACCATGCAAGCGGCGAGGGATCATCCATGAAAAGACATAGTTCTTCACATTCACCAACTCTCAAGTCCCTAAATGCCGAGCATGCGGGGTCATCCCATTACCAGCCAATTGGTCTGCAAAAGCTGTTTTAGAGTCTATGCAGCAGACAGAGAGTCAGAGGGTTAACGGGTAAGCTGTCCTACTCAAAAGATGGGCAGGGGATACATAGCAGAATGAGCAACAGCAGTTCCATTGCAGCAATTAGCTCAATCTCCTCCAGAGAAGTTAACTCTTCCTGGCTCATCCTCAAGAGAATCCTCTCACCACGCAGCAAGTATTCCTCCTAGACATCTGGATGATGGGGGGCCATCTAAGGATACCTCAGAAGAGCTCGGCCCTCAGACTTCAACTTTTTTCTAGTTCAGCCCTATGTCCAGGCTGTAAAGCCAGCTATTGGCTGGGAGAAAGCCGACACTACATCTGAGTAGTCAAAAGATGTACTTCCCATTTCTAAAGAAGCAGGTTTCCTTTTTTCAGGTCAGTTGCCACTAGTGCGACTTGAGACTGTACCCCATGATTTCCAATGAGTACCATTTAAATCTGTGCGATTTCAAGTCGCAGTGACTTCAAAGTAGTCCCTGCACTACTTTGGTCCCACTTTGATGCGACTTGAGGTCTCTAGACCCCAAGAATACACAGGCATTGTTTCAAGTCGCATCAAAATCGCGTGACTTTCAGGTCGCAATAGTGGAAACATATGGGGCATACACACGGTCGGACTTTTCGTCTACAAAAGTCCCACAGCCTGTCCGACAGACTTCCGGCGGACTTTCGGCGGACTTGCGGCGGACTTGTGGCAGACTTTCTAACGAACGGACTTGCCTACACACGACCACACAAAAGTCCGACGGATTCGTACGTGATGATGTACACCGGACTAAAATAAGGAAGTTGATAGCCAGTAGCCAATAGCTGCCCTAGCGTGGGTTTTTGTCCGTCGGACTAGCACACAGACGAGCGGATTTCGGGGTCCGTCGTAGTTACGACGTAAAGATTTGAAGCATGTTTCAAATCTAAAGTCCGTCGGATTTGAGGCTGAAAAAGTCCGCTGAAAGTCCGGGGAAGCCCACACACGATCGGATTACCAGCCAGCTTTAGTCTGTCGGCATCCGTTGGACTTTTGTAGACGAGAAGTCCAACCGTGTGTACGCCCCAATAGGCTTACTCTGATGGATGATATCAGAGACATTTTTGAAAAGGAAAGAATTTTTTTTTTAAATTATGTGTTTTCCTCTCAATTGCCTAGGAAAACTTATCCACGGTCGGAACAAGATTCTGCAATGCCAGATGGTCCGCCGGAGGTAGACGTGGCAGTGGTTCGTATTACAAAGAATTACATTCCACCAAATGATCCTTTAGCCGGATGAATAGACCCCAACCTAAAGGAGCTTACCAAATGGCGGGTAAATGCCTGGAAGTCAGCAATTGCCTTATCTGTATCCAAAGCCCTCTGGGCATGGAACAAAAACACGGAAACAGAGATTCATCAAAATGTTCCTAGGGAAAATGTAGTCAAGGCTTTGGACGAATTATAGCTCTCAGCAGACTTCACCTGTGACACGGCGATTGATACAAATCGTTACATCGCAAGATCAACATCACTACTTGTGATAGCCATATGGGTATTGTGGTCAGAACTACGGGAAGCTGACACTGTGTCAAAACCAAATTTTTTGATGGTAAATCACTCTTTGCAGAAAGGTTACAGAAAGCCATTTTCCACATCACTAGGAAAGTCAGACTTGATTCCCCAGAACTGCCGAATTAGATGTACCCGGGGATTCAGGGATGCTTACTTGCACACACCCATACTACAACTGTTAGAAGTATCTGAGATTTTCGGTCAACCAGGCCCATCTACAATTCCAGAGTCTCCCCTTCGGACCCTGCACTTCCCTCAGAGCCCTCACGAGGGCTTGGATCACTATTCAAGCTTCTTTATGAGAACTGGGTCTCAGTTCTTATTACTAACCAGACAATATCCTCCTTTTATCAAAAGATCCAGCCCAGCTAGTGGAACACAGGTGGATACTGTGGCCTACAAGATATGGTTGGATGGTAAATCATCAAACGAATCATCTTTTTTCCAGTTTAGGCTCCGTTATTCAACACCGCAATAGGGGCGGTGTCCCTGCCATCTCAGAAAGTGTGAGCAATCATTCAGAAAGTAAGGAGAGTGAGGACATGGTCCTACATAACAGCCTCGAGCTAACTCAACTTAATAGGGATTTTTGTCTTTTTGTATCCAGATGATCCCATGGATACCTCAGGCACCTTTTAGCTAGAATTCCTGAGGCAATGGAGCATACCGTCTATCCCAGTCCATATATCAAACAAGTTTGATGCATAGGGGTCTGCACTTGTGGACAAAGAGGGAGATGCCTGTAAAGCCACGTCCATTAAGGCATGTCTTCTGGACCACAGTTACCACAGACGCTGATGCAATAGGCTAGGAGGCACATTGCAACCAGATGTTGGTTCAAGAGAGATGGGCGTTCAATGTGGCAGACATCATAGCAAATATCCTGGAAATTCAGACGGCTTATCTCGCATCGACAGGATTTTCTCTCTCAAATCAAGGACAAATCAGGGGGGACAATACGTGTGACAAGGTTTTCAATAAGTTTAGATCTTTCGTGAATGACAAAACTTCAATCCTGATATACCCTCTTCCTCCCAACTCCTTGACTTCCTGCAAGCAGACCTTGATTTAGGATTAGGATTAAGCAATTTAAAGGTACAGCTGGTGGCAATCTCTGCTATGACAATAAGAGATGGGCCGAAGATCCTTTAATAATCAAATTCTTGAAGACAGTCAAGAAGATAAGCCCACCCATTAAAACAAATCTTTCCCACTTGGGATATCACTCTGGAGACCTTATCCAAACAACCTTTTGCCCCATCTGATTCCGCATCCTTGTGGAATCTCACTTGGAAATTATTTTTCTTTGTGGTGATGTCATCAGACTGGGGAGTATCAGAACTTCAGGCTCTGGGATCAGAAGACAATAATATTATTTTTTGTACTCGGATAGAGTGGAACTTGGAATGGTACATGGATTCATCCCTAAGTTCTCCTCTTCCTCTACTATCTCTGAACCTTGGGCCCTGCCAATCTTTTTAGATCCAATTTTGACTTTCTTCACAAAGACGATATTACTTCGGTATTAAGACACTATCTTCAAGCCACAACTCCCTTCCAGACTTTCATATAACCTATTTGTAATACTCCAAAAAAGAAAAAAAACAAAGACAGGGGCGAAGAAGCATCATCTGGGGCCCTCCGGCCATTCTGGAACTGTAGTATCCATCATGCCTAGTCATGTCTGTGAATATCAGAACTTTACAATACCTCATGGGACATGTGATTCTGCAGCAGCTGAGGAGCCATAGTTTGCAGATCCTTGCTCTAATACAATAGTTTCATGGATAATCAAGTTGTTTAAGAAGGTGTACAGGGTTAGGGGACTGGAACACCCTCTTCAGTTGGGCTGTATGCCACCCGGTTCTTTTCTGCTTCTTGGATGACCAGAGCAGACGTATCCATCAAAACAATCTAAAGGGTAGCATCATGGTCATCCCAACATGCGTTTACGAGACATTACAGAGTAGATCTGGCAGCTTTCTCATCTGTAGAAACTGGCAGACAGGCTATCAGGCCGGCATTTGCCTATTTTAAATTATTTTTCAAATAAATCTTTTACTATGCATCATCCCACCCATTTTAGCTATTTATTTGTCACAGGTATGCTGGCATAGAGGCACCGGGAAAACAGAAAATTGTTTAATACTTATCGTAATTTTCTTTTCCTGGCTCCTATCCATAGCAGCATACAATCCCACCTTCGGTATGCTATATTACGTAGAATGCTGGGAGTGCATTGATCCTTTTCTTTTATAATATTGACTGGTCCTGAGGGAGGAGTCAAGGCAGAGCTTGTCACAGGTATGCTGCCATTGATAGGCACCAGGAAAAAAAAATTATGGTAAGTATGAAACAATTTTCTGAGTTTTTTTTTTTCATTTTGGATAGATTAAGGGAGGGTTATAACCCCTGTAATATATATATTTTTTTTTTTGCCATTTGTGTCCCATTGCGAAGATTTCCCTTTACTTCCTGTCCTATAGCCAAACAGGAAATGAGAGGAAATCGCTGCAAATTAAGGTAGTTCACTGGGGACCCCCAGGTCACCAGAACTGTCCCCATTGGAAGATTTTCCCTGTATTATTTTTTTGGGGACAACCCAAAAGTTGGGATTTTCTCTTACTGTCCCTTTCAATGATAATGGTTAACAAGACAAATAGAGAGGGTGATTCAGCTTAGGAGGGGAAACAGACAGCAATAAAAACTGACAAGCATTCTTATCCCTCTCCACTCTATTCAAAACTAAAAAAAGTTTTGTCTTTAGTTATACTTTCTACCCAAAACCAAAAATGGAATGTATTGTAGCTTACCAATCATTGGATGTAGTGGCTGTATTCCTTTTTTTTTTGGGGGGGGGGGCTTTTTTCTCCTGTTTTCCCTTGGTGATCTGACCAGTAGCACACCTCCTGTATTATACAGACACCACTCTGGATGAAGGAGCGCAGGGGGCAGATTTGGACAGCAGCATTGTCAGTCTGAGTGAGGGAAGTGCACTGATAAAAATGATTCTGTTGGCTTGTAATTTTAACATAAAAATGTTATAATTTTCAACATAAAAATAAATGTTAATTAATTTACTTTGATATTTTAAGTACCTTACTTAATTTTCATTTGTTCTTAAAACACACCTTTTACATTTACAGAAATAATGTATAATATTGAGTAATCTAGACAAGACTGTTAAGGTATGTGCATTTCCATATTCTAATTGAGTTACATTTACTTTAAAAAATGAATTAAAAAAAATCTTTTCATTTGACTGAAATTGCAGGACGCATATGTTTGCCAAACGAGTTTTGATGCTGTATATTTTAAAGATTTTGACGTCTTTTGGAACTTTGAAAGCCCACATAAGGTAGCTCCCATACATTTGAGGCCCATCAGGACAAAAGAGCGCCACCAGTGACAAGAATTTTTCCAAGTCACTACAAAGCCATGCAGTGCCATTGAAAAGTAAGAGTGAACATCGAATAAATTATCGTTCACATGCTTTAAATGTTGCTTAACATACCATCCAAAATGTTTATTTTATTTGCAGATTATTATATTTATAATAAATGGACATACGTCCGTTGTATATACCTATTGAGACAACTCACTTGTGCGCATGCAAAGTTTGCGCTTACTGCATGCGGCAGAACGCAACCAAGATTCAGGGTGAGGGACCGCCATCTGTTAAGCTTAAAAACTATTTTGTGCCACAAAAGTTTATGTTTCAGCCGGTTCGGTTTTTGAGAGATTGGAATTCAAATTCAGATTATGTAACATCAAGCCCAAACAAACAAAAGCAAACTTACTGTTTGTTCAGTTTTTGAGATATTGGACATTCAGATTTAGATTATGTAACCTAAAGCCCTGCCTACTTTGCACTATGTTATTACATTTTAAAAACAAATATGCAATATTTATGCTGCATTGGCAGGAAACACAAGCATATTGCTATAGTGTATTTATAGTGTATTTTCTTCATATAGCACTCTCATTTTTTATCAGAAACAATTATTTTAGCCTGAGCTACCCTAAAAACCTAAAATATACCTCTGAAGTTTTTCAGAACATCTTTTTAGAGCTAGATGTGGGCAATCTATCTTCAAATGTTCACACTTTAACCGCTGCCCAAACCACCATAGGTGTATGTCGGTCTTTGCACAAGGGATAGCGCGCGCCCACCACGTGCCACGGGAGCAGGCAACCCACGATCGCTGTACATAGAGGCATGCCTATGTAAACAAGGCGATTCCCCGTTCTGCCAAATGACATGTCAGAGATCTTCTGTTTCCAGTGATTGGGAACAGCTATCTCTGTCATGTCCCTGGTAGCCCTTCCCTACAGTTAGAACAAACTCAGGCAACACACTTAACCCCTTTAACGGGCCCCAGTGTTAACCCCTTCCCTGCCAGTGTCATTTTTACATTGATCAGTGCATTTTTATAGCACTGATCAGTGTAATAATGTCACTGGTCCCCAAAAAGTGTCATTTGGGGTCAGATTTGCATGCTGCAATATCACAGTCCCGCTAAAAATCACAGATCGCCGCCATTACCCGTGAAAAACATTAAAAAAATAAAAGTCCCTAAATCTATCCCATAGTTTGTAGACACGATAGTCTTCACGCAAACCAATCAATATACACCTATTGCGATTTTTTTTTACCAAAAATATGTAGAAGAATATATATCGGCCTAAACTGATGAATACATTTGTTTTTTTATAGATTTTTTTGGATATGTATTATAGCAGAAAAAACTATTTTTTGAAAGAAATTGTCGGTCTTTTTTTGTTTATAGCACAAAAAAAAAAAAAACGCAGAGGTGATCAAATACCACCAAAAGAAAGCTCTATTTGTGGGAAAAAAAGAACATCAATTTTGTTTGGGTACAGTTTTGCATGACCTCGCAATTGTCAGTTAAAGCGACGCAGTGCCGTATCGCAAAAAATGGCCTGGTCGTTAATGGGGCAAATCCTTTCCTAAAAGGCTTAAAAAAAAGTTAATACATTCTGTATTCTATGGTCTTTACAGATATACTGTATATACATATGTGTATTTCAGTTTGATTTGTTAGCTGAGAAAGAGGCATTTTTTCTTTTTCTTTTTTTTTTTTAAATGTTTACATTTACATTTGATGCTGCTTTAATATCACATTTGTAACAAATTATAAATAATAAATGTTAATTAGTTTTGAAAGCCTGTTTCATGAGACTATTCCTTTTTAAAAAAAAACATATTATTGTATTATTTTTATATAAAAACCTTCAAACATATATCAAATACATTTGGGAAATAACTTTTACCAACTTAAAAAAATTGAGCAAGTTGCAAGTTAATATCACTTAGAACTAAGTAACTATAAGTAACTAAGTAATAGGGCAGCATGGTGGTGTGGGGGTTAGCACTTTCACTTAGCAACAAAAGGGTCACTACCTGCCTGCAGTTCTACCCTGTGCCTGCGTAGGTTCCTGTGTGAGGCTCGATTCACATCTATGCATGTTGCTTTTTAGCGTTTCTGCAGTGCTTTTTGCGGTGCTTGCCGTGTTTTTTGACACACGTTTTTACCGCGATTTTGTCACGATTTGCGTTATGCAGGTTTTTTTGTACACTGTATATAGCCGGTTGCTAAGGAGGGGGCCAGGAAGCCGGCCGCCGTGTCCTTAACAACCGATGAGTCATCAGTTGTCAGCAGGCTTCCCACTGAATGTAAAAAAAGAATTACCGGCTAAAAAAAAAACAAGAGAAAAAAAAAGACGTGGGGTCCCCCCCAGGTCCATGCCAGGCACTTGGGTATAGTATGGATTCGGAGGGGACCCCCCATGCCAAAATGTACAAAAAAATGGCGTGGTGGTCCCCTTAAAATTCATACCAGACCCTTATCTGAGCCTGCAGCCCGGCAGGTCAGGAAAGGGAGGGGGCGAGCAAGCGTCCCCTCTCCTGAACCATACCAGGCTGCATGCCCTCAACATGGGGGGATGGGTGCTTTTGGGCAGGGGGGGCTTTGCGCCCCCCCCACCTCAAAGCACCCTGCCCCCATGTTGATGGTGACAAGGGCTTCTTCCCGACAACCCTTGCTCGGTGATTGCCGGGTCTGTGGGCAGGGGGCTTATCGGAATCTGGAAGCCCCCTTTAACAAGGGGCCCCCAGATCCCAGCCCCCCTATGTGAATGAGTATGGGGTACATTGTACCCCTACCCATTCACTAAAAAAAAAAGTAGTTTAGTATTAAAAAATACAGTAGACAGTTTTTTACAAGTCTTTTATTAGGCAGCTCCGACTTCTCCACTCTCTTCTTCGCGCTCTCCGGTTCTTCTCCTGCTGTCCGGTGCCTTCTGCCGGGCTCTTATGCTCTTCTGCCTGCTCTTTTGCTAGCTCTTGCCCGGTCTTCTCTGTCATCTTCTTCCCTCTTCTCTTCTTCTGATGTTGACTCAACACTCCCGCTGTAATGTCGTGTGCTCGGTGCACAACCACTTATAAAGGCATGGGGCGGTGTCACCGCTGATGTCATCTGTGACTGGCCCCCTTATGATGTCACAGCCCAGGGCATGATGGGTCCATGACGTCACAAGGGGGCGTGGCCTTTGGATGATGTAATCCGATTGCCATGCCCCCATCATTATTTAGGAAATGCAGGACATCGGCGCCGACAGATCAGCGGGATGCCGGGGCGGCAGAGGAAGATGAACACCGGACAAAGAAGACAAAAGAAGAGTGGAAGAAGAAGCAGGGGGAGAAGGAGAAGACCGGAGGATGAAGATGGAGGTAGACCAGAGGAAGAAGCGGAGAAGAAGATTTTTAATAAAAGTCTTGTCAAAACTGTCTACTGTATTTTTTAACACTACATGGGTGCTTTGGGACCCCCCCTGCCCCAAAGCACCCATCCCCCCATGTTGAGGGCATGTGGCCTGGTATGGTTCAGGAGGGGGGCGCTCGATCATCCCCTCCCTTTCCCGACCTGCTGGGCTGCATGCTCGGATAAGGGTCTAGTATGGATTTTGGGGGGCCCCTATGCCATTTGTTAAAAAATGTTGGCATGGTGGGTCCCCTCTGAATCCATACTAGACCCAAGGGCCTGGTATGGACCTGGGGGGTACCCCATGCTGTTTTTTTTTTTCACGATTTTTTTTTTAGCCGGCATTCTTTTTTTTACATTGAGCAGGAAGCCAGCTGACAGCTGATGACTCATCTGTTGTTAAAGATGCGGCGGCCACCTTCCCGGCCCCCTCCTTAGCAACCAGCTATATATAGTGTAAAAAAAGAAATGAAAAAAAAACTCAAATCGCGGCAAAATCGTGGTAAAAACGCGGTACTTGCGTTTTGGAATGCCGGTCCATTGAATTCTCTTACAAGCAAAACGCTGCATTTTGCGGGAAAAAAGTCCCCAACCCTTTTCAAAAACGCAGAGGCACAAAAATGCATTGATGTGAACATGTTCCATAGGAACCCATGTTAAAAAATTTCCCTGCATTTCTGCAAAATGCAAAATGCATCAAATAATTCATTAGTGTGCCTAAAATAGCCCTAGTGTGTGTATGTATGAATGTGAATTAGGGATCTTAGATTGAAAGCTCCTGGAGAGCAGGGACTGATGTGAATGTACAATGTATATGTAAAGTGCTCTGTAAATTGAGAGTGCTATATAAGTACTTTAAATAAATAAGTTAATATATGTGTTCCTAACCTAAACATTTCTATAAACTGGAAAAATTTAGTTGGCTTTTCGTGAACATATGGTCTATAAACTGGAAACATTTAGTTGGCTTTACTTAAACCTATGGCCTATAAACTGTAAAAATTTAGTGGCTTTACTTAAAACTATACTTCCAGACAAGTTAAGGTATGTATTCCTAACTTAAAACATTATGGTCTATAAACTGAAAAATTAAGTTGGCTTTACTTAAAGCGGGATTCTGTCATTAAAAAAAAAATTAAAAGTCAGCAGCTACAAACACTGTAGCTGCTGACTTTAAATAAGTACTTACCTGTCCTGGGTGCCCGCGATGTCTGCCGCTAGAGGCTGACCCGTCCCTCGGCTCTCAGGTCCCGGCACTGCCATCCTAGGTAAGGGAAACAGGCAGTGGAGCCTTGCGGCTTCACTGCCAGTTTCCTACTGCGCATGCACGAGCGGCCCGGCGCTTTGCGAATGGGATGCGATGTGTTGTGGGACACACACAGTTCCCATAACACACCACGCCCCATTCCCCAGAAGACAACGCGGGGAGCAGAAGACTGAAGATCACCACGGTGTAGGAAGAGGCAGATTCGGAAGACTGCCTAGCAACAGCCATTTCACGTAAGTAAAAACATTTTTTTTTTCCTCCATTTTTATAGGTATTTTTTGGTGCATTTTTTTTTCAGGGTGGACCTCCACTTTAAAACAACAAAGTTGAAAACATGAAAAGTCTAATGAGTCAGACAAAGATAAGTTTAGTTGACAGTACTTAAAAAGCTGATGCAAATAGTTGCCTCATTTTTTGAGTAGACCCAGCACAATATTTTTACAGTGTTAGCTGTACTAAAAGATTTAAAAACATGAAACAAGTTGAAGTTAAAATGCAGATAATACATTATAATCAGCTACAGAAAACATTTTCTTCCTGTTGGGATAAAGGTTTTACATAAATACAGTAAATAAAAGCTGATCATTTTAAACACTCCCGCCAGTGTTAAATGGTCTGTTTCATCCCTGCAACTGAGAGGTTTTCTGTTGAAAAGCAACAGACTTACTGGCTGAATCCCCTGATGAAAATAGAAGAAAGAAAGCCTAATAAATAAAATTTATACAGCCATCCCATCAAGCATTGGTAAGCTGCACTATAATACATGATTGCTTTTGGGTTTACTACTTCTTTAATGCAGTGGATTTACTAAAGGCAAATAAACCGAGCACTTTGGAAGTGCAGTTGCATTTTTTTTCCCAGAGCACAGTGAATATGGTGAAGCTCTGCTGATTTCCACCATCCAATCATGTGCAAGCAAAAATACTGTTTTTTTTTCCTAACACCTGATTGGGTAAGCTTCACCACATTCAGTAAACTCTGGGGAAATTGAGTAAAACTGCACTTGCAAAGTGCATGGTCTATTTGCCTTTAGGAAATCAACCCCCATATGTACAGTTTGGAGGGAAGAAGGGAAAGGGGAGACATGATTGAAACCTTTAAATACTTTGAAGGTGTGAATAAGGTTGAGAAGGGCAATATTTTCAATATGAAGCTAAGATCAAGAACACGGGGACATGACCCCAAACTAGCAGGAGGAACGTTCAAAACTAATCTTTGAAAGTATTTCAATTGTAAAGAGGCACTCCTCTGACCACTAATATACAGTGAGTAAAATTAGTATTTGATCCCCAAGCAAAACATGACTTAGTACTTGGTGGAGAAACCCTTGTTTGCAAGCACAGAGGTGAGACGTTTCTTGTAGTTGGTTACCAGGTTTGCACACATCTCAGGAGGGATTTAGGTCCATTCTTCTTTACTGATCTTCTCTAAATCCTTAAGGTTTCTTGGCTGTCGCTTGGCAACTCGAAGTTTTTTGCTCCCTCCCTAAATTTTCTATAGGATTAAGGTCTGGAGACTGGCTAGGCCACTCCATGACCTTAAAGCCTTATATATACAGTGGGGAAAACTTAACCCCCTGCCAATTTTGTAAGTTTGCCCACTTACAAAAAAATGAAGGGTCTATATGTTTTATCATAGGTGTATTTTAATTGATAGAGACAGAATATTAACCAAAAATCCAGAAAAAATACATAAAACAAATGCTATAAATTGAGTTGCAGTTCAGTGAGTAAAATAAGTATTTGATCTGATCCCCAAGCAAAACATGACTTACAGTAGTACTTGGTGGAGAAACCCTTGTTGGCAAGCACAGAGGTAAGACGTTTCTTGTAGTTGGTGACCAGGTTTGCACACATCTCATGAGGGATTCTGGTCCCATCTTCTCTAAATCCTCTAAAGCCTACTCATTCTCCAGACCGTAATCCTATAAAAAATGTATGGAGGGAGCTGAAACTTTGAGTTGCAGAGTGATAGCCAAGAAACCTTAAGGTGGGCAAACTTACAAAATCGGCAGGTAGTCAAGTTTTCCCCACTGTATATATACAGTGTGTGTGTAAATATATATATATATATATATATATATATATATATATATATATATATATATATACATATATATATATTGTATATGTCATGTATTAAAAGGTATTAGGATTGTTGTCTTCTCTGTTTGGCCACTGCCCCTGTGGCCTCTCTGGCTGCTGTGTCCATCCGAGAGACTAGTGGACCCTCACTGCACTGCCTTATCATGTGGGATATTATTTGTATGTATTGCATATTGATTTGACAATGTATTATTTTTTCATTATATCTAGCATTTTATACACTCCGTTCTGTTCTGGGGAATCAACGGTGGCCATGAAATACGTTGACATGTAATATGTTATAGATGCCCTCATATACAGTATACACTATATTGTCAAAAGTAATGTGTCGCCTGCCTTCCCCCGTGTTCCCGGTTAAAAAAAGCCATCTATCTATCTACGCTATATTGTCAAAAGTATTGGGAAGCCAGCCTTTACACGTACAGGAACTTTAATGCCATCCCAGTCTTAGTCCGTAGGGTTCAATATTGAGTTGGCCCACCCTTTGCAACTATAACAGCTTCAACTCTTCTGGGAAAGTTGTCCACAAGGTTTAGGAGTGTATCTATAGGAATGTTTGACCATTCTTCCAGAAGCACATTTGTGAGGACATGCACTGATGTTGGATGAGAAGGCCTGGCTAGCAGTCTCCGCTCTAATTCATCCCAAAGATGTTCTATCGGGTTGAGGTCAGGACTCTGTGCAGGCCAGTCAAGCTCCTCCATCCCAAACTCGTTCATCCATGTCTTTTTTGGACCTTGCTTTGTGCACTGATGCACAGTCATGTTGGAACAGGAAGGGGCCATCCCCAAACAATTCCTACAGGATTAGGAGCATGAAATTGTCCAAAATGTCTTGGTATGCTGATGCCTTAAGAGTTCCCTTCACTGGAAATAAGGGGCCAAGTCCAACCCCTGAAAAATCCCCACACCATAATCCCCCTTCCACCAAATGATTTGGACCAGTGCACAAAGCAAGGTCCATAAAGACAATATATTGACAATATAGTGTATCTCTATGATCGTCTGCTAAAAGACATAAGTCTGTATTTATGTTTATTATCTATTATCTAGGGCTAATTTCCTTATGTCTGAGACAGTGTGATTGTAATGTGCTTTTAACCCTTAAAGGGAGTATTTTGCATATTTTTATTGTTATGTAAATAAACAGTTTGATTATATAGAATGCATGTGTTGCCTCGTGATGTATGCAATACACCTTTACAGACAATTAAAAGATCATTAATGTAAGTAATTCCTTTTCTTGAAAGGAAATGCTCCACTGGTTTCCCACAGTTAAAACTGCTGAGTGATGCTGGGGCTAGAACTATGCAGGCACTATCAGATCAAGATCAACCCTAGCAATGCTAAGGTTCTACAGCAACCTGGATGAAAAGGCTGATCTATGCAGTATGTGACAGTAATGCCGCGTACACACGAGCGGACTTTACGGCAGACTTTGCCCGGCGGACTTTTCGACGGACTTTATGACGGACTTTCTGAATGAACGGACTTGCCTACACACAATCAACCAAAGTTCGTCGAATTCGTACGTGATGACGTACGACCGGACTAAAACAAGGAAGTTCATAGCCAGTAGCCAATAGCTGCCCTAGCGTGGATTTTTGTCCATTGAACTAGCATACAGACGAGCGGACTTTTCGACCCGACTCGAGTCCGTCGGATAGATTTGAAACATGTTTCAAATCTAAGTCCATCCAACTTTTGAGAAAACAAAGTCCGCTGGAGCCCACACACGATCGAATTGTCCGACGAAATCCCGTCCGCCGGGCAAAGTCTGCCGTAAAGTCCGCTCGTGTGTACGTGGCATTAGAAAGCAACCTCTCAAGTGGAACCACAGGTAGGAATTCATTATTTTAATGCTAGGTGCATTCATGCTAAGCAACATATAGCCAATACTTAACCTCCCTGGCGGTTTTTCCGAGTGTGGCTCGGGGTTAAAATTCTGCACCATTAGCGGTAACCCCGAGCCACACTCGGGATTGCATCGCAGGATCCTGGTGTCTCCTTACTTACGTTGTCCCCGGGATCCTGCGATGTCCCCCGCAGTGTCCGAGGGCTGTGTCCTCCTCCGAAGTCTCTCCATGCCAGGCTCCGTTCCCTGCGAGCGTCGCGACGCACAGGGGCGGAGCCTGGCGGCAAATTCAAAAAAATGTAAAAAGCATAAAACATACAGTACTGTAATCTTACAGATTACAGTACTGTATGAAATTATTTCACATCCCTTTTGTCCCCAGTGCTCTGGCCCATGCCCTGCATGCAGTTTTATATTGCATATACTGTTCTTTCTGCCTGGAAACTGGAGATTGTCCATAGCAACCAAAAAGTGTCCCTTTACGTCAAAAATGGCTTTAGACCAGCTAGAAAACAGCGATAGTAAATTAGAACACTTGCAGAATTGAGCGATAGTGAATCGTGTGGAAATTTATTTTATTACTATTTATTTTTATTTTTTTTAATTATTATTTTTTTTTTATTATATTATAATTTATGTTTTTGTGTTTCAAACTTTATCATACCCGGGATATCTACTAGACTCTGGTTTGGACAGATTTAAGTGTGTTATTGTTAAGATTTACAGACCTACAATATAAAACGCCAAATTTCCATGCAAAATAATTGTACCGCTTTCAGCACCTAAAATCAGAAAGAATCATACCGCCAGGGAGGTTAATACCTGCCCTGTTTCCCCGAAAATAAGACCTAGCGTGATTGTCAGTGATGGCTGCAATATAAGCCCTACCCCCCAAATAAGCCCTACCCTGTTTCCCCAAAAATAAGCCCTACCCTAAAAATAAGACCTACAAGGACTTTAACTAGGGCTTATTTGGGGGGTAGGGCTTATATTGCAGCCATCACCGACAATCACGCTAGGTCTTATTTTCGGGGAAACAGGGTACCTAACAGATCACTATACTTCCGCTGGCAATTGCTTGATTTCCTTTTTTCTCTAAAAGGAAGGAGCATCATCTAGGATGAGCATTTACGGCACTTCCTGGACTGTGATGTTGGCCTAGAAATGACACCATCATGTAAATCCTGGTGCCAGTTCTTGGCTGTGTTCACAAATGTTTGACAAAGATCAGTTACTGCTGAAGCTTTTCACCTTATGGCTTGCTACTAAATTACAATGTTGCCATCTGATCAGTGGGAGAGAGTAAACTTAGGAAATGCTCTCACCCACCAGCAGCAGACTGAAGACATCATCTCAGCCTAGGCAGAGTCACATGACTGGAACTCAAGGACTGCTTTTTAAAAATGAAAGGTGGAACGCTTAAAAAAAAAACACTGTTGCTGTAAATTTAGATATGTTGGGAATTTATTTTTTCAGACTTGCAGTAAAAAGTCAACTTTAATAATAATGGAGTAAAGGTTCCTGTAGACATAAGAAAACATTAGCAAGAGTCAGCTGTTTAAATTTAGACTGGGTGATGCTTGTATGTCCATAGTGCACTTGGCCAAACCTGCATAGAAAAAGAATGATTGGCTGCGAGGTATTTTCTAGCCAATTGCTATCGTTTTCCCCTGCAACACTGACAGTCTGACGCTTGTAGAACTCCCTCTTTATAGACACAAACATGCAAGTTCACCCAGTGTGGATGTTTCACAGCGATCATTGATGAAAACGCTTATTTGGCAGCTGGATTGTACATGAACAGCTGGCTACCATTCAGTGTCTGTAAGCATCTTAAGCCATAGATCAGACAGAACAGGAATTAGTGGCTAAATGTCTGTTGGTTGGGTTATCCGTGGTCAGTCACACCTACAACCTCTCCATCCCTTGTTACTTAGACACTATATCTGTGAAGTAGGTTGGAAACACGAAAGGCACATACCTTTCTTTAAAATGTAAATCGAAGCTCATAAGTAGGTAAGGAGATATATCTGTTTACACACTGTCAGTCATTTTTATTGATTCCCATGTGAACTATATGCATTTAGTAATCACTTTGCATGAAAGACAGTACGTTTAACCTTGTAATAAAGTTCTGGCTGCTTCCAGCTATTTGAACTGAATCATAGAGTGTTGGCATTGCCTGTTTAACCATTTCAGTACTGTGCTGCCAATTTGGCTCCAGACCAACATTGAAAGCTAATGCCAGTTTCATATTCTCCACTCCAGTTTTACTGTTATTGACAGCTGTATTTCTGGGACCAATGCCAGTCATTTTGCTTAGGAAAAGCCAGGATGTAACAAACAAATGTGAGTGCAAATGACACAATTTCAATGCAATCAGTATACTGTTGCACATTGCAAAGGGCCACTTTTCAGAAAATGGTTTAGTATCGCTCATCTCTCTCATCTTGTCTGCACATGCACAGCTCCTTGCCATGGGGTTTGCTGGCAGGGGCAGACCTTTAGTGCCCATAAAAGGCAAATGGACCATCTTGATCATGTAGATCTTTTTCATCGCCCTCTGTTTGGTTTGAATTTTCAGTATTAACCCCTTAAAGGACAAAATTACGCAGACACAAAATTTGAAGGTGTATGTAAAGCCAAAACAGTGTTTTTATTTTGTTTTGGATAGCATGATGGGCGCATCTTGTTAAGTTGATTGCCGTTGAGTCAAATGTATTTAGAATGCTTAAAGTACATTAGAAGTTTTTGTTTTTTTTCTGTTTTAATCCTTAGCTCATTGTCTGGGCAAATCAGGATGCCCTTTTATTCTTCCTCCTCAATTGCTGTCCATGGTGCTGAACCTCTACATAAACACAGTTTCAGCACCATGGAGAGTTATTGTCTGCAGTATGTCTTTTTTTTTTATTATTAAAGTGGAGTTCCACCCATATAAAAGTCAGCAGCTACAAAAAGTGTAGCTGCTGACTTTTATTAATTAATTTATTAAGCAATGCGGGCAAACGAAGCCTCGCTCCTCTCCCCCTCCTTTCTGCGGCATCGGCATTGTCACTGTGGGCACACGGCTGTGGCTTCACAGCCGGGCACGCACTGCGCATGCGCCAGCCGCATGTGGGAAGTGGGAGTTGGATCCCTATAAAATACTTTTCACTAAGACAACATTTCTGTATTAAAAATCCTTGTTTTTATTGGTCTTATGTAATATTCTAATTTTCTGAGATACGGAATTTTGGGTTTTCACTAGATGTAAGAAGTAATCATCAAAATGAAAAGAAATAAATGCTTGAAATATATTCACTTTTTGAATTTAAATACTGAAATAAATTAACTTTTTGATGATATTCTAATTTTATGAGATGCATCTGTATATCAAGTAGTCCAAAGGTTCAGTTTTCTTGTTACCAGTGACACCAGCATTTATTAGGACAGAGATAACGAACATGTTTAATCCTGTGGAAGGATCATAATGTTAGGGTTTGAGAATCATATGCACACTGATTATGGTTTCCACCAAGTTGTCCCAGAGGGCTTTTTCCTTTCCCTCCTATGTGTGTGTGAGGAGGGGTGCGTGGCGCACCCTGAGACATCTATATACAGTGCCTTGAAAAAGTATTTATACCCCTTGAAATTCCACATTTTGTTATGTTACAACCAAAAATGTAAATGTATTTTACTGGGATTGTATGTGATAGACCAACACAAAGTGGCACATAATTGTGAAGTGGAAGGAAAATTATAAATGGTTTTCAAATTTTTTTACAAATAAATATGTGAAAAGTGTGGGGTGCATTTGTATTCAGCCCCCTTTACTCTGATACCCCTAACTAAAATCTAGTGGAACCAATTGCCTTCAGAAGTCACCTGATTCTTAAATAGTGTGTAATTTAATCTCTGCATAAATACAGCTGTTCTGTGAAGCCCTAAGAGGTTTGTTAGAGAACCTAGTAAATAAACAGCATCACAAAGGCCAAGGGACACACCAGACAGGTCAGGGATAAAGTTGTGGAGAAGTTTAAAGCAGGGTTAGGTTATAAAAAATATCCCAAGCTCTGCACATCTGACGGAGCACTGTTCAATCCATCATCCGAAAATGGAAGGAGTATGGCACAACTGCAAACTTACCAAGACATGGATGTCCACCTAAACTGACAGGCCGGGCAAGGAGGGCATTAATCAGAGAAGCAGCCAAGAGGCCCATGGTAACTCTGGAGGAGCTGCAGAGATCCACAGCTCAGGTGGGAGAATCTCCACAGGACAACTATTAGTTGTGCTCTCCACAAATGTGACCTTTATGGAAGAATGGCAAGAAGAAAGTCATTGTTGAAAGAAAGCCATAATAAGTCCCATTTGCAGTTTGTGAGAAGCCAGGTGGGGAGACACAGCAAATATGTGGAAGAAGATGCTTTGGTCATATGAGACCAAAACTGAACTTTTTGGCCTAAAAGCAAAATGCTATGTGTGGAGCAAAACTAACACTGCACATCACCCTGAACATATGGACAACTTAATACATATATTGTACACAGCAAGGGGCTGGTCATCTGCAATTAGGTCTTTCCAGGGAGAGAATTGCTATTTTAACTTATTGTATGTGTTATGTCCATGTTGAGAGGACAGGAAGAATGTATACATTGTATATTTTTGAGTATTGTGAATAAGTAACTAAGCATTTTTTTTCCAGAGTCAAGAGTAATTATACAGCACCTTAAAACCCCAGTGAGCTACAGTTAGCATCTGTGGTGTTTTATTAAAAGATACAGAAATAACTAGCACAACATGCCAAGTATGCAAGCTGGTATCCCCAGAACAAAGGAGCTGTGAACATGCAGTGCCCCTGCTCTTTGGATACCAGCCCACATACCCTTCAGCACTAGAGGGTTGCTTCGAAATTGGTTTCACCAAAAAATGGTGGTCTTCCTCCTCATGCACAGGGGTGACTACTGCTGATGACACTGGATCAGATGTCGCAGGACATTTTCAGACATGGCTGGACCTTGGCAAGGAAAATATTAGTTAATAGAATTTGTTTTTGTTTGGTCGTTTTCTTTTATAGTTCCATTTACCCACCCATACAATGTACTGGTTAGGGTTTAGATGGATTCCTATATCCAATTCACCTGGAAAATGGTGACCACCTACTTGCTTCTCATGGGGTAGTAGGTAGGTGCAACATTATTCCCACCCTTGCCAGAACTCCATCCTGGGTACTGGGAGCGAGGTATTTTATATTTTCCCTACTGTTTATAAATTCCTGTTTCACCAGTATTTTATCTGAAACTCAGTTATCTGCTCATTTCAGACTTTCCTGCAATTTTATTTTTGTATAATCCTGTATGAAACTTTCAGACATTCAGATGGAAACTTCATTAATAATATCTCATCCTAATTTGGGAACAGGAAGAATTCTGTTCTGCCCATGACAGAAACTCTTTCACTATGGTCTAAGGCTCTAAGGGTCTAAGGCTTTTAAGAAAGCTTTTAGTGATATTGTCCTTGTAATAAAAATATACTTTTTTTTACCAAAAAAGAACATCTACATAAGACAAACATGCCCACACTAAAAAAAAGTGCAGTTATTTTTTGATGTAGAGGATGTAGCAAATGTAAAAAGTGGAGCGTCTGCAGATTTTAATAATTTAATAGTGACTAAAGAATGAAGGGAAGTGTAAAGACTCAGAGAAACAGGTCGTATTTGCCAGCAAGTTGCTGTATCACATTTAGGAGCTGGTCATGATATTTGGTGCCACATTGCCACTCTTTATATTGAAAAGCTTATTTGTCAGCTTACATTCTGAAGGGATTTAACTGGATGGCATAGGAGAATCTTAGTATTTTTATGGCTGCAAGAGTTGTAATATCACCAGGGGCATATCATTTCTGTGGGATAAAAGCACCTTCCGTTCTCCTTTTCTACTCTTTGTCAGCTGTTCTGTTCTTATTTTCTGTTGGCTGACTACTGTACGATCCTATATTTCAACTGGTTGACATTTTATCCTTCTTATCTTTTGGCTGACATCCACTCTATGCTCATTTTGTACATGAGAATACTGGGAACTTTTGGATTTGGAGGCAAATGCAACCAACTGGTGCTTTTATAGGAATAGTTTCCTGTTTGTTCAAAACAATGTACCACACAAAGGGGTTGATTTACTAACTGGAGAGTGCAAAATCTGGAGCAGCTCTGCATAGAGACCAATCAGCTTCCAGTTTTTTTTTTTTCCGTCAAAGCTTAATTGAACAAGCTGAAGTTAGAAGGTTTCTATGCAGGGCTGCACCAGATTTTGCACTTTCCAGTTTTAGTAAGTCAACCCCAAAGTGTCACAATAATTGGTGGTCATGGTAAAAGGTGGTGTGGTTTTGGAAAATATGGTTTATTTTAACATACCTTTTCACATGTTTATGTTAAAAAAGGGGAAGCTGTAAAAAAATAAATACTTCATGAACTGAACAAAATGAGTACTGCCGTGTAAAACTGATATGCACTCCACTTTGTTTAAAACACACCATTCCCAAGGTTTTACATTCTTTCTCCATTAACTTCCTTTGCAGCTCTCTCCATTTGGTTACCATGGGGGAAGTAGATGCTCAAAGACTTAAGCCAGGTGCTGTGATTGCCAGTCAGAATGGCCAGCATTTGTCAATGACTGCGGGTCCCCTTCTGATTCGGATCCAAATGGTGAAAAGAAACACTCAGAGCCACCAGATACAGGCCTGGTGGGGGAAGGGATGCTTCCTCCCTATGGCTAATTCAGATCTATTTACTCTATGTGGGCAGCCATGGGTGATTACCCTTGTTCAGGAGATCTCTTCAATATTCTACATATAGCTTCTGTACCGGTTACTCTGAACAGGGTCTGGAGTAGTATAGAACAAAGCACATTTTTAAAGAACATTTCAGAGTCTTTACAAATTTTAATAAAGGTTTTTTGAAAGTGTCACATGATGCTTGTGTGGTTTCAGCTTGTGCTACAGTGTTTTATAAAGATCCATAGTCTGGAGGAAGCAGCAAAGGCTTGGATACCGTATATTACAATTGCAACAACATAGAGAACATTTTTCTGGAAAGACATATTCCAAAGTTTCCCTGAACCAAGAGTACCCTTTTACTCACTTGAGCACTGACTGCTTGCATCTAGTACACAGTAGCATTATGTACTATTCAATTAGACACAAATGCGAGACTGGAGGAAAAAGAAGACTCTAGAATATGGTGGCTCAAGCTGTGGCCCTCCAGCTGTTGCAGAGCTACAAGTCTCATCCTGCCTCTGCCTTTGGGAGTCATGCTTGTAACGGTCGGACTTGCAATGCTTCATGGGACTTGTAGTGCCACAACAGCTGGAGGGCCACAGGTTGAGCACCCATGCTCTAGAAGAGGGGTGTCAAACTGGTGGCGCTCCAGCTGTTGCGGAACTACAAGTCCCATCCTGCCTCTGCCTTTGGGAGTCATGATTGCAACTGTCGGACTTGCAATGCTTCCTTTCCCTAGCTCACACCACCAAGCAAGCATCTAAAATATATAATATATAATAATAGATAAATATTCCTAATGCAGCCACTCTCCATCCATGACCATTGGAGCCTCCACAGCAGTAGAAGACAGAAGCTATGAAAGGCCTGAATTTAGGAACACAAAGTATCAAAATGTACTACAAGATCAGGCTGGCTACAATGAAGATATATTGCATCACTTCCTGTAATAATAAAAAAAATAAGAGGAAATCCTACAACAAAGGTACAACAATGGCAATAAAAACCCCTAACCTTTAACTACTATATAAATTGGCTGGGGTTGGTCCTTACTTTTAAATTATTTATTGTGTTTAATAGTAAACAAAAATAACTTTGATCTGTGCAAAATTACTATCATTTTGTAATTTGTAATTGCTCAGATATTCAGGACAGCCCATCACCAACACCAATGTCAACACCCCAATGCTAATCTGCTATGTGGCTCTGATCAACTTCCTTCTTGAAGGTAGACAAAACTTTGAAGGATATGACCAGTAACTACCTGGACTTAACCCCTCTCTCTCTATATCTATATATATATAGATAGATATATAGATATATCTATATATCTACATATATACAGTATATGTTAGAAGGCCAGTGTGCTGGCCTGAATTTATGGGAGGAGCCCGGAGGGTATTTAAGCTGACCACTTCCACTTCCTCTTTGTCAGTTTCAGTGCACGATACTACATGTCACTGTGCTGACTATTCCCAGCTTACCTTGTGTTCATAAGTCTGTGCGTTCGATTACAAGTGGGTTGCGGCGTCTTCGACGGCGGTTCTCGCTTGCTGTTGCAGGTAGGGTTCAAACCTTTTTGTTCATATGCAATGTTACCATTGGATATGTTTCCTATACCTGCAAACTTAGATTTGCAGGCTCGCTCTGCCTTGCTTGTCATCCTATCCACAAACATACGTTTCTTTCGTAGATCCAAGCCTCTGAGCCATTGTCGGTTGTTCTCTGATATCACTCCATACAGGCTTCATTTTCTCATAGGATTCACTGTCTATGGGGTTGCCGTCTCATCCATTTGGAGATCAGCATGTATTATTTGCATGGGTTCTGTGTCTGATTGATTGGGGTGGTAATTAGACCCACATGGGGCCTTGTCTGCACTTTGATTAGCCTGGGGGGCTGGGTGGTTGGTATGTGTTCGGTTTTAGAAGTAAGGTGTGGTATACACGCTGCAACCGATTTGTATTGGATTCACTTCATACATCTTACAACCGATTTTGTATCAGTGCCATCTCTTTACAACCGATTCATATTGCATACCTGCTACAATCCGATTCGAACCTAGTCGCATCGGCAGCACAACGGTTCGCATCGGATGCATCCCGCTCACTGATTCTTATTTAGTCCCTGTTGTACCCCACAAATGGTTCGTTGTTTATGTAATTTTCTACTGACTGTTTCGTATTGCTTTCATGTCATACGAATCACAGCCGGATTCAAGCCTAGTCACCTCGGCGGTACAACAGTTCGCATCGGTCTTATCCTGCACACCAATTTGTAGTGGTTCTTACCATACCCTACGATTCATTATTTATTTTATTTATTTTTTGTCCGATTCACATCACCTCAGCAGCTACATGCATCACAGTCCACTCCGAACCTAGTCGCACAAGCGGCACAACGGTTCGCGTCACGAGTATCCCACACACCAATACGTTACAGTCCCTATAACAAATCTACGATTCGTTACGTATGCCACTTCGCAGTTCCTTCCTACATATACAATTTCTGCTATCCTTTTCTTTTTCGCCTATCAGTAGGTGACCTTTCTTGCAATCGCTGCAAGCTATGCATCTCATCATAACTCCTTACAATCGCTGCAAAACACGCATATCAGCATATACCCATTTGCAATCGCTGCAACATGCATCTCAGTATAAACTCCTTGCAATCGCTGCAAGAACACGCATCGCAACATCTACCCATTTGCAATCGCTGCAAAAACATGCATCACAGTATAATCTCCTTGCAATCATTGCAAGATCACGCATCTCAACATTTACCCATTTGCAATCGCTGCAAAAAACATGCATCTCAGTATAATCTCCTTGCAATCATTGCAAGATCACGCATCTCAACATTTACCCATTTTTGCAATTGCTGCAACATGCATCTCAGTATAAACTCCTTGCAATCGCTGCAAAAAACACGCATCTCAGCATATACCCATTTTGCAATCTCTGCAAAACATGCATCTCAGTACAAACTCCTTGCAATCGCTGCAAATACACGCATCTCAGCATATACCCATTTTGCAATCACTGCAAGAACACGCATCTCATCATAACTCCTTGCAATCGCTGCAAGACAAGCATCTCATCATAACTCCTTGCAATCGCTGCAAAACACGCATCTCATCATAACTCCTTGCATTTGCTGCAAAAAAACACGCATCTCGGCATATACCCATTTTGCAATCTCTGTAAAATATGCATCTCAGTACAAACTCCTTGCAATTGCTACAAATACACGCATCTTACCATTTACCCGTTTACAATCACTGCAAAACATGCATCTTAGTATAAACTCCTTGCAATTGCTGCAAATACACGCATCTTAGTGTTTACCCAATTGCAATCGCTACAAAACACGCATCTAAGCATTTACCCATTTTTGCAATCACTGCAAAACACGCATCTTAGTATATACTCCTTGCAATCGCTGCAAAAACACGCATCTCAGCATATACCCATTTGCAAACATGCATCTCAACATATACTCCTTGCAATCGCTGCAAGCACACTCAGTGGTGCTCATACAGCCCACTTCATTATTATTTTTTTTTTTTTTTTTTTTTAGTGGCACTTAATCGATCACTCGTCTCCAGTGGCATTCATACGAGCCACTCATCGTTTTCGTCTATCTTTTCTCCCTCAGGTCAGTCGAGTTCAGGCTCCATCCTGTACCAGGTTGGACGTTATTTCCCAGGTAAAAAAACAAAAAAAACAAAAAAAAAAACCCGCTATGTTTGCATCTTCACCAGGGCCAGTCGCATACAGGGGGGACACATAAAAAAGAAAAAAAAAAAAAAAAACGCTATGTTTGCATCTTCACCAGGGCCAGTCGCATACAGGGGGGACACATAAAAAAGAAAAAAAGAGAAAAAAAAAAAGTAAAGAAATCTTGTTGCACTCATGTCACCCCTACTGCAGGTGTTCCCGGTCGACCGAGTTTCGATCATAACCAGGACCTCGCTACTAGAGCGTCAGTCAGGACCTAGTTCATGGGCTTTTCTATCACATCATTCTGCAGCACCCTTTCACTATACCGTTACTTCACATACATCATTGGACGTGATCTCCAGGCGTTAGTTCTGTCACATATGTCTATACATGACACTCTGTTTTCGAAGGGCGACCCTTCACCTCGCAGACAAGGTCGCTTAACAGTAGTCTTGCTGGCAGAGCAAGTGTTAGCAGGCCGAGCACACGTCACAACCTACAGACCGCAACATTCCTACGTAGGCCGTACCAGACTTCTACTTCTCGCCCCAGTACGCCCTGGGGTTCTGGTCTTCAGGTTTGTGCTTGCCACAGACAGGCACCCGAGCTATCGGTTATCTGGCCAGTCACCTCCTGGCCCACCTCGGTCACCACGCACTCTTCTGAGTTTTCTAAATTTCCACTCAACATAAGTTCTGCACAATAGTACTCTGTCAGCTCCTGTCTATGCCTATCATTCCTTTTTCTGTACTTCTTCCTTTTTCCTCCTCTCTGAGTTTTCTCTTTACCACTCCGCTCTCTATCCTATGGCTATGACTCCTCTTAAATATGAGCACCCAGCCCCCTTTTTGTCTTCTGGCAGCGAGGATTCACACCCGCCCCTCTGTTACCCCCCCAAGTGGCTCAGAGCGCGGCTGCCTGCAGTCCCTCAGGGGACGGAACATCCCCAAACTCATAGCTGAGTCGCAGGGATATTCCCTTTCCTGCTAACGGCCAGGAAGGCAAAGCTTTTCAGGCTCCTCTTCCCGCCTCCAGCTGCAGCTGGGCCCAACAGGCATCCCTACAATCCATCCACGGGGCCCAGCTGCACTCTTTGGTCTCCCCCCTTAGCCGCAACAGTTCAGACGCCCAGACCAGAGTCACACCTTTAAAAGATGGCCCTCCCGGACCTGGTCATGGTTCTGATGACAGCTTCTCCTTCTGCAGGTACACCAGGCTCTGCACCTATCGTCCTCCCCGTTCATCTTGCCCCAACCACAATCAGGGAGGATATATTGGAGGGCAAAATCGTCAATTGGCATCCCTGCTCATCTCAGTGCATGACTTAGCTGACAACAAATCATACGCCTGGGGGGGTTATCTCAGTGGTTGTCAAGTCGAGAGACCCCAGCCTCAGTCGTAAGCTGTCAGCCACTGAGTTTGCCCTGGCCTTCGGGATGTTCAGAGATGTACTTTGTTCAGCCACCCTCAGCAGGAGGGAGGAGCGGGACTTATACCTTCATGCAGTGACAGATTTTGCTTACAAATATGGAGGTTTTGCCTTCTACGACCATCGGTCATTTTCAGCCAAAGCAGCAGCGAGACTTGCCCAGTTCCAGATAAGCTCTGACCTGGAGCCTCACAGACACGGAACTCTTTTGTCGCCACTTCGCCCACAAAGCTGATGGTTTCGCCCAATCCCTTTACTTGAACCTGTCACACCAGGCCCAGTGTCACAGGGTTATCCATTACCGGTAGATCTAGACAAGTTAAGAGAGGTCTTCAACAATCTCAATGAACACATAGTGGAAAGCCCAACACATTTCATAAGTTTCTCAGGCATCGTCCTGGATACGCACGCCATGCAGCCTAGCCTGCCTTCTGACAAATTAGCTTGTGTTAGGTTGGTCATTCAGGAGTTTACCCGGTCACAGGAATGTACTAAAAGACAGCTGCAGTCCTTGATAGGCATGCTCAATTTCGCTAAGAGAACAATTCCTCAGGGGCGGTCGTTCATCTCAAGGCTCTTAGTCTTTCTTGCCTGAGTGCAGGACCCGACCAAGTCCTCAGACTAGACCCAGCAGCAATAGCAGACTTGGCTATGTGGGATGAGTTCCTCTTCAACTGGAATGACATATCAATGTTTTTCCCTCAGTATCAGCTCAGTCGCCCCAGGTAGTCACACATGCTGCAGCCTCCACTGGCTTTGCTGCAATTTTTGGCCATCACGGGTTTGCCAGACCTTGGCCCCCGGAAATCTGCCTGATTCCTGGTTTCCCTCGATCTTCGCATTGTTTGAGCTGTACCCCATCGTGGCAGCAGCCCAAGTCTGGGGCCACACGTGGACAGATCAGACAGAGCTCTTCACCACAGACAACCAGGTTACAGCTGACATCATTAATAAGAGTAGATCCAAGTCGCTCCCCGTCATGTCCTTCCTGCGCAGTCTGCTGCAGTTGTCACTACATCACCAAATTTAACAGTTACGGTAAGCATATCCCTGGCAAGTGCAATACTGCAGCCGATGCACTGTCCTGCTCCAATTTTGTCTCATTCTTCCAGCAGGAACCCAGAGCCGACCCATCATCCACTCCTATCCTACCTTGGTCTCAACTAACAATGGATTGAAGCCACACCTTGCCAATGCAACCCGGCTCATCAACCACTCACTGTCTAGCAACACACTAGAGGCTTATCCCACAGCCTGGAACACCTACCGTAGGTTCCTTGCCACTTGTCCCGGAACCACAGTAGATGATGTCACTCATGTCCTAGCCTTTATATCTTATTGCCACACACAGCTGGCTCTCCCTCATACCCCTATCAGGCTGTACCTGGCCGGTATCCAAGCCACTATGTCCTTTATCTTACGGTCTCCAAAACGCAACAAACCGGTCCCGGAGTGGATATAAACTTCTTTCGAACCAGCAACACCTGGTGCCCAGCAACGATCTTTTGACTGTCTGCTCTTTCAACTACCCAGCCAGCCAGTCTCCAGCCCGTTACTGCCTTTTTCAGGTCAACCCCCTGAGTGGAAATCAGTTTATTAAACATGTTTGGGTCCTACTGGTCAACTTAGGCCTAGACCCCGGGCGGTATTCTGGATATTCCTTTGGATCGGCGCAGCCTCAGCCACATCTCAGCACGGAGTACCAGACCATGTGACCAAGAAGCTAGGCAGGTGAAAGTCTGCCTGCTTTACCAGATATATATGCCTTCAAGATGGCCCTTTCTCCAAGCTCACTCAATGAGGTTAGAGGCAATAAAGATACTTCCCTACCTGGTTATTTTTGGCCCCTTTTCTTGCCATACCTACCAGACGACCAAAAGCCACACCTCAGGTCTATTTATGTTGTGAGTCTTGTCGCGTGTTTATGTGATCCACATTTGTCTCGGTCTTAGGGCCACGACCATAAGTTATAAGGCCAGTGTGCTGGCCTGAATTTATGGGAGGAGCCTGGAGGGTATTTAAGCTGACCACTTCCACTTCCTCTTTGTCAGTTTCAGTGCACGATACCCTCCCTCCCATTCCCCTTTTTACAGCACTTCTCAGCAAATTCTCCTCCACAATCATCCATTACTTATCTTGGGTATGGCCCCTTTCCTTGCCATACCTACCAGACGACCAAAAGCCACACCTCAGGTCTATTTATGTTGTGAGTCTTGTCGCGTGTTTATGTGATCCACATTTGTCTCGGTCTTAGGGCCACGACCATAAATATATATATATATATATATATATATATATATATATATATATATATATATATATATATATATATATATATATACTGTGTGTGTGTATATATATATATATATATATGTGTATATATATATATATATATATATATATATACACACATACACAGTATATATACAGATATATATATATATATATATATACATATATATATATATATATATATATATATATATATATATATATATAATATATTTTACATGTTTACACATTTGTCGCACTATAATAGAAATAGAACATGTATAGAACAGTGTACCAAATAATAGATTTGTAGATACAAAAAGGAGAGGATACAGTCAGCACTTTTTGATATTAAGAACCTCTCCACTCCATGTGAGTTAAGGGTAACTCCATCAGGGAACTGTGCCTGCACCGGGTGTCGCAGCTGGAGATAGCGGAAAAACATTTGAGATGGAATCTGGAACTCCTCCCTCAGGGAATCAAAGATGATGAGTGTGCTGCTTGGCATTATGTGTTGGATAGTTTTAATACCATATCTTGCCCATAGGCAGGGTCAGGGACTGAGTGTAAGTGTTTCAGTCTTGGGTTCCCCCACAGTGGCATATATGACGAGATGGTGGTGGTCGAGATGGTGGTGGGTGTGCTCAATTTAGCCATAACCTGCGACCACACCCGAACTGTAGTTCACATAGGGGTAGTAATGTCTGGGTGTGCTTTGGTTCCTCTAAAGACTAAGTTGCTGAGTGCAGCATAAGAGCCCAATATTCCCGCCTCTAGAATCACTGAAGGGTTGGAGCGGGACTGAGTAAACCACCACCTCACCGTCACCAATACCACCGCCCAATAGTACTGTTTCAGATATGGTAGTGACCCTACCTACCGGGGTCAGGGGCAAGGATTTCCGGGTTTGACATTTAGTAATAAGGCTTTGGAGCACCGGGTAGACATTATCCACCAGATATAGCGTGGGATCCCTCTGGACCTCTATTCCCAGGTAGCGAAATTTAGCGGTACACTTCAGGGGAATCTGAGTTGATAAGGTGGGGGTCGTCCGGGAGAGAGGGAAAAGTATGGATTTATCCCAGTTAATTCGCACTCCGGAGAAGAAGCCAAATTCGTCAATAAGTCTAAGGGCCTCCTCTATGCGTCGGGGAGGTACAGGAGAGTGTCATCAGCATAAAGGGATATTTTGTCAGTCAGTGGACCGATCCTCAGCCCCCCTACTGCGGAAGAGGCCCACAGGAGGAAATATTTCATGTTTACTTAACTAAAAAAGAATAATAATTTTTAATATACAAAAATAAAAGTCAAAGAAAATATGTACAAAATGGTTACATATGACATTTAAGACATCTATGCTTGTGTTGTTCATGTAAATGATTTTGTAAATGAATTCCCAAGAGTGAGGATGATCGCTAGTCAACTTCAGAGGCAGAAGAGCTTTATGTAATTATTTATCATAAAGAGGTGTATGGGTTATAGATTTAGACTGGCACTCATGGTTAGGAAGGGAGGCAATCTGCCAACCATTAGTACACATTGCAAAGGGCCTCTGTGCAAAAAACAATCTGACACTCAGATATGTGCATAATTTGTTGCCTACAAGTATTCTGGGCAGCCTGTGTTCAGTAGAAAATCGCAGGGTACAGTGTGTTGAGTCCATTTTCTATTCTTTTGGACCACATCTTACCATGTACTTAGAAAAACTACATAGGCTGGAGGCAATGGGCAGGAGTTTAGCTGGGCAAACAAAATATCTGTCAATCACTGGTTGTTTGATAAGCTATGGAGTCTTCTTCTCCTATACCTGCTTGCCCTGACTGTGACACTCACTATTAGCCTGTAGATTCCATTTACGCTGGTGCATGAATATATTACTGCAGATGTACATATCAGCACACCCAGTGATTGGAGAAAGTGTTTTTATAATAACACAAAACTCTTGTGGTTGGTTGTACATTGTAGAGTATAGTTTGACCTCCATATTTGCTTCAGTTATCCAGTATCCTTTCTTCTCAATGCATACCCTGGCTATCCTGATTCTAGGTAATATCTGCTTGCTAAAACCTTTAGGCTCTGTTTCCACTACTGTGAGTTGTTGTGCAACTTGACACATGTGAAGTTGCATGACAAGTCAAAATCCATGTATTTCAATGGTCCCCATTCTAAATGGTGCAACTCAAGTCGCAGCGACTCCAAAAAAGGTTTTTGTATTACTTTGTTCTGACTTTGGTGCAACTTGTTCTCCCATGGTTCTCACCAGTCGCATGACATCTCATCAAAAATTATTCTAAAAGGAAAACATTTTTGCGCTAGGTGTACAAAAATAAAAATGAAAGAAATGTGAATATAAAACCTGTGAAGAAGGTATCCTGCAGCTGGACACTATAACCCTGATAGGGGGCACCACTAAATATATATAAAGAAAAGTGCAGAGCTAGATATAAACAAACATTAGAAAAAAGAAAACCACAGTGCACAATGATTCACTAATGACAAATTAAATCAAAATAGTACATATTGTCCATACATATTCTGATATAGTAACAAACTGGAGTGTTGAAAAATTTTCTGTGAAATTAGATGCGCGGCTATCACCACCGCAAAACTCTATCACACTAAAAATATAACGTGCTTGGTATTTATATAGTGTCCATAAATACAGATAAGTGAATCCCTGTTTGGGTAAATCCGTGACTTCCACCGCAATAGACCCGTCACCATAGGAAGATTAAAGGCTTACCAGACAGCCCTTAGTAAAAGGCATGAAGAACCTCCACTTTTGGATGTTGTCCCTTCAGTGAGTGGGTCTCGTCCGGAAGCGATGAATAAGTGACAGCAGACGGTCATCAATAGGAAGAATTCATAAGTATTTCTGGTGAAGTTTCTCCTGCCACAGAGGAATTTTCTTCTTTGACAAATATGATTGTGTTATATGGTTTTCTTCTTTCCTTCCCAGTATAAGTTCTTGAAGCACCAATTTAAAGGGTTCTTCTACATGGATTGATATACCAAATGTGCAGAGCTTAAGGGCTTTAAAAAAAGCCTGTGATAAATAATATTATCAGCTTGGGAAGATCCTCCTATGGTTCCTCTTTCCTGTGGTGGCTAGTTGTGGCTTAAATGCTGATACAAAGATCACTCCTTCCTCCTGATCACAAGCCACAGGAAACAGTGGATCGGATTTTCCGACACACAAAGTTTGAGAGCAGGATATAACATTTTCCGACAACAAAATCCGTTGTCTGAAATTCCAATCGTGAAATCCGACGCACAAAGTGCCACGCATGCTCAGAATAAAGTGATGAAAGCTATTGGCCACTGCCCCGTTTATAGTCCCGACGTACGTGTTTTACGTCACCACGTTCAGAACGATCGGATTTTCTGACAACTTTGTGTGACCGTGTGTATGCAAGACAAGTTTGAGCCAACATCCGTCGGAAAAATTCCTAGGATTTTGTTGTCGGAAGGTCCAAACAAAGTCCGACCGTGAGTACAGGGCATAATGCCCCGTAAACACGGTCAGATTTTCCGATGGAAAATGTCCGATCGGAGCGTGTTGTCGGAAATTCCGACCGTGTGTGGGCTCCATCGGACATTTTCTATCGGATTTTCCGACACACAAAGTTGGACAGCAGGAGATAAAATTTTCCGACAACAAAATCCGTTGTCGGAAATTCCGATCGTGTGTACACAAATCCGACGCACAAAGTGCCACGCATGCTCAGAATAAATAAAGAGATGAAAGCTATTGGCCACTGCCCCGTTTATAGTCCTGACGTACGTGTTTTACGTCACCGCGTTTAGAACGATCGGATTTTCCGACAACTTTGTGTGACCGTGTGTATGCAAGACAAGTTTGAGCCAACATCCGACGGAAAAAATCCTAGGATTTTGTTGTCGGAATGTCCGAACAAAGTCCGACCGTGTGTACGGGGCATAACAGTTATTTTTTTCCTTTTGGGAGTTCTACATAAATAAATAAAAGCTGACATTGTAAGCATCCTTGTCAGTGTTAAATTGTTTGTCTCAACCCTTTAACTGCCTCTTTTCCTGGACAGCTTGGCCTGTTCAAGGAATTTGAAAAAATAACAGACTTCCTGGCAGGATCACCGGTTTAAAATGAAGGAAGAAAGCCTAAGGGCTCTTTCACACGGAGGATCCGTATGTCCATTTTTCATCCTTCCGTTTTCGTTTACATGTATCCCTATGGAGCGTCGGATGTCAGCGGTGAATGTCCGCTGACATTCGACCCGCTCCGATCCGAAAAGTGTAACGGAGGAAAAACCTACTTTTCCATCCGTTTTCGGATCGGATCGGGTGACCACAGACTCTACGGTCCATCATCACACGATCCCCCATAGGGGAGAGCGGCGCTCTGACAGGTCCGTCGCTGCACAGTGTGCAGCGATGGACCTGTCATCTTCCTGCTCAGCTGGGATCGGCGGAGCGATCCCCGCTGAGCAAGCGGGTGTGCACGGGGCGGATCATCACTGATCCGCCCCGTGTGAAAGAGCCCTTAAAAAGAAAACGAATGGAGCCACAACATCTAAGGATTGGTAAGCTGCAATATAATACATTTCTGTTTTTAGTTTTAAAATTTAAAGTTGTAACTTTAGGTATCCTTACAGAGGGTAAATCATTTAGCTTAGATGATCAGCACTGACAGGGAAGTGACAATTTTATGCAGACCACCTACCTGCTCATAAGACTACCTTTGTACCCTAAATTCTAGTACACATGGGCCGAATGTTGGGCGGTTCAATAGAAACTGGTCGACATTCGCCTGTGTGTGCAGCAGCCGGTCCGACAGAAGCCATGACCGAGAAAGGTCTGCCGACCGGATCCCTATCGGCGCTCTCAGCCTTCGGAATGTTCTGGCTGAGGGGGGGGGGGGGGGGCATCCCCCTGTTAGAAAACAATAGCAGAGCAGGGGAGATCGCTGTACTAACATCTGAATGTTAGTACATTGGCTCCGACCTGAGCTGCCAGGTTTTTTTTTGTGCAGCGAACAAAAATGTGTAGTGTGTACGAGGCTTAAATCGGAACTTCAGTCATTTTTTCAACTTTCCATCTATTAAATCTTCTGCCCTTGTTGTTTTAACTTTGGATAGTAAACATTTTTTTTCTGCCAGTAAATACATTATACAGCCCACTTCCTGTTTCCTGTCTGATCATTAGCCTAGGCTAAAGACATCATGCAAAGCTTTCTCTCTCACTCTTGTGAGAGTTTGCCAGCAAGGGAGCTGCAGAGCTGGAGGTGTGCCTCTGTGTGTCTGTGTAAATCCAGGAAGTGAACAGGCAGCAGCTTCAGCTGCCCACAGTTAAAATGGTTGCAGCCAGACTTAGTGGAGGGAGATTTCTGCAGCATATTTGGCAAGTGCAGAATCACAGTATTTATAAAATAATATGCAAAGTGGTTGGAGGTAAGCTTCAGAATGGCAAAGATGGTTTTATTACAAATCATGTGAGCAGAATGCCGTTCATCTGTAAGACAGGTCTTCCTTGTCATTTTGACTATAACACAAGGAGCATGCTCCCTTTGCAGCTCACTGTATGTTAAACCTCATTGCTGGATTGCCTCTTACAGCCGTAATGCAAGCTCATGATGACACAACCAAAACTGGCACCACCCAGGAGTCTGTCATGGTCACTATTTTGCTTATTAATAGAAACATTTGCATTTAAATTTCACCGATTTCCAGTGACCGTGCTAACATCCAATAAACTGAAATATTTCAGCAGTTGACCCTTAGAATACATCTGCTTTGATCTTACTTAGACTCCGAGTTTGTTGTATTTTTAAGGAAAAAGTTTGTCTCAAGTTTCATGGGTTTATTTTAACTTCAAAGCTCTTTTTAAGCTTTCAGATAGATTAATTCAGATATTTATAAGGGATGCTGCAGCTTGCCAGAATTTTGAAAAGATTGCACCATCTGCTTTGTTCAAACACGATGTCCCAGTTTTCAGATTTAATTTGATTCTGATTATCTTTTCCCTCTGATGATTTTTTATAGAACAGCTAATTATTTAAGTGTCACCTCCAAATAGGAAAACATGATCAGGATGTGCTAGTATTGTTTTTATTCGAGTTTTGCTGTTTATGATTATTCATCTTCTTAAAAGACATTAGTGTTTGTCTTCGTTTTTTGTTAACTTTAACTGAGTAAGACATTGGGGGTTATTTACTAAAGGAAAATCCACTTTGCACTTCAAGTGCACTTGGAAGTGCAGTCGCTGTAGATCCGAGGGGGACATGCAAGGAAAATAAAAAACAGCATTTTAGCTTGCACATGATTGGATGATAAAATCAGCAGAGCTTCCCCTCATTTCAGATCTACCCCTTAGATCTACAGAGACTGCACTTCCAAGTGAACTTTCAGTGCAAAGTGGATTTGCCTTTCGTAAATAACCCCCTATATAATGTGAATATTTGGGGTTCGTAATTTTGAGTAACTAAAGAATTAAAATATATCAAATGGATGGATGTTCTATATATGAACCAGGAATTGGAATCACACCATTGATCCCATATTTTTTTGGAACTTGAGGGGACAGTTTTTTTTCCTTGTTTTATATATAATCTCATTATGTGGTACAATCAGATTAATCAATACTTTCTACTGTGATACACAAAGGGAAGAAGAGTGCAAAGCCTTCCAAGGCCAAAACAATCCCTGGAATTCATAAAGACTGGAGCAGACAGATTGCAAAAGTATCATTCATGCATTGTAAAAGAGGTGCTGAATGTGCCAAATTCATAAACAGTACCAGTCTAGAACTTGTACTTGAATTTGGCTCATGCTGCACCACTTTTACAATGCACAAGGCACTTTTTCAAAAGCTCTCTGAGTCAGTTTTTCTCTCTGTACACCAAAATAAAGTTGGCCTTAATTAGCTCCACTTTTACATTTCGCACATTCAGTGTAACACAATGTAAAAGCAGTGCATTTCAGAACTACCAGAATTTGGTGCATGAGTCGCTGTCAGAACCAAAAGTGTCACAAATGCTTCATGAAATTGGCGCAATACATTAGCAATATATATTAAAGAGGAAGTAAACCCTGATGGGTTTTACTTCCTCTTTTGCTCCCTGCAAAGCCTGCAAATTAAAAGCTTAATGGGCTAGTATGCATCACATACTAGCCCATTATCTGACACTTACCTGCAAACAAATCCATCGCTGTCCCCTGTGCAGGCTGCGTCCGCCTTCGCCCCTCCTTCCTCCACGTTTAGGAGATATTTCCACTACCTATAGGTAAGCTCTATTCTAAGCTTACCTATAGGTAAAAGTCACTAGGGAGGGTTTACAACCACTTTAATGCCAGAAAAGTGGTGCAGCAGCTTTATTGAATTCCCCACTAATGTTTCTCTAAAAATGATTCTGATAAGTGGGGGTTTATTGAAGATATCTGTATATACACCCCAATGTCTTAAGAGGCATAGACACCAGGAATGACACAGCAAATTGTTAAAGTGGTTGTTAACCCACTTCTAGTCATTTACACTATCCGTTCTGTATCCTCATACAGTGCCCCCCTGTCTCTGTGTTTCATTAAAAAAAAAAAATCCTTCACTATATTTCACGGCGGCTCCCAGCGCTCATGTTATCGGCTGTGTCCCCCCTCTGCCCATCTTGGAGAAGCAGAAGGCAGGCCAAGGTTTCCCCGCTAATATCAGGGGGACGCTAATGAAACACAGAGACAGGGGGGCACTGTATGAGGACACAGAATGGATAGTGTAAAAAAAATATTGGTTATTCCTGCAGCAGGAGGGGGATGGGGCGGCACTGTTACTAGGTGACACGCAAAGAGGGGGGGGGACAGAGGAGACAGACACAGGATAGCAGGCTGCGGATGACGGAGGAACGCAAACAGACCACAATGTCAGGGGCTCAGCAGCCATGATTATCGTGGTCTGTTTGTGGAGGTGAGGGTATAGCCAGGCAGGATCAGCCATGTATTACAGGTGTTACAGGGTGACAAATTACACAGCACAAGCACTGTGCTGTGTAACATGCTTTAAAGGAACAGAATCTGTGGGATTTTTTTGGGTTAACAAATGCTTTAAGTAATAGCAAGCAATATTTATTGCAGTAGGGTAAACATTAGATGACATATACTGTAATAAATAAATGGTAGGGGAAATATACTGCAATAGTTAAACAGTAAAATAAATATACTGCAACAATTAAGCACTAGGTATACTATGCTGCAGAAATATTAATGTTATAAAACACAACCCCTCCTGAACCCTATACTGAGCAACCCTGTCTAGAAGGAAATGTAGATATATATCATATTAACAGATCCCCTTGTTGGGGCCCAATCAGCATGATGGCACGCTCAAGGGCATTTTTCCTTTAAGAACTGATGCAAGCATCACCACTGTAGTTCTTGTAGACAACTCTGTCTACCTTTTAGCAAAGTGTAATGCAGGGTTGGCCAGCAGCCTCTCACCACAGGGGATATCCTTCTGCTCACTGGCAAAATGTATCCAGGTCAGAGTCCAGCTTCTCAACTAAGCATCAAATTCAACCAGCATTCAGGGTGTCCTTTGATGCTCCAGAATGGCTGGGACTGTATCCCTCTTTCACTCAGATGCAGCAGTATGCTTCCGATACAGGGGATTTCCCCCTTAAGAAGATACGGAAACCCCTGTATTGAGACGCATATAGGAAGGGGACAGGACGGCATGTTCTGAAAGAGAGGAGCAACTAGCCATCACGATACCAGTCCAGTATTTACCATTGTTTTACCTGATATAGAGCGGTGCACTGGCGCACCTAATCTATGTGAGTACCCCAGTTGGGGGCCTTTTTTGCTTTCTGTTTATTAAACCGCTAAAACTCTATTACACTATCGAGTCTTTATTTTATACACTCACCAAGGTACCATACTGACGAGTCCAGGATTCCGGTGTAACTACAAGAGCCCAGAGGTGGTTCATATGCGTGTTCTGACTGCGCTTAGTTGCAAGGTTACACACTCTGAGGTGAGTATTAAATACATAAGGGGTGCACCAGAGTGAGGAACACCACGGCATGTTCTGGATTTTATAATCGCATGAACTTTATTGCACTTAGCGGTTTTATAATCGCATGAATTTTATAATCGCTTGAACTTTATTACATGTGGATAGACTCTTTTTGGATACCATACACTTGTACAGGAGCATTTCTTTGAACAACCCAGCAATGCAATATTGATATACTATATAATACTGGATGCTATGCACATGCACAGGAGCACTTTTTTATGCATTAGAGGGTCATTGATAATCTATACAGGATCATAAAAGTGGGAATTGCACCTCTTTGCACAGTAGCACTTTATATCTATTATCATCATTCTAAATATCTAAATATCATCATTTATATCTATTATCATCTATTTATCATCTATTATCATCACTGTTTATGCTTTTATATACACATCTTTTATTTTTAATATATATGTAATATTTATATTTATTTTTAATATATGTGTTCATTTATTGCACTATTGTCACTTTCCACTGTTAGGAAAGACGTTTTTTTTTCACTATTTTTCACTATTGGATTTTTATATGTTTCTTTTTACACTGGTATAGTGTATGACTTTGGAAAGCGCAGCGTATATATTTATTTATCCACATTTGCATGATATATGAGGCATATTTAACGCTTGCAGCTGATTTTTGATAATTAAGGCATTTAGGATTAGTGGAGGCTCACAGGACTCTTTATATTTTAGCAGTATGCTTCCTGCCTCAGTCTCTCTGCAAGTTGTCCCCTCATCCTCTACTGAGCCTAGGAAAACTTACCATATTCCTACTTTTCAGTGTCTCTGGAAGTTGAAGCTCAAGAACAAACTGCAGTTCAGGTCTTTTTGGGGACTACATTTCCCACAGTCCTCCACATTTTTCTTCAATGTTTCTGGCAGTTCACATCCTCAGTTCACCCCCTGGTGGATGGAGGGCGGCTTAACACCAGCTCCTCTGGGTTTCTGTGAAAGCAGCCTCTTCCACAGCCGTGTCTTTAAACGGTCACTGTCACTGATCAGACACAAAAAACATTTACTCTTTCTAAAGTTGATCATAGATCGTACAGTCTCCTTGCACAATCTGCTTTAGGCCTACCAGAAACTATGTAGTGTTGGGGCCTGCCTGATTGGATATAATTTGGAGTGATTGGACCCTGATATATACAGTTTTTTGTAATCAAGAGCCAATCACACATTACAGTCTGATTAAACAACTTGCTTTAGATTTAACAACAACCAAACTGCCTGATTGGATATAAAGTAAATGCATTGATTAACCTCTTCACACTGGCACCTCCCTGCCCTTTAAGAGATTTAGGATGCTGAGAGGCAGGGCTTAAGATCACATGACCATCGTGATTGGCAAGCAGCGATCTGAGCTTTCGGTTAGGGGCCGGTAACTATTCCCAGGAGCATGCAGGGCAGGGCGCACACTCTTGACACAGCTGTATTGACCGCAATTCACACAAATATGCGGCCTCTTGGCGCCAAGGATCAGGTGCCAAGATGCTGCATATTTGCGTGCGGCCAGCGCCAAGGGGTTAAAAAGGGTCATTGAATGATGTACTTGTTGAAAAATCTAAAGGAGATTGTATAAAGATTGTACAATATGACTGTTGGGTTAAAGAAGGTTGAACATAAATTGTACAATCAGATTTTAATGTGTATGGCCAGCTTTAGAGATCATTGGTTATTAAAGGAGAAAGGTCTAATGAAGTCTGACAGTTGCTCTTCCCCCAGCTTCCTGACCTCATGCTAATAACAAACAATGAGTCCTGAAGGTGTATAGAAGTATTACACAACAGAGCTCTGCAGCTACAAGATTAATTATTACAAGGTTCTGTGTTTGATACGGTAATGGTTACTTAAGAGCTAGGAGACAGAGGGGTTTATTTACTAAAGGCAAATCCACTGTGCACTGCAAGTGCACTTGGAAGTGCAGTCGCTGTAGATCTGAGGGGGACATGCAAGGAAAATAAAAAAACAGCATTTTTGCTTGCACATGATTGGATGATAAAATCACCAGAGCTTCCCCTCATTTCAGATCTTCCCCTCAGATCTACAGAGACTGCACTTCCAAGTGCACTTGTAGTGCAAAGTGGATTTACCTTTAGTAAATCAACCTCAGAGTGTGTTATCAGCATGGCTGCAGGCAGTTCACAAGGCAGCAACTGTCAGGCCACAGGGGTCACCTAACCTCTAACTTTAAAAAACAAAACTTAAAAAGGCTAAATCAGGGAGTACATTTATATATTTCATAGGCAAGCGTGCTCCAAATTAAAACAAAAATCGGATTCTTGCATAAACCTAATTGTGACAGTTTTTGCTTTAATCTGAAGCAGGCCAAATAGAGAGTGCTTGGATGTGCTGACAAGATCAGACTACGCTCAGGTATTTTTCCAGGCTGTGCGTCCCTAAATATGCAGGAGGCCAGTTTTTAAATCTTTAAAGAATAATTCCAGGCAGGGGCGTAACTAGAAATAGCAGGGCCCCATAGCAAAATGTTGTATGGGGCCCCCCTGCAAACAGGCCCTCCCCCCAAACAGCTGCCCTAGTGTCAATGCAGCGTGACCTGTGCCACATACAGCGTGACCTGTGCCTAATGCAGCGTGACCTGTGCCCATTACAGCGTGACCTGTGCCCAATACAGAATGACCTGTGCCCCATACAGTGTGACCTGTGCCCAATACAGCCTGGTCTGCCTGTGCCCCATACAGCCCCACCTATGCAGAGGAAGAGGCAAGCCACCCGGATCAGCAGAGAGCGCCCGCTGTAATAGCTTTCATTTGAATTTCCTATCTTCCCGGGGCTCATCATCGCATAGCCCCACCTCTTGGCCCGATGCCTTTGATGACGTCACATGTCCCGCATTGGATCGGCGTTCTGTCTATCAAAGACACCGGGCCAAAAGGTGGAGCTATGTGACGTGAGCCCTGGGAACACTGGAAGTTCTAATGAAAGCTCTTACATTGGGCAATTCAGCTCTCTGCTGATACGGACAGCTCGCCTCTTCCTTTCCTCTCTCTTCCCCTGGCTGGGAGACTGTGCCGGCGGTGCTCTTATCCTCACTGGGCCCCACTCGGCTGCGGGCCCCATAGCGCCTGCATGGGTCGCTATGGTGGTAGTTATGCCCCTGATTCCAGGCATCAACATGTTATACATAGTTACATGGGCCCAGCTTGGACTAATGTAGCTATGTACAGTATATACCACTCCAGTGATCTCCATGATCCTGGATGATGTGGAGAGTGTGACATCACCATCCCAATTTTCCATCTTGCCCAGAGAATGCTTTTCATTTGTTTAGAAAATGCAAAGCATTCTCTGAATGTCACCCATGCCTATCAGCTGACCTCTTATATTCGGTAAGCCGCTCGGCACTGGACTGGAAGCAAGTGAAAATTATTAGAGTAGTGGTGTCTACTTTTGTGATTTTCAGCTTTCACGAACATTGGGCAGGTACAGTATATACATAGTTAAAGTGATTGTAAAGTCTCGTTTTTTTCCCTATAAAAATAACAAACATGTTATACTTACCTGCTCTTTTGCAGTGGATTTGCACAGAGCAGCCCAGATCCTCCTCTTCTTGGGTCCCTCTTCTGTGCTCCTGGCCCCTCCCTCAGTCTTCCCACAGCAAGCAGCCTGCTATAGGGGCACCCAAGCCGAGTCACAGCTTCCTGTGTTCATTCAGACACGGAGCCCCGATGATTGGCTAGCTGATTTTGATTGACAGCAGCAGCAGCCAATGGCGCCGCTGCTGTGTCTCAGCCAATCGGGAGGGAGAATCTCAGATGGCTGAGACACTTGTGAACATCGCTGGACAGAGAGGGGCCTCAGGTATATGTTAGGGGGTGCTGGGGCGGCTGATGCACACAGAAGGCTTTTTATCATAATGTTAGAAAACTAAATAGGGTTTTTCAGTGCTGGAATTTTCAGTAAAGGTCATTTAAAAAGGTAATGTGCCATTTTAAAAAATGATTTACGTTATGCTATGTGAGTGGGAGCATGCAATAAATATATGGTAGGTATTATCCCAATTTGGCTGCAAAAGTGGAAATACACTTTGGAGTTAACATTTTACTTATTAAGCACCAGAGAAGTCAAAGCCTTTCCAGTATACAAGTTGATTAGGGCAGCTAGTACTCTAATGAAGTCGCAAGAAACCACTTCTAAGAAACCTATAAATATGAGATGGCTGACATCATATGCCTAATTTTGGAAGAATGGTGAAGAACCCCCTGTTTCTGGGTTGCCTGTCTCTTTCAGATGTTGGTTGATCTCATGTTGGGTATTTTCTGCTGACCACCTGCTATTCAGGAATAACATAGGGTTGGAGGCTTCTGCAGTAATGCGTGTGCACGTCACAATTAGAACTAGGCAACCCTTTAAAAAACACATTATTTGTGGAATTCTCTTCTCTATGTAGCGGGCACCTACTTTTAGGTAGGTGACTTTTTTGCTAGTTTACAATGTCAGGTAAATTTAGGCAGGCTTGTGCCATTACAGCAGGTCTGTTTGTTCATTTCTCATTTGAGTGGCAGGTAGTTTGTATGTTAGTCTCAGCCAATCATTAATTTGCTTGGAAAGGCCCGGCACTCTCTTATAAAAGCCAAGTCACATGGTTTGGAGAGGAGTCGTCCGGTTGTAGCATGGAGAAGCCAGCCTGGTTCCCGGAGGGGAGAGGTTCCCACTGCGGAGAGCCAACGGAGCCCCCCCTTGCGAGGAGGGTGGGGAACCGGTCTCCATCGAGGAAGAGACAACAACTTACAGCATGTAATCACTGGTGTCGTTGGTCGCTCCCACGGGGAAGGGAGCGGGCCATAAAGGAGGAAAAAAGGAACAAAGAATCATTGCAGGAGACGTAGCAACAAAGCAGAAGGAAACTGGGCGATCGATCGTTTATGAGTGGCACATGGACTATTGATCACGTGAGTGAAAGCTCAAGGGAAGGGTACTGCCAGAGTCTGAGGGATGTTGGTACGCAAGTCAATGAGACAGGCGATAGTGGCCTGTGACTTTGGGTTCAGCAATGCCCCGGGGATTCCAATCAGTCAAGCGGGAGAAGTTATTCAGGGTGACTTTTTCTCAGCTCAACTTGGAAGTACCATGTAGATGGGAAGTAGTGGTAAAAAGGTAGCGGTGAAGCTGCAAGCACACATATAGAGATACAGACTGTTCTTGAAAAGTTCTGCAGATGAAGATGTTATTCAGAGTGACTCTTTATCAATTATTCTCTATCAAATCTACTTCTATCTTCTCTGATTGAAGAAATCACACAAAAGTGATTCCCTATTATCCGCAATTGATTCTAGTTCTTCCATAAGAGATAGTGAAATGATGATAATGTAACAAAAGAGCATCTCAAAAGAAGTCCTTCTCCCATCCCAGTTCATGTTAATTAAAAAAGCAAGAGAAAAAGCATTATGGACTGCAGGACCGTTTTTAAGGCAGGGCAAAAGGGGCAGCTGCCCTGGGCCCTGTCATTGTTGTGGGGCCCAAAGCAGCCGCCTCATACTTGCCAACTATCCTGGTTTAAATTCCCTCATCCCTTGAGGTTTTAGTCCCGTGCTGTGTCCCAATATCTTAGTGTGAAGTGCTGCTACTAACGCTGCCCAGCTCTGCCCTTTTTGTTGTGTACAGATGACTCACCTGCAGATCTTGTGTTTACATGTAAATTACCGGCATTCATATGTAAACAGTGGTGGCATTCATATGTAAATAGCGGCGGCCGGCGGCATTGATATGTATATCATGCCCTCCCTGAGGTCATATTCACAGGAATCTCTAGCAGCCAATCAACAAGCAGAAATCATGTGCTGTAACCTCTAGCAACTAATCAGTGAGCCATAATGTGTGCTGTAACCTCTAGCAACCAGTCAGTGAGCGGTAATGATACACTGTAACCTCTGGCAACCAATCGCAATCGCTGCCTGATCTGATTCAGCAAACTGATTTTAAGTCTAGCTGCTATTTATTGTATGTCTCAGAGCAGGTGGAGAGCAAAACTGCATGGAACAGGGGGCCCCAAGAAAAGTTTTGCCCAGGGTCCAATCAATATTAAAGACGGCCCTGATGGACTGTGTTTTTTGAATCTATGGGCTGCGAGAGTTGAGTGTTAAAGGTGAATTACGGATATAACAATTATTTAGCTGCTCCTTTGGGGGTAAGTGCTACATCTATAACTAATTTCCATATGGAGTACATTAATGTAGAAGAATTAAAAAAAATAGGACTTGTGTGGCCACATTCCCCCTTAGGTAATAGATGTGTGGATCTAAATCAGGAAAGAAAGAAAACTCTGCTCCCCTTAACCTAAAGGAACCTTCATTCCCATGTTTGATGTGTCAGTCTTGATCAGGTTTATTTTCTCTTCCAAGCATGTCATGTAATGTAATGACAATATCAAGGGCATATTTGATGTTGCAGAAGTGATACACATTATGCAAACAGCCTACAATCTGCATGCACTATGTGATGGAAGCCTGTTGGCCTTTACTCCTACACAATGTTAGATTAATGATTCCTCAATGTTCTTTTCAGTGTTTGGCACTCTTCATACACATATGACTGTAATCACAGTGCCAGCAATTGCTACTCATTATGAATACTGCATAAATATGCATGAACTGGAGAGAGGGATATGTTTATTCAGTGGTGATAATAGGTTTGTGTGGATTCCTTGTTAGAATTGCAGTGCTGCATGGTGAGACACTATGCTGCTGGCAAGACTGTACGAAAAGTGTGCCACCACCTCTTGGCAGCTGTGGTGTAGCAAAATGGAAATTTAAAAAGAGCCAGTTTGGTTGAGTCATGCAAGAATCTGAATATTCAGTCTTAAATTGTTGCATTTGTGTAGACTTAAGCTAGGTGTACATGCTGAGCCTTTTTTTCGTTCAATCTGGAGGTTGCATGAAAAAGAAAACTCACAGAACCCTGCATCAAGACAAGCGATGCAGTAATCTCTCTTGCTGTGTGTTTGTATTCTGACAGCGGGGACTGTCTGTTGTTTGCAGGCATCATGGTGGAGGTTTCTTGCAGGTTTGGAGCTGCATTTCTGTAAATTCAGCAGGAAAATGACCCCAAACATACAGCCAATGTCATTAAGAACTATCTTCAGTGTAAAGAAGAAACAGGGTCCTGGAAGTGATGGTTTGGCCCCCACAGAGCCCTGATATCAACATTATGGAGTCTGTCTGGGATTAAATGAAGAGACAGCCTACAGCCACAGAATACCTGTGGTTAGTTCTCCAAGATGTTTGGAACCTACCTGCCGAGTTCCTTCAAAAACTGTGTACAAGTGTACCTAGAAGAATTGATGCTGTTTTGAAGGCAAAGGGTGGTCACACCAAATATTGATTTGATTTGGATATATTGTGTTTTTTCTATTCATTTACTTTCCATTTTGTTAATTGATAAAATAAACTATTAACACTATTTCTAAAAGCATTCTTAATTTACAGCATCTTTTCATACCTGCCTAAAACTTTTGAACAGTAGTGCTGGTGTATATGGAGTAAAAGACCAAGGGTTGCAACACTCCACAATAATTTATTACAAAAATGGCAATAAATATGCATTACTTTACACAGGTGAATAACATACTAATAATTACAAATAAGTATTATTAGCTTTTCATTTACCTGTGTAAACTAATTCCAATGTTTCCAATTATGGTTCCATTAATGTTATAAATAATTGATTTTGATGTGCTGTTATTTGTGTTTTATGCCTGAGGAAGGGCTGGTTGCATTTTTTAAACACTTTTGTATGTTTATTCCATTTGTACTCTAGTAGACCGTTTGAGGAAAAGGTATGAGGGGAAACGGGAAAAGTGACCTGGGGTGTGCCATAGTCATATGGTCAGTATGCCTAAAGGGGGCATACCCAAGTATAAGTAAAAGAGAAGAAATAGAAAGAAAAGGGGAAAGGTGTGTGGGACACGGGAGAACCGTCAACACGCAATGGAGGATAGAGGGCGGGTTTAAATACAGCCTGATTCCTCCTACAAATATAGGCTGACCTGCGGTCAGCACACCCATTTGTACACTAGTAGACCGTATTAGGAAAAGGTATGAGGGGAAACTGGAAAAGTGACCTGGGGTGTGCCATAGTCACATGGTCAGTATGCCTAAATGGGCAAAAAATAAAGACAGTAGGATGAGCTAGCAAACAATTAATTGAAAGTAATCGTATGTATTATTAACCAGCCAACTGCATGAAAGCCCGTGACATCTCAACATATGGATCAGGGATATATCTGGAGAAGCATGCTGAATTCCACCTACCTCACTTCTTGATCACATGAACGGGGACCCCTAGGCAAGAAGCAGTGGAAGCAGCACCCATCCTGAAAGAATAGCCGCAATAAGCTTTGGGGTCCAAACCTAGGTTTGACAGCAAGGTGCGGCAACGTTTCATGAACTGTGCTGAGGAGAGGGGAGCACCAGGGAGTAGAATTCTTGTCAGATATGTCTTGACAGTGCTGTAGGATAGCTTGAGCTATAAGTAGCAGAAGGCAATGAAAACCAGTAGATATTGAATGTTTGTGACAATCACTCTCAGGATACTGAGACTGGAAAGCCTGGAAGGTATTCCGGGCCGTGTCATAAGCCTTCCTGGTGTTAATTGATAATGACTTGTAGATCAAAACTGCCACATTAGCCCAGTGGGAAACTAGTCCATCGTTAGCAGCGAGAAATGTGGGGACAGTGTGGCACAGGCGTCTGCGTCTGGGACCTGTCTGAAAATAGCGCGTAGTTAAAACAGGACAGAGCATCTGCTGCTGTATTCTATACACCACTGATGAACCCACAGTGTATGTGGAAATGGAACTGAAGGGACAGCCAAATCAGCCTACGTACAAAAGACATGATGGGTAAAGACCTGGCTCTGCCTTTGTTAACAATTTCTGAGGTAGCCTGATTGTCTGTGGAGAAAACAAACGGTTAACCTGTCCAAAAGCGACCCCACGCCTGCGCTGCCAACATTGGGGCAAATCTCGAACAAAGCTGATGTCTCCGCAAACCCTGGAATAGCCAAGATCTCGACTGGCCATAGCCCAGCTAGCCAGTGAGTGCCAAATATAGCCGCATAGCCTTTGGTGGCTGCCGTATCAGTCAAGACTTGAGGAGAAAAAAACGACTCCGCAGGGATGAACATGGCAATTCTGTTCCAATGTTAGAGGAATTCGTCCCACATACGTAAGTCGGATAGAGCCACGGAATCCAACTTGACCCGAGAGTCAGAGTCAGGGGGTGAAGGTAACAAGACCAACAAATGAGAAATGAATGACCTACCCTGGGGAATGATCCTCATGGAAAAATTTAGCATGCCCGACAGTGATTGCAATTCTACCCTGGAACAGATTTGGGAGATCGTGAGCGCATGTATCTGGTCTCTGATTCTGTCTAATTTGTCTGCAGGCATGCCTTCCATTTTTCTTGCCACCAGTGGGATGTTGAGAGCAGAGAAAACTGATGTCAGCTTCTGTAGATCGGTGGGGGCCTGTTTGGAACTTTCGATGAGGAGGAAATCACCCAGAGAGTGGACGTCTTTTTGACAGCGTTCTATATGGGTGAGTATCCAGCTGAGTGCCTGCGCAAAAGTATCAAACAGCCAAGGGCTGCTTCTGGACCCAAAGGTAAGTTTAGTAGAAAAATAATACAGACCCCTCCACTTTATCCCATGCCACTGCCAGAGTGACGGCAAAATCGGGAGAAATCTGAAAGCATCCACTAGTAAACTCCTGGCCCCACCTACGTACCTGGTAGGATTCCGGGGTAATGGAAGGAGCACTTGTACTTTTACCTAAAGCTAAAGGTACAGGGCATGGTACCAAGGGGGTCTCGGAACCTGCTGATGTCCCTAGAACGGTAGGAGCCTCTGGGGCCGGACTCTGATGGTTTTCCGAAACCTCAACCCTGGCTCGCAACTCCTGACAGGAGGTTGCCAGTGAGCTTAGGGTGGCGTGAATCTGTGAGAGGAATGAGGCGACAGAGCGTAGGGTAACCTGCTCAGCATTAGAGCCTGAAGCATAGGGGAATAATAATCTGAATAGCTCCGCTTTGCGAGCCGAGGCTGGGTACGAAATACCCCTGTGTCGTAGTTCCGCCATGAGTCTTGGGACAGTCCAGGTTCCTAAGGAGGGCATGCTACCATGTTCAGAACCCCTAGCCAGAGCAGGAGGGATGGAGGCAAAGTCTTCGATATCCGCTGCCTGTGACCTATGACCTATGCAATTGAGAACAACACCGTCATAAGCACGAGTTATAACCAAATGTAACCCAAAATTACCCTAAGGAAAGGAAAATCTCTTTACTTGTTTTTTTACTTTTATACAACCTCCCAAAGGTAACCGTGATTAAATGATATAGTATACGTTGTGCAAGACAGTCTCAAGACACTAGCAGGGGCGAGTTACCTGAGGCATATCAGGCAAATTAAAAACGTAAACTCAGGCCTATGAAACCTGATGACTTGTCAGGCAAGAGATATGAGTAGTTAGATATCTTGACTAACGAAGTCGTAACGTAAGCCATGAGAAACGGATGAGGAGACTTGCCACCGCACAAGCCAATTAGAAACGATTATCTCAATCTGTTGGTACCCATAAACGTGATAGGTAAACCTGCAGTGGAGTGTTGCCCTAAGTTCTAAAACATGAAGATATGAACGCGACGTGTGAGATGACAATGAGTTATGAAATGTACATTTGTGCAGGGCTAAAACGTGTCAGTCTTGGGATTTAGACAAAAGCTGAATCACCTGAGGCGTAGCAGGCAAATTAACATAAAGTTCGGCCCAGGAAATCTGAAAATGTGTTAGCCAAATGATCTGAGTAGTGAAAACATCCTGACGTAACAATGTATGTTGAGTGAGGAAACATATGAGGAGACCTGCCACTGTACAAGCCAATTAGAAACGACCATCTCAACCCGCTGGTACCCATAAACGTGAACATAAACACTGCAATGGTGTGATGCCATAATACCTACAATGTGAAGAATGATCATGTACCGATCAATGATCAAGCCTGGTGTTAAAGGGAGATGAGAAGTACCAACCTGAAATGGACTGCAAGAATGTGTATTCCCCCAACTCACACACGTTAAACAAGTTTGTTAATCAAGGGTTTCTTTCAATTGAAGATCTAATTGAGTAATTAGACTCAATTAACTACACATGGAGTCACATATTTGAAACATTTTAGTATATATATTGCACTGTTTTTGGTAGTAGGGCAGCTATGACTAAGCACTGTTAAGTGTGAAACGCGTCAGCTCGTTTGTCCCATTTTTTGCTGTGGCTTGTATCTGTTGTACTTTTTACAAATAGAGGCTATATTCCGGAGTGCGGCTGTCCAGAGCTTCCTTTTTGCCTCATGTTGCTTAGCCGGCACCTGGTGTTCCAGTTCTGAGGAGGGTTCTATATCCACATTTCCACCTGGAGCGGTGATCCCCTTCCCTTCCCCTATTGAAACAGGAAGGTACCTGCACCTAAAATGGACTGATGGTTCATTTTTTTCCCCTGGTCATGAGAATTTGGTATACCAAAAGCACATTAATAAACAAGTTGTAGTGGTCAAAAACCGCCACTAGGTGTCAGCATACTGCAAAACACTAGCAATCTAATGTAACTTGATACAATTCAGAAAATAAATGAAAGTTGGGCAGAAACAGGAGTCCAAACTGCTTTAGTTGTTCATGATTTGCCCACTTGCCCACAGGGCACCCCCCCCCCCCAAATGACAGCAGTAAACAAGGTGGTAGGCAGTGCTGCCCTATGACTGGAATTAGTCAAAAAAGCAGAGGCCCGATGGACCACCAAACCCCAGTAGGAAAAATCATGTAACAGGTGAAAAGATTATAATCATCCCCTACTGTGATGCACATGCCTCCTGGAAATAAGTGCCACCAGGGACCCGCCCATAGACCCCAGCTGCCCTGAGTGACACACACCCAGCCACAACCTCTCCACCATTAAGGTACCCCCAAACAACACCCTCCCCCTCCCGACGCTAAGACCCATGCCACACATGACACTAATGCCCAAATGTTACTTGCCTAGCTCTGCCCCCCGCCCCCCCCCCCCCCCATGGCCAGCACCAAGGTCTGCGATAGTCCAGATAGGCCGGCCCCCCACTCCGCCTGTATCCCCTCCGATCGATACCTGTATTCCGCACGTGAGAGCGGGGAGAAACAGAGAATGCTGCAGCCGCACGTCCACCCAGTAGAACGAAAATGAGGAAGTGACGTCAGAAAGTTCGTGCCGGAAATGACGCTTGGCGACTGTACACGAGAGAACTGTCGACAGGCAATAGAGGATAGAGAGGATTGAGATTTCCGCGCTCACAGACCAAGGCTTGCAGCCTCCCCTTACTCACCCCCTCAGGGATGAGATAGAGAGTAAAGATATGTGTGGGTAGGGGCAAGTGGCGCTACCTGCATGGGTACGTATCAGTTATGTGTTAGCTATATAGCTCAAAATTATTTGTGTGCTCTCCTAGTAGTGAACTATAGGTGTGCTTGGACAAAACCGTGTAATAAAGTGTATATGTGCCCAATGGGATAAATATCCCGTACCAAAAAATGCATCCGAATTGAACCAGTATAGCAACAAAGTATATATATATATACAAGTGTAACAGAAAGTATCATCAGTGGTATTCCCAATAATTATAGATAATAGGTGTATCTGCACACAACTCTCTACTATTGTATAAAGGGTTAACCTTATTGGACAATTCGTTCTTACAACTCCTGCAGTGGCTAATTGAGAGTCTCTTATCCGTCCACATCCAGTGCCATCCACTGGTTACATATTACCACTAGATCTCCACTGTGCACAATTGGCGTGACAAAAAAATATATAAATATATAACACATTAAAAAAAATAGATAAAAAATGTATATAAGGTGACCGATTGTTTCAGAAATATACCGATTGTGACACAAATATAATATATAGAAAAAATTGTAGATAAAAATCAATATTGTGAAAGTCCTATCTTGAAGATACTTCATTCAAAAAATTTTTTGCGTGAGGTGACTGTAGTGATGACAGTTGAAATCCAGTAACTTAGGATCTCCCCCTCAAGGGTCCCCACTCACCCGCTCCCTGCACCATGCCTCTAACTAAATACCTTGGAATCTCTACTTTCCAAAAAGGAGTCATTTGGGGGCTATTTGTACTTTCCTGGCTTGTTAAGGTCTCAAGAAGTGTATTTAGGCGAGATCAATTTTCAGTGATTGGCACCGTAGCTTGTGGACTCTCTAAGGCTACTTTGACACTGAGACGTTGCGGGAGCTGGCGGTAAAGCGGCGCTATATTTAGCTATATTTAGCTCCTACAGTGCTCCAAAGACTTTTTAGACCACCCTGCAAGCGCACCGCTTGGATTGCATTGAGCGGCTCTTTCAAGGCGCTTTGCAGGCACTATTTTTAGCACTTTAGCGCCTGCAAAGCGCCTCAGTGTGAAAGAGGCTAACTTTCACAAAGACCAAATAATATACACCAATTTGGGTTATTTTTACCAAAGATATGTAGCGGTATAAATTTTGGCCAAAATATATGAAGAAAAATTACCAATTTAACAGAAACTAAGAAAAATGCATTTTTGTTACTGAATTTTCGGTGTTTTTTCTTTTATAGCGCAAAAAATAAAAAACCCAGCAGTGATTAAATACCACCAAAAGAAAGCTCTATCTGTGTGAAAAAAAAGGACAAAAATTTCATATAGGTACAGTGTTGCATGACTGAGTAATTGTCATTCAAAATGTGAGAGCACTGAAAGGTGAAAATTGGTCTGGTTAGGAAGGGGGTTTAAGTGCTCAGTGGTCAAGTGGTTAATAGAATTGGAAATAGATACGGTGGTATAAGTGAGCAATGGGATATTTCCTTGGCTTTACTGCAAGAATTAGACAAACAGCTAGAAATAGATAAACATTCAAAACTTTCATTGAAGTGTTTTACACAATAGCTACAAAGGATATACTGTAAATCCACTGTATAAGTGCCAAATGCCTTTACAAACCCAGATATTGCATTGTAAAGGTAGAAGAGACAACACCACTGTGCTGTACATGACCTGTGCAGAAGACAGAGCTGTGGGAGGGACCCAGCAGGTCTCCCATCACAGGCTGACTGCAGAAATCTACAGGAGGGGGCAGAGCAGTGTCCACCGCTCATAAGGAGCGCAGTGGTGCGCCCCCCTAATTCATGCGCCCGGCCCCTAATCTCCATGCAGGGCACCAGGCGTCTGCATCTCAATGGGCTTTTGTTTTTTTTAAGCACATGATTAGAGCCTGAGGCTTTAATTGGCTTCAAAAAGGGTGGGCTCGAGCACAGGGCACTGCGCCCTGAACCCACCCACTGCTTCTCCTCCCGGCCAATTACTCTGTACAAGGAGAGAAAGCAGCAGTGATCAGTCTTTAATACAGGAAGCTCCTGCACAAAGGCGAAGTTCCACGGTGGGTTATAATACAGATCTGGAAAAAATACACAAAGCCCACCAAGATTCGTGTAAAAATACAAATGCATCTTGTATTTCAAAAATGTTCACTTAACCCAGAGTAGTTAAGCTTTAAAACATGGATGCTACTGCAGTCATGCTCTTGTTTTATTAATTCCATATTTCATATGTCAATTCTATATTTATATAAATAGGTCATCTGGGTGTTCCAAGTCTATCCACTTAAGCTCCAGAAGGTTTTACCCCCTTAATGTTCTACTTTAAATGGTAATTGCGCGGTCATGCAACGCTGTACCCAAATTGATTTTATATCATTTTTTTCACAAAAATCGTTTTTTTTACTAAGCAATGTGACTGTTTTTTTCTCCCTTTGCAGGGAAAAAAAATAAACAGTCACATCGCTGCACTCTACCAACACAGGGCTCTCATCTGTCATTCGCTCAGCCGATCAGCGGGTCCTGGCCATAAATCATTGTTCTGGGACCCGCTGATTGGCCTGTGCTGTAGTGAATGACAGCACAGCCGGGGCAGCAGGCAAGCACCCCCTACCTGTAGATACCAAATCATGTACATGTAAATGATTTGGTGCAGCAGTGCCCCTCTGCCACAGTATAAGTGCGGTGGGTGGTCCTAAAGCAGCTACGTAGAGTTTTTAATAAAAATGTCATTCTAATGGTCAGTTATCAGGACATGCTGGGGCTGTACCTTCCTTTTCCTTTAGAGAGCATGATGGTTTTGAAAAGGTGTAGGAAGTGCCAGTAAAGTGTAATAGAACACTATTATTATAAATGATAATTATTATTATTGTAGCAATAACTCTCGTTGGAGCTGCTGGTTTAAGTGGGTCTGTTACCTTCACTCTGCTTCCCTCTGTTTTACCGGCACCGGGTCTAGGGGTTCCGTTGAGTTTACTTCTGGACGACACACGCACCAACACTGGAGTACGTTTTCAATCCATTATTAAACACTTGACTTAGGAAATAGCAGGAAAGAGATGGAAGGGAAACTGCAGAAGAAACTCAAACATCTTCTTGTAGGGTTCTTTTAACAAATGCTCGGGTAGAATTCAGATATTATATGGAATGCGCTCTCCTCGTGGGACACACTCCTTGCTTGTCTGGATAGGCCTCTCTCACCAGCCTAGCAGCCAGTACGCAGCACGAATCAAAGTCTCTGCCACAGACTTGCTTGGGAACAAAATCCGTACGATCCTCTGCCACAGGATGTAAAGATTTTCTGTAATGAATGTCAGTCACAGTGCCTGAACCTTTAAGCCAATCCAGCAACACTATGCTGTATAGTTACTTTCGGATACGTCCTCCAACCGAGTCACCAGGCCCCTCTATAGACCAGCACGCTGCGTGATCTCTCCAAGATGGGTCCTCCCCTGGGATCTCCTCGGTTGTCCAGCTTCCTCACACAGGACCGACAGCTCAGGACTATTCCTCAGCCGCGGTGGTAGGCCCCAGACAAGCCTCTGGACCCACCCCTGCGCCGCAGTATCGTGGGCCTCCGGAATGGAGGACCACGATGTAGCTCCTTAACGCATACCTGTCGGCCAGGAGGGCCAGCAGGTGGCTGAAAATGAACCCCAAAATATGGCGTCTGTCCCATAAATACCCTCGCCCAGAATGCAACTCGGAGGACCACCTCCACCGAGTTGTCTCCGGGACAGAAGAGCATCCATACGCTTCAACACGTTGCCTTTCCAACACTGACCAGTGATAACAGCGACACCCACCGGTCAGCACGGAAACACACACAACGTCAGCCAAGCTGGAACAGAGGCAAACTTAACCTTCCTAACGCACAAGTTACTAAATTTACCTAACGTGCGGTAGATTGCAAATCTACCAGCGCTACATTATTATTCAAAGATCGAGTCCTGTTGTAGATATGAGATTCTATGTCTCTTTATGACAATCATCCAGGTACAGTAGCAAGTTTGGATCACATTTAGTAGGCATTGTGTTATATAACAGTACTGTGTTTCCTGTTAGATTTTCTGTAGTTACATAAAAAGTGAGATGGTTCTTCAACCCAATACTATCTGTGAATAATGTAATTGCTTTACATCTCAATTTGAAACCCCTTCGCAAAGTACTAATATAAATTAATGATGTTTTTAGTGTAATTGCACAAGTCCCACAGTCCTTTCATCATTTCAACAGCCTCTCTGTGTGTGCTGTAATTAGCATTAATTTCCATGGACATGTTAGAATGATTCCCCTGGGTCTATGTGCTTTCTCTTGCCGAGATGCTATTTTTGGTGCTCAGCAGTCATTAACACCTATCACATTCCACATCCTCAAGGTGAGTATACAAAAAAGTAAACCTATTTATTTCCATTTGCCCTATGAATACTTAAAATTGCAATCTTACAGGAATGCTTTGCTTGTTGTGTAATAATTATTTTACTGACAGATTTCCTGACTGCCATAAATGTGAAACTCTAGTTTAAAAACCCAAAAACAGTAAAAATAAAAATGTAGCCTTTTCTCCAATACTCACCTTCAATACGAAGCTGTCCCCTACAGTACTTATTTTCCTCCACCATCAATCTCCAGTGTGTTCCATAGAAAACTCATCCATTATCTTAGGATCTGGAAGTTCACCTGCTGGTGGCACTGTGGTTCTCTGGGCCGATTGCTGCAGTTTCAGTGTCCACCAGCAAGTGTCTCCCAGCAGTCAACAGGTTCTAGTAATCAGCTCCACCTGGCCACACCTGCTGGGAGGGTACTTAACCACTTCACGCGAAACAACGTTCCTGTACATCATTTTGAGAAAGGGGTTGTACAGGCTTCACCCCGGTACTTCCCGGCAGGAAGGGGACGCCAACCCCTTCCCACCGCCTTCCGCTGCTCCGCCCGGGTCTCTCGTCGCACCGGAGTCCCGAACAAAGCCGGAATTGGCTTTGATCTGGTCTCCGATGTAGTAACCCAGAAGCGACGTCACTGTCAGGGCTGGGCTCAGCTCTTCCTGCTCTGAGCTGGCCGCTCAGCTGTTGGCTAATTGCCAACTCCTATCTCTCCACAGTTACTCAGCTGTTGATGATATCCTGCTCGTCAGTCCTGCCTACTTAAGCTGTCCAGCCAAGAGGATCTCTGCCTTCGCCTTGGTCAACATCACAGAGACTATCTCCTGCATTCGTGTTAAAGACTTGCTTGGCTGACATCCCTTCTGGCTCCAGATCCTGCTTGCTGTTTTACTATGCTCATCTCCAACTCCCTGACGTTTGGCTTGGCTGACTATCCGTTCCGGTTCCTGAACTCTGGCTATGTTTTGACTACGTTTGTTCTATTTCTTTTATTATTAAACAAGTGTGATTTAAGTGTACTTCTGTCTCGGTCTGATTTCATGGTTTCTGACATTCAGAGCGTCTCTTCCGGTTTAATCGGCTGCAAATGGCGCAGATTTTAAAAAATCTCTAGTATTCCAAAACACTGATATTGGCATTTTAAATACTTTTAAGTGCAAAAGAGGGATTTGGGGTCTTTTAGACCCCCGATCCCTACATAAAGAGTACCTGTCACCACCTATTACTGTCACAAGGGATGTTTACATTCCCGTGTGACAGCAATAAAAACTAAAATAAAAGCAATAAAAACTAAAATAAAATAAATGGGAACATTTTTTTTTTTTTTTTTAAGTGCCCCCATCCCCACGTGTTCCCGCACCAAAGACAATGCATATGTAAGTCCGCAAATGTAAATGGTGTCCAAATTATACATGTGAGGTATCGCCACGATCGTGAGAGTGAGAGCAAAAAATTTAGAAAAAAGACCTTCTCTGTAACTGGAAACCATTAAAAAATTTTTAAAGCTTCGCCTATGGAGGTTGTTAAGTATCGTAGTTTGTCGCCATTCCATGAGTGTGCACAATTTTAAACCGTAACATGTTAGGTATCTACTTACTTGGTGTAACATCATCTTTCACAATATACAAAAACATTGGGCTAACTTTACTGTTAAGTTTTTTTAATCCAATGAAGTGTATTTTTTCACAAAAAATTGCATTTAAAAGCCTGCTGCGCAAATACCGCGTGACATCAAATATTGCAACGACCGCCATTTTATTCTCTAGAGTCTTTGCTAAAAAATATATATAATTGTTGGGAGTTCTAAGTAATTTTCTAGCAAAAAATATGGATTTTAACTTGTATACAAGTTTCAAAAATAGGCTTGATCCAGAAGTAATTCCACTTATGCGATGGCTCCTTGCCTCAGTATTTTGGCTGCTTCTGCCCTGTTCCCTGTTTGCTCTGTTGCTGCCAGACTCTGTTGCCATTTAACCTTGATCTTGCCCTGTATCCAGTACCCTGTTGCCTTGCTCCTTTCTCAGCAGTGTTAATTTTTACATCAAATTTCGATTTCGTTTTAGTTATCGCTTTTGGTGTGTGGTTATTGTTCACTGTAAATAAATCTCACTTTAAAGATATATATATATGTGTGTAGCCTCATTTATCTGGTCTCCCAGCTGCTGAATCCTGACATTACACGGAGGCCCCCTAACGACCAGATCAGCTATACCTGGGAACTGGGAGCCATTTGCTTAGAGTATTTGCTTTTCTTTTTTCAAGATGCTTTGAGTGCAGGTTATTTGTTGTGTGCAATTTGCATTAGCAAATTAAGATTTGTGTCGCTCATTTTGGCATGATCTCACTGATGAGGAACTGTTGAGAAATATTCTGACAGCACCTGCTTTAGTTGATGGGGGCAGGTTTTCACTGAAATACAGCCTTTGGTTCAGGTCTGTTCTAAACTGTTATTTCCGCTTACCTCTCAGGGCCATGTTGTTTTCACTCCGTCCTTTTAGACATGTGCATTTAATTTCAGCCTGAAAAATAAATTCAAATTAATTTTTGGTTATTCTGAGATTCGCATGTATCCAAATCTCCAAAGAAATAGTAACAAATTTAGTTAAAATTTGTGTAACCTCCCTGGCGGTACGATTATGTCAGATTTTAGCGTCTCAAAGTGGTACAATTGTTTTGCATAGAAATTTGGCGTTTTATATTGTAGGCCTGTAATTCTTAGCAATAGCACACTTAAATCTGTCCAAACAAGAGTCTAGTAGATATCCCGGGTATAATAAAGTTTGAAACACAAAATCATAAATTATAATATAATAAATAACTATAAATAATTATAAAAAATAATAATATAACAATAATAAAATGATTTTCCCCACGATTCACTATCGCTCAATTCTGCGTTCTAATTTGCTATTGTTGTTTCCTAGCTGGTCTAAAGCCACTTTTGACGTAAAGGGACACTTTTTGGTTGCTATGGACAATCTCCAGTTTCCAGGCAGAAAGAACAGTATATATCATATAAAACTGCATGCAGGGCATGGGCCAGAGCACTGGGGACAAAAGGGTTGTGAAATAATTTCATACAGTAATGTGATCTGTAAGATTACAGTGTACTGTATGTATTATGAATTTTAAATTTTTTGAATTTGCCACCAGGCTCCGCCCCCGCGCGTCGCGACGCTCGCAGGGGACGGAGCCCGGCACACAGAGGCATCGGGCAGGGGACACAGCCCACGGACACAGCGGGGGGGCATCGCAGGATCCTGGAGACAAGATAAGTACACTGCACCAGGATCCTGCAATGAAATCCCGGGGTTACATGTTTGGATAAGGGATTGGTATGGTATTTTTTTTTTCTGCATTCTTCATTGCCGGCATTCTTTTGTTTTTTATTCATTAGTCAGCAGGGAAGCTTGCTGACAGCTGATAATTCATTGGTTGTTAAGGATGAGACAGCCAGCTTCCCAGCTCACTCCTTAGAATGCCGGCAATAAAAATGCAGAAAAAAAAAACACCATACCAAACCCTTATCCGAACATGCAGCCCAGCAGGCCAGGAAAGGAAGGGGGACGAGCAATTGCCTGAACCAGGCCACATACCTGCAAAATGGGAGGGTGCTTTGGAGTAGGGGGCTCTGTCCCCCCAAAGAACCCATGTTGATTGGGAAAAGGGCCTCTTCCCTACAACCCTGGCCATTGGTTGTGGGGGTCTGTGTGCAGGGGGCTTATTGGAACCTGGAAGCCCCCTTTGATTTTTTAATAAAGGACTTGTGAAAAACATGTACTATGTACCCCATACTCATTCACATGGGGGTAGGATCTGGGGGCCCCCTTATTAAAGGGGGCTTCCAGATTCTGATAAGCCCCCTGCCCGCAGACTCCCACAACCACCAGCCAGGGTTGTGGGAAAAGGTCTTTGTCCTCATCGACATGGGGTCCATTCCTCCTCAAGCTGCCTGCTGATGGGGCCCTGTCCTCCTTTAGGGTGCCTGCTGATGGGGTCCAGTCCTCATCCATGCTGCCTGCTGATGGGGCCCTCCATGCTGCTTGCAGATGGGGTTCAACCTGCCCCTATGCTTGTTCAGCCTGCCTCTGGTGACCTTCCCGGCGGGAAGGGGACGTCCCCGCCTTCCCACCACCTCCCGCTGCTCCACCCGGGTCTCCCGTCGCACCGTAGTCCCGAACAAAGCCGGAATTGGCTTTGATCTGGTCTCCGATGTAGTAACCCAGAAGCGACGCCTCTGGTGACCTTCCACCCTTTTCGAAGCTGGCTACTGGTGTCTTGCCGTCCTCTGCCAATCCTGCCACTGGTGACCTGCCATCCGCTGCCAAGCCTGCCACTGGTGGCCTGCCATCCGCTGCCAAGCCTGCCACTGGTGACCTGCCATCTGCTGCCAAGCCTGCCACTGGTGACCTGCCATCCTCTGCAAATCCTGCCGCTGGTGACCTGCCATCCACTGCCAAGCCTGCCACTGGTAACCTGCCGTCAACTGTCAAGCCTGCCGCTGGTGACCTGCCATCCACTGCCAAGCCTGCCGCTGGTGACCTGCCATCTGCTGCCAAGCCTACTGCTTCCTACCTGCCATCAGCTGCCAAGCCTGCTGCTGGCGAACCACTGTCTTCTTCCAATCCTGCTTGTGATCTTCTGCCAGCCACCCCGCCTGGACTATGCTATTTCCCAGGCTGCAACCTAGCCGTAGGACTATGCTGATTCCTGGGCTGCCGCCCAGCCGGTCTATACTGATTCTCGGGCCGGACTATGATGATTCTGGGCTGCCGCCCAGCCAGACTCTGTTGACGGGGTAATTTACCATCAACTATGTAGTGTAAGGGCCTGCCTGATTGGATACAGAGTGATTGAATAGATAAGTGTGTCCTCCTATTTTATAGTTTTGGTAAATCTAAAGGAAAGACATTGTAAAATCATTGTATTGTAAAGACATTGTAAAATCAGGTTTTATAGTGTATGGCTACCTTTATACACCTGACATAAACTAGTCTCACTTTCGGTGCCATTAACTGTTAACGACACCCCGAAAGCGGAAGCAAACACACGTTCTGCCTCATGAATGTGAGCTCCTGCTATGCAGAGATGTGAATGGGGCCTAATAGCTGAGTGTTTCTGTCCACTCCCTCCTATATAGTTGTATAAAGATGGCCAAACACTATGAAATTTGATTGTACAAGCTTGGCACAATTTCCTTTAGATTTACCAAAACTATGGAATATGAGAACCCACCTGAACAATCCATTCAGTTTGTATCAAATCAGACAGGCCCTTACACTACATCACTGATGGTAGATCTAAAGGAGATTGTACAATCAGACTATAACGTGTATGGTCACCTTAAGAGAAGAAGTAGGAAAGTGGGTGGAAATAAAACAAAAGGTGGTATAATAATGAGGGAGGTGTGGTCCAGAGTGGTAATACACAACCTGTTCTCTGATCCGCAATTCATGATGGGATATGACCTACAGGAAGTGATGGAAGCAGAAAGCATTTGTTTAAATTTTAAACAGAGAGGTGAAACATTTCAAAGCTGCCATGTACGAGGTACCGTATATACTCGAGTATAAGCCCACCCGAATATAAGCCGAGTCACCTAATTTTACCACAAAAAACTGGGAAAACGTACTGACTCGAGTATAAGCCTAGGGTGAGAAATGCAGCAGCTACTGTAAGTGGAAAAGAGGGTCAACAATGCCCAGCTGCATCCTCACTGTGCCCATTTGCAGCCTCACTGTCCCCTTTTTCAGCTTCACTGTGTCCATTTGCAGCCTCACTGTACCCATCTGCATGCCTCACTGTGCCACCTGCATGCCTCACTGTGCCACCTGCATGCCTCACTGTGCCATCTGCATGCCTCACTGTACCATCTGCATGCCTCACTGTGCTATCTGCATTCTTCACTGTGCCATCTCCATGCCTCACTTTGTCCATATGCAGCCTCATGTACCTGATCTCCTGAACACCGGCGCTGTGACATGCAGTCTAGTTGGCGGCCGTCCAGTGTAACAAAAGCCCCTCCTCCTTCTCGTCCAGGCTTTGTTACACTGGACGGCCGCCAGCTAGACTGCATGTCACAGCACCAGGAGATCAGGTGCATGAGGCTGCAGATGGGCACAGTGAGGCAGGGAGACTCAAGTATAAGCCGAGGGGCTTTTTCAGCACAAAAAGATGTGCTGAAAAACTCGGCTTATATTCAAGTAAATACGGTAAGTGAGATGGGATGGCTTGGGCAGAAAAGACATAGAAAGGGCTTCTATTTATTATGAAAAGTGAAATTCTGCCAGAAAAGGTGAACTTAGCCTTTAAAGAGAACCTGTTACGAGAGAACCTGTGATGTCATTCCTAAACCTTATTGCAATGACTGAACCTTTTTACAACTACAACACTGACAAATGTACTCATATACAAGATTCTTTACATTTAATACAGATACTGGGTATACCAAAGTCCAGAAAATCTAGACCACACTGCATTCAATTGTGCTTCACCGATTGTACATGAAGGTGATTGGAATGACACAGCTACTAATATGCATATTAACGGACAACTGCCTTCCGATCTGATCCGCCAGACGGATGGGAAATGGATCCCCATCATTTGTTGTTAGTGGATAGGATCGGATCAGATGTCGGTTTGTGTAAACAGACACATGTTCTTTTACACCTGCCACTCCATAAAGGAAACTGGAGGGTCCAATGGGTCAGTTTTTCTACGAACATGATCAGTCTGCTAGTGTGAAAGGAGCGTTACTCCAAAGGTGGAGTTACTCGCTAAGTTATATTTGTTCAATAAGTGCAAAAATTATATCCTGCCAGAAATCTTGTGCCCTGTGCACATTTACTGTGTTAACTCCAAGAAAATAATTAGTCCTCCTAGTTCCTATCTTGGGACTACAGAATGATTCGTGTTTATATTGTGCAGATGGGATAGTGGGTGGCTTTGAGCAGCAAAAGAAAACTGGGCAGGGCTGACACCACTCTACAGTCTACAGATACAGTATGCTGTGTATTGTCAGTCCACAATTACATTATATCCATAGAAATGCCCCAGATGACAATGCCTGGACTTGCTGATAGGAATGAGCAATGGGTATCTTAATTTTTTGATGTCTGCACACCTTGGAAACCCAGGCATCAACCTCCCTGGCACATCCCTCACCTGAGTCTGAGCAGGGGACCAAGCTGTCAAGTCTTCTTACCCATAGCAACAGGGAAATAATATAAAACACAAGCTAAGACTCCCTTTGGCTGGTATCCCTGTTGTAGAGGCAATGTTATGTAGCATGTAACTATCCCTCCTATACCTTTCTAAAATAGAAAATCACCTGGACCTTTCAGACAAACTGCAAAATGCTGGTTTTGCATCATTGGATATCTGGTGCAATAGCAGCCAGAATGATAAATTTCTCCATAAGGGGAATCAGGTCAAATCTCTGCTTGTATTTCATTTTCTGAGCCAATGCCAGCAATGTAAATAATCCATGATATGCCAAAGCCCCTGTCCTTGAAAATGATCTTTCTGTAATTTAATAGATCATCAAAAGATTTTACAGCATTTAAATAGCAAGTCATCCATTTAAAAAGTAATGCAACAGCAGCTTTGTCTTGCATGTGCAGGCTACTGTGGTGATCCGTTATGATCCAGTCTGCAAAAAGAATTAACTGTGTTGTGCTCACTTTCAATGAGAGATCATGGTATATACATGCAATTACAGTATCTCACAAAAGTGAGTACACCCCTCACATTTTTGTAAATATTTTATTATATCTTTTCATGCGACAACACTGAAGAAATGATACTTTGCTACAATGTAAAGTAGTGAGTGTACAGCTTGTATAACAGTGTAAATTTTCTGTACCCTGAAAATAACTCAACACACAGCCATTAATGTCTAAACTGCTGGCAACAAAAGTCAGTACACCCCTAAGCGAAAATGTCCAAATTGGGCCCAATTAACCATTTTCCCTCCCCGGTTTCATTTGACTCATTAGTGTTACAAGGTCTCAGGTGTGAATGGGGAGCAGGTCTGTTAAATCTGGTGTTATCGCTTCCACTCTCTCATACTGGTCACTGGAAGTTCAACATGGCACCTCATGGCAAAAAACTCTCTGAGGATCTGAAAAAAAAAAGAATTGTTGCTCTACATAAAGATGGCCTAGGCTATAAGAAGATTGCCAAGACCCAGAAACTGAGCTGCAGCATGGTAGCCAAGACCATACAGTGGTTTAACAGGACAGGTTCCACTCAGAACAGGCCTCGCCATGGTCGACCAAAGAAGTTGAGTGCACGTGCTCAGCGTCATATCCAGAGGTTGTCTTTGGGAAATATATACATATGAGTGCTGCCAGCATTGCTGCAGAGCTTGAAGGGGTGGGGGGTCAGCCTGTCAGTGCTCAGACCATATGCCGCACTCTGCATCAAATTGGTCTGCATGGCTGTCGTCCCAGAAGGAAACACCTTCTAAAGATGATGCACAAGAAAGCCCGCAAACAGTTTGCTGAAGACAAACAAACAGACTAAGGACATGGATTACTAGAACCATGTCCTGTGGTCTGATGAGTCCAAGATAAACGTATTTGGGTCAAATGGTGTCAGGCGTGTGTGGCGGCAACACGTGAGGAGTACAAAGACAAGTGTGTCTTGCCTACAGTCAAGCATGGTGGTGGAAGTGTCATGGTCTGGGGCTGCATGAGTGCTGCCAACACTGGGGAGCTACAGTTCATTGAGGTAATAATGAATGCCAACATGTACTGTGACATGATCCGCTCCCTTCGGTGACTGGGCCGCAGGGCAGTATTCCAACATGATTAGGAACCCAAAAACACTTCTAAGATGACCACTGCCTTGCTAAAGAAGCTGAGGGTAAAGGTGATGGACTGGCCAGGCATGTCTCCAGACCTAAACCCTAATGAGCATCTGTGGGGCATCCTCAAATGGAAGTTGGAGGAGCGCAAGGTCTCTAACATCCACCAGCTCCGTGATGTCGTCATGGAGGAATGGAAGAGGACTCCAGTGGGAACCTGTGAAGCTCTGGTGAACTCCATGCCCAAGAGGGTTAAGGCAGTGCTGAAAAATAATGGTGGCCACACAAAATATTGACACTTTGGGCCCAGTTTGGACATTTTCACTTAGGGGTGTACTCACTTTTGTTGCCAGCGATTTAGACATTAATGGCTGTGTGTTGAGCTATTTTGAGGGGACAGCAAATTTACACTGTTATACAAGCTGTAAACTCACTACTTTACATTGTAGCAAAGTGTTATTTCTTCAGTGTTGTCACATGAAAAGATATAATAAAATATTTACAAAAATGTGAGGGGTGTACTCACTTTTGTGAGATACTGTATATCACAATATATGACATTATCAATCTGGCCCAAATCCATTGTATTACTCTTTCTGATGGTGTGTGCTGAGACCTTAGCAATGTGTCATTTTGGTTCAAGTCTCATAGTACTAGAGCAGGCAGGTCCAAAGTCCGGCCCGTGGGCCAATTGCGGCCTGTGTTTCGGTATAATACAGACCCCATGGTAATTTGGATATATATATCTTTTGTGGCCCCCAGGGCCACAAAAGATATATACTGTACTTATCGGCGCTGCATCAGAGGGGACAGGGAGGCAGGATGAGTGCCGTCAGATTACATACAGGAGAATCTCCTGTTTACTGTAATAGGAAGTCCCGTCTCTTGGGCTGGCATTGGATGACTGATCTGTCTATTATAGGAGGCGGGACTTTGTATAAAAGAAGCTGCTGAGTAAACAGGAGATTCTTCTGTATGTAATCTGTCTGTGCTCGTCCGGCCCCTCTCCCTGTCCCCTCCAACGCTGCAGATGGGCATGGATCAGGCTGCACTAATGGCAATGGTGAGGCTGCATTCACGGCAATGGTGAGGCTGCATTCACGGCAATGGAGAGGCTGCATTCACGGCAATGGAGAGGCTGCATTCATGGCAATAGCGAGGCTGCATTCATGGCAATGGAGAGGCTGCATTCAGGCAATGGAGAGGCTGCATTCACGGCAATGGGGAGACTGCAGATGGGCACTGATTAGGCTGCATGGGTCTCCTGGGCTGGCATTGGACGACTGTTCTGTCTATCATAGGAGGCGGGACTATGTATTAAAGAGGCCTCTGAGTAAACAGGAGATTCTCCTGCATGTAATCTGTCTGTGCTCATCCTGCCCCGTTCCCTGTCCCCTCCGAGGCTGCAGATGAGCATGGATCAGGCTGCACTGATGGCAATGGTGAGGCTGCATTCATGGCAATGGTGAGGCTGTATTCATGGCAATGGTGAGGTTGCAATCATGGCAATAGTGAGGTTACAATCATTGCAGTTGTGAGGCTGCATTGATGGCACTTGTGAGGCTGCATTCATGGCAATGGAGAGGCTGCATTCATGGCAATGGTGAGACTGCAGATGGGCACTGATTAGGCTGCATTGATGGGCACTGACCCTTATTTTGCTTCACAGTTCTTTATTTAAAATGTAAGTTTTTTCCTGAGACTTTCCTCTTAAAGTGAAGGTGCGTGTTATACGCAGATAAATACCGTATATCCAAATAACACGCCCGAGCTCATCTCTTCACCACACACAGCCACAAAGGCAAGAGAATTCTTGTTAGGCAGTGTATAAGTGCTCGGACAAACACACTTAGACCAATTTTAATGGTTCAAAGAATGTCAGGCAAAATGGTCGGCTCTCACACATGTTCACTTCATCACCCATGACAACTGGCTAACCTTAGTATCTCACTAACAAGTAAGGATATCATATTCACATAAGATAGACTAAAGCTGTGGACAGAGGGGCAAAAAGGGACAGTTTGTCACGCTTGTCATGCTTCCCCACACTTAGAACTGACAAATAGAAGTTTGGGGCAAACCATAACCCTTTTGTGGACTGTATTAAATGTAAAGAATCTTGTATATGAGTGGGTAAAATATAAGTTCACAGAACATCACATTATTTTTTTTAACGGTTTACATATTTTTGTGAATGGAATATATAAAATTTAGACTACAAAAATTCTAAACGAATGAGAGATTGCAAAAGATAGTAGGACAAACCCCAAAAAATTCTTTAAATATATTAATAGTAAAAAGGCCAGGTCTGAACATGTAGGCCCTTTACAAAATAATCTAGAGTGGTGACTGGGGACAAAGAGAAGGCAGATTTATTAAAAACATTCTTCAGTTCTGTGTATACAAAGGAGCATGGGGGAGATCATGTCCATAATGGGGGTGGTATTTAAACAGCCCCAAATAATCCACAATGGCTTAAAAGTGGTCCAGGAATATTTAGACAGAATAAAGGTGAGCTCTGTCATTGCAAAGCCATTGTTTCTCATTTTTAAGGTCTCTTTAATGACTGGAATAGTACCACTGGGTTGGTGTAGGGCAAATGTGGTGCCCATATTTAACCACTTAATTTTCACCCCATTCCTGCCCAGGCCAATTTTCAGTTTTCAGCGCTGTCGCACTTTGAATGACAATTGCGTGGTAATGCAACACTGTACCCAAAAAATTTTTTAATCATTTTTTCCCCCACAAATAGAGCTTTCTTTTGGTGGTATTTGATCACCTCTATGGTTTTTTTGTTTTGCACTATAAACAAAAGAAGAGCGACAAGTTTGAAAAGCGGGTGTGCTGCTGCCATAGAAAGGAAGCTGGCAATAGATATGGGTGCATCCTCGTCCCTGCTTTTGGGCAGGTTTTATCAGAGGCATGGATGATGATGTTGCAGTCGCTGTATTCTGTACACAGAGTCTTCAGCTGCCGCCCCCTTGTCCGGGCCTGCCCACCGGATCCCTCCTGCATGCAATCAGTGACAGGCAGTGTGGGCTCACACTGAATCCCTGGCCGAAGTTCAGATCCCCCCCCCTCTGCACTCAGCATTAGTACAGGGTGGACTGACACTGTGCAGGTAGTGGGGGAGGGGAGATGCATCATCCACTGAGCAGTCTTGTCAATCTTGGTGCAGTCCGGTCTGAATGATGTGTCCAGGTCTGGAGCAGATGAAAACCCGTACCAATCATTCAAAAACCGGACTGTCCAGGAGAAATCCGTACAGGTGGCAACCCTAATGAATACATAAGAGGTCCATATAGTGAACTTGGTGTTTGAGTTATTCACTTTAAGGTCATGACAGAGGACATGGTGGCACTCTTTATGTCTGGGGGAAAAGAGACTTAGTCTTCAAATACAGAAAGGTTTCTTCACAGTAAGAGCTGTAAAAATGTGAAATAGACTCCCTCAAGAGCTGGTTCTGGTCAGCTCAGTAGATTGCTTTAAAAAAGGCCTGGGTTCTTTCCTAAATGTACATTATATAACTGGATACTAACATTTATAGGTAAAGTTGATCTAGGGAAAATCTTATTGCCTCTTGGGGGATCAGGAAGGAATTTTTTTCCCCCTTGCTGGAGCAAATTGCATCATGCTTTGCTGGGTTTTTTTGCCTTCTTCTGGATCAACTGTTGATATGGGATTGTGTATACAGGATTGTATCATTTATTTTTATTGGTTGAACTAGATGGACTTTTGCCTTTTTTCAATCAGACTAACTATGTACTATGCACACCTTACACATTTACAAAGGAAGCGCCCATATCTGGGTGCCCATAGTGCTAAGGTCCCTGAACCTGAAAATCATGCTCTGTCTTCTGAATTGCACTCTGCCTGAATGTCAGGCTCTGTTTTCTAAACTCTGCCTGCTTGACAGCCTGTGCTTCCCAAACTCTACCTGAGTGCCAGCCTGTGCTTCATAAACTCTACCTGAGTGCCAGCCTGCGCTTCATAAACTCTACCTGAGTGCCAGCCTGTGCTCCTAAACTCTACCTGAGTGCCAGCCTGTGCTTCTTAAACTCTACCTGAGTGCCAGCCTGTGCTTCATAAACTCTACCTGAGTGCCAGCCTGCGCTTCATAAACTCTACCTGAGTGCCAGCCTGCGCTTCATAAACTCTACCTGAGTGTCAGCCTGTGCTTCCTAAACTCTACCGGAGTGCCAGCCTGTGCTTCCTAAACCCTACCTGAGTACCAGTCTGTGCTTTCTAAACTCTGCATTATTGCCAGCCCATGCTTACTAGACTCTGTCTGACTGTCAACTTGTGCTTCCTGATTGCCAAACTGTGCTTCTTAGACTCTGCTTGAGTGCCAGCGCGTTTTCTAAACTCTGATTGCCAGCCTAAAATTCCCACACTCTGCCTATTTACCAAAGTGTATTTCCTGGACTCTGCTAGAATGCCAGCCTGTGCTTCCTAAACTCCGCCTAAGTGCCAGCTGGAGCTTCCTAGGTTATGCCTTAGTGCCAGCTGGTGCTTCCTAGATTCTGCCTGAATGCCAGCCTGTGCTTCCTAGATTTTGCTTAAGTGCCAGCCTATCTTCTTCTGGAATGTTGCTTGACTGACACTCTGTGCTGCCTATCCTAGAATGTCAGTCTGTTTCCTAGACTATAACAAAGTGCTATTCTGTGCTTGCTAGATTATTTCTGAGTTCCAACCTGTGCTTCCTACACTCTGTCTGAATGCCAGTCTGTTCTTCCTGAACACTGCCTGATTGGCTGCCTGTGCTTATTGGAATCTGCCAGAACACCAGCCTGCACATTCTAGACTCTGCCAAATGCCAGCCTGCACATCCTAGACCTATATATGAACCCAGGGATGTGGTGCTCTGGTCACCCATCAAAATAAAATGTACTGCGTTAGTTCATACTAAACCATACTATCATCATAAAGATCAGCTGACATATTTCACATTCTGTAACATATTGTACATCCCCATGGCTATTGTGCTGCCACATCTAAGTCACTGTGTTGATCCTTCCGGACACATAATTCCCAAAACCATAACATTACCCAAACTTCTATTTTTCATAAATGTTGGAGAGTCTTGAGGACCCATTGAGCTAATCAAAATGCTTTGCTAAGAGAAGTCAATATGAGATTTGTTTCCCCTGTATAGTACATTTCCCATGTATATCTTTAGGAGAGTTTATTGGAGAGGGAGGCAGGGAATTTCAAGTTACACAATCAAAGTCACAATTGATGACCTAACTTTTTAACCACTTAAGCCCCGGACCATTCGGCTGCCCAAAGACCAGAGCACTTTTTGCGATTCGGCACTGCGTCACTTTACCTGACAATTGCGCGGTCGTGCAACGTGGTTCCCAAACAAAATTGATGTCCTTTTTTCCCCACAAATAGAGCTTTCTTGTGGTGGTATTTGATCATAGTTACATAGTTACATAGTAGGTGAGGTTGAAAAAAGACACAAGTCCATCAAGTCCAACCTATGTGTGTGATTATATGTCAGTATTACATTATATATCCCTGTATGTTGCGGTCATTCAGGTGATTATCTAATAGTATCTTGAAGCTATCAATGCTCCCCGCTGAGACCACCGCCTGTGGAAGGGAATTCCACATCCTTGCCGCTCCTTGCCGCTCACAGATCACCTCTGTGGTTTTTATTTTTTGCGCTATAAACAAAAAAATAGCAACAATTTTGAAAAAAATGCATTATTTTTTACTTTTTGCTATAATAATTATCCCCCAAAAATATATAAAAAATAATTTTTTCCCTCAGTTTAGGCCGATACATATTCTTCTACATATTTTTGGTAAAAAACGCAATAAACGTTTATTGATTGGTTTGTGCAAAAGTTATAGCGTCAACAAAATAGGGGTTAGTTTTATGGCATTTTTATTAATAATTGTTTTTTACTAGTAATGGCGGCGATCAGAGATTTTTATCGTGACTGCGACATTATGACGGACAGATCGGACACTTTTGGCGCGTTTTTGGGACCATTCACATTTATACAGCTATCAGTGCAATTAAAAATGCATTGATTACTGTGTAAATGTGACTGGCAGTGAAGGGGTTAAACAGAAGGGGGCGCTGTAGGGGTTAAGTGTGTCCTAGGGAGTGATTCTAACTGTGGGGGGGGGGCTATGTGTGACATGACACTGATCATCACTCCCGATTACAAGGAGCGGTGATCAGTGTCCTGTCACTAGGCAGAACGGGGAAATGCTTGTTTACATCAGCATTTCCCCGTTCTTCCTCTCCATGAGATGATCGTGGGTATCCCCACGGACATCGAGTCCACGGGACCCGCGATCACACTCACGGAGGTCGCGGCGCGTCTGCAAGCCGCTTCTCAACATACAGGTACATTAATCTGCCTGTTCGTGCCCTTCTGCCGATGTATATCGGTGTGAGACGGTCGGCAAACGGTTAACTAACACAGTTCAGACACTTGGGTGCAACTGCTGAATGGCCAGTCTATGTTTTGCCATATGTTGGTGCAGTCAAATATGGTAAAAATCAGTCTACCTTTAGTGTATGGCTCTTTTTTAAAGTGACTTTAATGCCGCGTACACACGGTCGGATTTTCCACCGGGAAATGTTGGATGTGAACTTGTTGTCGGAAAGTCTGACCGTGTGTATGCTCCATCGAACATTTGCTGTCCGACTTTCCGCCAAGAAATGTTTAATATCAGGTTCTCAAATTTTCCCCCAACAAAACCTTGTTGTCGGAATTTCCGATCGTGTGTACACAAATCCGACGCACAAAAGTTCACGCATGCTCAGAATCAAGCAGAAGGAGCCGCACTGGCTATTGAACTTCCTTTTTCTCGGCTCGTCGTACGTCTTGTACGTCACCACGTTCCCACGTTCTTATTGTTGGCCAACATTTGTGTGACTGTGTGCATAGTTGCCAACTGTCCCAGATTTCCCGGGACATTCCCGGGACTTACACTCCATTCCCGAATTTTTTGTGTCCCGGGAAACGTCCCGAAAAATCCGGTTTTTGATTTTTCCCGCCGCCGCCGCTAGAGGTCTGCGGCCGGCGGAGACATTGTCTCCGCCGGCCGCCATCTTGAAGAAGCTCAGGAAGACGGCTGGGGGGGGCTAGACGGAGCTCCTCCGTCGCCGCCCACCCTCCGCCCCGCTCCGCCCCGCCTCACTCCGCCTACCCCCGCCCCGCTGCTAGTCTGTTATGGAAAGGGGCGGGGGTTTTGCCATGCGGTATTCGAAAAGACACCGGCGGACACCTCTGAGGTAGGGGAGGGGGGGCGCACCGCTGTGGGAATTTGTAAGGGGGGCTCCACTGGGGACACACCTGATGTAAGGGGAGCTCCACTGGGGGACACCTGATGTGAGGGGGGGGCTCTGCCAGGGACACCTGATGTGAGGGGGGGCTCTGCCAGGGACACCTGATGAGAAGGGGGGCTCTGCCAGGGACACCTGATGTGAGGGGGGGCTCTGCCAGGGACACCTGATGTGAGGGGGGTCTCTGCCAGGGACACCTGATGTGAGGGGGGGCTCTGCCAGGGACACCTGATGTGAGGGGGGCTCTGCCAGGGACACCTGATGTGAGGGGGGGCTCTGCCGGGGACACCTGATGTGAGGGGGGCTCTGCCAGGGACACCTGATGTGAGGGGGGGCTCTGCCGGGGACACCTGATGTGAGGGGGCTCCGCCGGGGACACTTGATGTGAGGGGGGGTCCGCCGGGGACACCTGATGTGAGGGGGGGCTCTGCCAGGGACACCTGATGTGAGGGGGGCTCTGCCAGGGACACCTGATGTGAGGGGGGCTCTGCCAGGGACACCTGATGTGAGGGGGGCTCTGCCAGGGACACCTGATGTGAGGGGGGCTCTGCCAGGGACACCTGATGTGAGGGGGGGCTCTGCCAGGGACACCTGATGTGAGGGGGGGGCTCTGCCAGGGACACCTGATGTGAGGGGGGCTCTGCCAGGGACACCTGATGTGAGGGGGGGCTCTGCCAGGGACACCTGATGTGAGGGTGGGCTCTGCCAGGGACACCTGATCTGAGGGGGGCTCTGCCAGGGACACCTGATGTGAGGGGGGGCTCCGCCAGGGACACCTGATGTGAGGGGGGGCTCCGTCAGGGACACCTGATGTGAGGGGGGGCTCCACCGGGGACACCTGTGAGGGGGGGGCTCCGCCGGGGACACCTGATGTGAGGGGGGGCTCTGCCAGGGACACCTGATGTGAGGGGGGGCTCCGCGGGGGGCACCTGGTGTGAGGGGGGGCTCCGCTGGGGACACCTGATGTAAGGGGGGGCTCTGCTGGGGACACCTGATGTAAGGGGGGGCTCCGCCGGGGACACCTGATGTGAAGGGGGGCTCCACCAGGGACACCTGATGTGAGGGGGGGCTCCACCAGGGACACCTGATGTGAGGGGGGGCTCCGCCAGGGACACCTGATGTGAAGGGGGGCTCCACCGGGGACACCTGATGTGAGGGGGGGCTCCGCCGGGGGCACCTGGTGTGAGGGGGGCTCCGCCGGGGGCACCTGGTGTGAGGGGGGGGCTCCGCTGGGGACTCCTGGTGTGAGGGGGGGCTCCGCTGGGGACTCCTGGTGTGAGGGGGGGCTCCGCTAGGGACTCCTGGTGTGAGGGGGGGCTCCGCTGGGGACTCCTGGTGTGAGGGGGGCTCCGCTGGGGACTCCTGGTGTGAGGGGGGCTCCGCTGGGGACTCCTGGTGTGAGGGGGGGCTCCGCTGGGGACTCCTGGTGTGAGGGGGGGCTCTGCTGGGGGCACCTGATGCAAGGACGGACGGCAGATGGCAGGCGACGTGGCAGGTGACACACTCGGGGTTCCCACTGATTCTGCATTATGGTGAGTTAATGATTTAATTTTATATTACAATGTAATAATAGAAATAATGCACTTCAATCATCCTGACACCATAACAACCATGGTGCCGGAATGATTGAAGTGCTAACACCAGGTGTTTGGAGTATCTGTTGATTGTTAAACTTTCTAGAATACACATATTTTTATTGTGTAGGATCTGGGGCTGCTGTCCTGTCATTTCCCTCTCCCCCTTTCCCTCTCCCCCTCTCCCCCTTTACCTCTCCCCCTTTCCCTCTCCATCCCTCATTTATCTCAGACACCTGATCTGAGGGGGGGCTCTGCCAGGGACACCTGATCTGAGGGGGGGCTCTGCCAGGGACACCTGATGTGAGGGGGGGCTCCACCAGGGACACCTGATGTGAGGGGGGGCTCCGCCAGGGACACCTGATGTGAGGGGGGGCTCCACCGGAGACACCTGATGTGAGGGGGGGCTCCGCCGGGGACACCTGATGTGAGGGGGGGCTCTGCCGGGGACACCTGGTGTGAGGGGGGCTCCGCTGGGGACTCCTGGTGTGAGGGGGGGCTCCGCTGGGGACACCTGATGTAAGAGGGGCTCCGCTGGGGACACCTGATGTGAGGGGGGGCTCCGCTGGGGGCACCTGGTGTGAGGGGGGCTCCGCTGGGGGCACCTGGTGTGAGGGGGGGCTCCGCTGGGGGCACCTGGTGTGAGGGGGGGCTCCGCTGGGGAATTCTGGTGTGAGGGGGGGCTCCACTGGGGACTCCTGGTGTGAGGGGGGGCTCCGCTGGGGACTCCTGGTGTGAGGGGGGCTCCGCTGGGGACTCCTGGTGTGAGGGGGGGCTCCGCTGGGGACTCCTGGTGTGAGGGGGGCTCCGCTGGGGACTCCTGGTGTGAGGGGGGGTTCTTCTGGGGGCACCTAATGCAAGGACGGACTCTGCTGGGGGCACCTGATGCAAGGACGGACGGCTGATGGCAGGCGACGTGGCAGGTGACACACTCGGGGCTCCCACTGATTCTGCATTATGGTGAGTTGAATGATTTAATTTTATATTACAATGTAATAATAGAAATAATGCACTTCAATCATCCTGACACCATAACAACCATGGTGCCGGGATGATTGAAGTGCTAACACCAGGTGTTTGGAGTATCTTTATCTGTTGATTGTTAAACTTTCTAGAATACACATATTTTTATTGTGTAGGATCTGGGGCTACTGTCCCGTCATTTCCCTCTCCCCCTTTCCCTCTCCCTCTCTCCCCCTTTCCCTCTCCATCCCTTATTTATCTCAGACTCTAACCACACCCTCTTGAGCCACGCCCATTTAAGCCACGCCCACGACGACGCATAAACCACGCCCATTTTTCGCCGTATGTTGTATGTTTTTCCTAAGCCACGCCTTCAAACGAATTCCCCGCCCCCTAATTATTGTACACCTCCGCCTACAGCCACAAAAGTGTCCCACATTTTTTTTTTACAATGTTGGCAACTATGCGTGTGTATGCAAGACAAGTTTGAGCCAATAACTTTCGATCAAAAATCCACGGTTTTGTTGGCGGAAAGTCCGACCGTGTGTACGGGGCATAAGACTTAAAATAAAGCTGTTAGCACCTAGAGGTCCCTGCACACACCTGCAGCAGGTTTGCTTACTTTAGGCATGCCTGAATGCCAGGCCCTTCTAAAAAGGCAAAGCTCCAACATTATCTGAAACAGCCAAAAGCTTGCCTGTACCCCCCTCACATTTCTATGTGTCTATATTATAATCACTGATTAACCAGAAACTGGCATTTTCACACAGATATAACAAAACTCTTTAAATGGTATATGAAGCAGACCAAAAGGGACCAAATAAGAGTTGTTCGTTGTTAGGGTTTACACATTGTAGTGTACATCACTAAATTTACCATTTTGTTGTCAATGCTTTCAAGGCAAATACATAACATAAAAATGTCCACAAGATGGCAGTAAAGACCAACAGTAAATTCTGACTTCTGTACTAGTCGCTTATAAATAGAAAAAACAGGTAGTATACTATTAACATTATAAAGTGTAACCGAAATTGAGTTTTAAGTACATTTTTATAGATGCTCCACATGCCTTCCTCCCTCAAAATCTTAGCTTAGTTGATAAAACTCTTGAGAACCAAAATACGCTAAAGGATCAGAGCTTCTGTTTAGGTAAAGTGGAATTTCATGGTAAAAAATAAAAATGGGCAATCAAGCATGATTTCTAATGCAGAAGAGACATACTTTACTTACCTGCCTGTCCGCCTTTGTACAGTGAGTTGCGCACATGCAGCTTATTGTACAAATTAGTCAATGTGTGGGAGTGACATCATCTCAGCTTGGCCAATGAGAGTGGCCGGCGATTGAGACCTGCAAGCTGGCCGCCTGAACATGTCAGCAGGGGTTAGGGAGTTTTGGGACATCACATCGCTGGACTGAAGGTGTGTATGGTTCAGCTTTAAAGTTGAACCCAAGATACGATGATAATTGAATTCGTACTGGGTCCACTGTGGAAGCTGAAAAACATTGTAGTAGTTGGTGCTACTACAGTGATAGCCATGATCTTTCAGGTCCTGTGCCGAGCGGCTGATGTTAGTATTCAGGGGAGAAGATGTTTGGCACAGGACCCGAAAGATACCAACAATGAATAAAGATGCACCCACTTCTACAGTGATTGTCAGTTTCCACAGCGGACCCTCAGGTATGAGATATGCATTGTGCCAAGCTGGACCATGCAATTATGATATTATGCAATTAAGATCATACAGTTCAGCTTTACCCATAAAGTGGTTTTGGCAGTGCCTCACTGCTTGGAGGAGCTGAAGTTTTTTTCAAACAAAAAGCTCCCAGATACATAAAATTACATTCATCTGATCTGGCCATTTTGACCAATAAAGAGAAATATAATGCCTTCAAAAAGTACTCATACCCCTTGAAATTTTTCACATTTTGTCATGTTACAACCAAAAACGTGAATGTATTTTATTGGGATTTGCAGTGTTAGTTTTCCGCCACACATAACGTTTTGCTTTTAGGCCAAAAAGTTCAATTTTGGTCTCATCTGACCAGAGCACCTTTTTCTACTTGTTTGCTGTGTACCTTACATGGGTCCTTGCAAACTGCAAATGGAACTGTTTATGGCTTTCTTTCAACAATGGCTTTCTTCTTGCCACTCCACCATAAAGGCCAGATTTGTGGAGTGTAATAGTTGTCCTGTGGACAGATTCTCCCACCTGTGAATGCTGTGGATCTCTGCGGCTCCTCCAGAGTTACCATGGGCCTCTTGGCTGCTTCTCTGATTGATGCTCTCCTTGCCCGGCCTGTCAGTTTAGGTGGACGGCCATGTCTTGGTAGGTTTGCAGTTGTGCCATACTCTTTCCATTTTCAGATGATGGATTGAACAGTGCTCCATGAGATGTTCAAAGCTTGGGATATTTGTTTACAACCTAAGCCTGCTTTAAAATTTTCCCTGACCTGTCTGATGTGTTCCGTGGCCTTCATGATGCTATTTGTTCACTAAGCTTCTCTAACAAACATCTGAGGGCTTCACAGAACAGCTGTATTTATACTGAGATTAAATTATACACAGGTGGACTCTTTTTACTATTTACGTGACTTCTGAAGGCAATTGGTTCCACTAGATTATTGTTACGAGTATCAGTGTAAAGGGGGCTGAATACAAATGCATGTGTAGCGGTGCCCCAGTAGGAGCCGCTGAGTGTAGTGGTTCACCTGTCACTCTGCCCAGCTCGGCATTCACTTCTCAGTCACCTTAAGACAATGAACAGCCTATGTGCTTGTTTTTGTTTATTTTATTGAGGGAATTTAACTTGGATGGGGTGAGGGAAATATTTCCTCTCAGTCCTCATAGGCATGCCTCCCTAGTCCTCCTAAATACACATGTCACTCACCAGCCCTCCTGGCTGCAACTGGTGGTTCCCTCCTGAAGACTTGCCTGGCAGTACTAGCTTCTGCTTTCCTCTCTTGCTCCTCCTGTGCCTCCTGTCCAGAACCTTCATGCTTTCTTGAAGGGCTCCATCCTGCACCTGAGCCCCAGGCCCAAGGACACCCCTCCCCCCAGACTGGGGAGCTCCCTCAAAGGCCCGACAGCCTAGTACTCCATCTCCAGTTCTTCCACCCGACAACTCCTCCCCAGCTGGGCTGACTCTGGGTATTTAAGAAGGCCTGTCCCCTCCCTATCCAGGTCAAGGCTCCTTATAACACCCCAGACAGCTCCACCTCTCCTCTCCTCCTCTCCTTCTAGAATCCTCTAGAAGAAAGAGGGAGGTCTCAGTGACGCTGCCTGTCAGTCACCAGCTGCTACTCTCTGAGCCACGCCCAGCCCATACAAATCAAAACAAACAGGCCTGGCTGACTTCACAAAAAGAATCCTAAACTAGCATCTACCTATGTAGAGGGTGCTACACACGCCACACTTTTCAGATATTTATTTGTAAAAAAAATTGAAAACCATTTATCATTTTACTTCCACTTCAAAATTATGTGCTACTTTGTGTTGGTCTATCGCATAAAATCCCAATAAAATCCCAATACATTTACGTTGTAATATGACAAAATATGGAAAATTTCAAGGGGTATGAATACTTTTTCAAGGCACTGTACATGTTGATTTTGTTAAAATTCCAGTGCCCTTGTACTGAACTGAAATCTCAAAATATATTAATATTTTTAACTTTCTCTTCTTTAGTTCTCTTGTGTACTTTAGCTTTAGTTCTAAAAAAACAAGAATATTATGCCATATCTCGAGGAGCGTACAATTCCACATCCCAAACACATACTAGAAACAATTAAAAGGGAAAATTTTTCCACAGGAAAAGGACATTCAAGGCTTCGTACCACACTTAGGCAACATAATTGGATAAAAGAAACGTTTTTATTTTACAAACCCTCTAAAAGATAAAATAATGGGGTCTTACATAGCTACCCCAATAGGGTTACAGTCAGTATCATACATGTTATCATACATAAAGAGGTAACAAATAGATGCTGTTAAATCCCACTGGTCTGTACTGACGCATTTCGCAGTCAACAGCTACTTCATCAGGGATACCGCAGAAGCATCTGGAAAGTCAAGAAACATTTTACAGTTCAAAGAATGTTACACCTTAAATATAGTGAGATACATCATAAATACCCATAGGCTTACCACCACATGTATCAGGCCTGCACAAACCGCTACGCTCCAAGGGGACACCACGCACAAGGCATATAAGCCCACCCTCGACAGAAGCGCAGGGGCCGGGCAGCACTTTGGGCACTGGACCACCCAGAGGGGAAACGGGGGGCCATGACCAGCCAAGCCGGAAACTGCAAAATGAAAATGTCTCTAAATCCACCTACACAGCAATAGACAACATTATCACAAAAGACCAGAGTTGCCGATGGACATTAAAAATCACACCCAACCAAATAGCATAAACCCAGCCATCTAGATAGATCACCACACAACTGAAGGTATGCCAACTTGAACCTAGAACCAGCAATACCCACTGTAAGCTTATCCCAGCTACTAGGTTCCCCCCACCGACATATAGGCAACATATTCCCACTGGAGGACAGTAAGGTCCCAGTGTCTGTATATGTACGTGTCTGTAGTATATGAATCATACCTCCCAACATTTTGAGATGGGAATGAGGGACACCTACACCCCCTTAAAGGAGAATTAACCAAAAAAAGGTTAATTAAATCCACAAGGACTTTTTTTACCACTCCTATTCTTTTATATTTGCTTTTACAATTAAAAAATGCAGCAATTTAAATTTGGATGAACGGTTTAGCCCTGGGAAATACTTTTTGAAAGATAAAAAGTGCATTTTATACATAACTATATAGATCAGACCAAAAAAAATTAGAAAAAAAAGTGAACAAAGGTGAACCTATCCTTTCAATGTATAAATTTGCAAGTCAATCAGTAAAGGGAGATTTATATTTCACTGTAGTTAATAACAGTTGTGAGATTACAGCCAGGACTGCAGTCTCTCTCCCTGGTAGAACATACTGTGATGGGGGATTTTATGGGTACTTTGTCACTGAAACACGTACAGCACTACTACATAATTGTTGGCACTGCAAAAATACAACTTCAACTAGTGCTTGTTGGTGTGCCATAAAATCCTTTATACTGATAAACACCAGCTTGCGTGGTGTGAGTTGAACAGCCAAATAAAATTTATCCTACACAACCAAAACTCAAAGCTGAATCAGAAAGTCATTTATTAAAAGGTGACTCCACCCAAAATGAATATTGCTGTTTTTGGCTAATGCTGGCGGAGAATATGCCACTGACCTTTCATATTTGCAGGGGCTCTGCTAATGACTTCTCCTTGATGTTGCCATCAGATCTATTTGCTCCCTAGATTCTTACTTATAGATTGTTTGAACTATCAAGCTTTTTCAGCAAGGCAGTTAAGGGAGACTTCCATCTTTTTTTTTATTTTCCTGTTGCAGTTTTAATAATAAAAATGTAATGAAAACCCATCAGAGAATGTGAGAACACCTTGTAATATATGTAGTTAATTGTGAGCTTACACCACTGAAGACCTCAATGGATAAATCAAGACAAAGAGAAATTCAGTTTACCGGTTTCCAAAAATTGAATTATTTGATTTGTCTAGACTAGGGGTCTCCAAATTTTCTAAACAAAGGGCCAGTTTACTATCCTTCAAACTTTAGGGGTGCCGGACTTTGGTCAGTGGGAGCATAACATGTCTTGGCATAAGTGGGAGTAAACAATGCTCCATCATTCATATTGGGGGGAGTAATAGTGCTCCATTGTTGGTACAAACGGGAGGAATAGTCTCCATCATTGATGTCAGTGGCAGAAATAGTAACCTATCATTGGTATCTGTGGGAGGACTAGTGCCCCCTCATTGGTGGCGGTGGGAGAAATAGCACACCATCATTGGTATCAGTGGGAGGAATAGTGCTCAGTCATTGGGAAGAATAGTGTCCCATCATTGGTATTAATGGGAGGAATAGTGTCTCATCGTTGGTATCAGTGTAAGGTATAATGTCCTATCATTGGTGTCAGTGAGAGGTATAGTGCCCCATCTGTGGTGTCAGTGAGAAGAATAGTGCCCCATCATTAGTGTCAGTGAGAGGAATAGTGCCCCATTGTCAGTGTCGGGAACTATGCTCCACTGTTGCCCTAGCATCCCTTTAACTGGGTTAATAATTCCATGGGACAGGAAGGACTGATTGATCACATGACCACTGTGATTGGTGGTTCGCCGGCTCCCAACCATTACTAAAGACCTGGAGCTGTCTGACAGCTCAATCATTCTGCTGGGACCGAGCACAGAAACTTTGGCTATCTATGGACACATATGTACAGCATGGGGGCATTAAAGCCTACCTTTTTTGTTGCCATACATATGCGTTATGTGAGTGGCAAGTGGTTACATTGTGTATAAAGCTAATTATTTTTAGCTGTGGATAGAGAATAAAGGATTAAATCCCATCAGGTTATTTTTTGCTGTCTATGTCCTGCTGGTGAGATTTCCATTCACTTCCTGTCATGGAGATGCAACAGGAAATAAGAGGAAATCTCCCTAAAGTGAAGAGGAATCCCATTGCAGAGTGTTGTCACAGGAACAAGTCTCCCCACTAGAGAATTTTCCCTCACTTTTACATTGGTGACAGCTCTAAAATGTTGGATTTTTCCTTGCTTTCTGTCTCAGCGATAACCGTCAATAGTACAAAAAGGTATAGTGAATCTACCCAGCGGAGAGACACAGACAGCAATAAAAATCTGACAGACATTATAACCCATCCACACTCTATTTACAACATAAAGGAAAAGTATGGGAATCCAAAAAAACCCCCAAACATCTATACTCACCTCACTGCAAAAGTATTGTTGTGCAGCTGCAGCTGTCCTCCGCCAGCTCTAAGCTCGAGAACTGAGTGATCACATGACCACTGATCTCTCAGTGGTCGGTCAGCTGTGAACAGAGAGCGGTGACTGTCAGTCACCGCTCTCTGCTCCACCCCTCCAGCGCTCATTGGTGTGCACTGGGGGGGGGGGGGGGGGGATGCTGAGGGGCTGAGCCACCTGCCAATCGGGCATCTGGGTGGATCCTGACAATATGGCTGGGATTCTTCCAGAGCCTAAAGTGGCTCTGTGACATCAGCTGGCTTTAGCCCACTGTTGGCTGATTCTAGGTCACAGGAGAGCAAAAGTAAGTGTATTCCTGTGACCCACAAGAGAAGTATGGCCAAAAGAGCATTGGCTATACTTCTCTTTTAATGAAATAACATTTGCCTTCATGTACATTTTGTGCAGGGTTAACATGGTCATCCCTCCCAAGAAAACTCTGATAATTGCACCAGTATGAATGAGCAAAAGTTGCTGATCCTGCTTCACTGAAATGTATAGGCGAAATGCATTGGAGTCAATAGGGCCATATGGTTATGCTTCCATATACAGTGGGTATAGAAAAGAATCACCCCCTTTAAAATAATTACATTTTGTTGCTTTGCAGCCTGAAATGAAGACAGACAAAGATTTTGTTTTATCCAGCTGTATTTACTAGTGCAACTTATAACATTCACATAACATAATCATAACATAATCATAACACATATGATTCTTTTCTATACCCACTGTAAGTCGCTCCTAATTTCTGAAAGTGTGAACAAATGAATGCCTGTGGGAACTGGACTGTGTGGTCTACAATGGTGGAAGCATCAGTATAGTTTTGTACATAGATAGGAACATTTTACATACATGTTTGCATGGCTTTAGATAACATTTATTGTAGTGTAACTGGCTTTTTAAAGGTTGTTCTATATTAAGGTGAGAACAGGAAAAGCAAAGTGCTTGACATATGCACACTCAGCCTACCCAACATTCAGCGGGTGGTTTAAGCTAATACAGGGCAAACAGCTTAAATTCCCATTTTATTTGTTGAACTAGTGAGATTAATACACACTCAGGACTAATAGTGCTATAAAACCTCACAGGCTGAAGAATAGGAAGATTTGATAAAAGTGAGACTTTATAGCCATATCAGTCAATTTAATTGTCATCTACTGCACAGAATTCAAGTATTAGATGCAATCTGCTAGCAGTATATTTTACAAGTGTATAGACACTTTACAATCTTTCTCCACTTACAAGTGTCAGGTTATAGCCGATAACAGCCAGGTAAATGGTTGCTTAGACAATTCAGCTAATAATATCCGTTTTACTGCACTGTAAATGCTCTATTGCTGTCACTTTTTGGAGTGTATATAAAGGACAATAATCTTGTGTTGATAATGTTTAGGAAACCAGTTCATTATAATGGTAATGGGTTATATCCTAATTACTATAATAAAACGACTTAATTACATAAAGGTAGGATACAGTACATAGTACTAGACATCTTCTGTCCTTCTATCTCATTATAGACTCTCACCTGCTCAAAAGATAAAGCTTGCTTGCATTTTGCATACGGATTTGCTGCAGTTTCATATAAAGTTTTCTCATGCATAATGTATATACGTATTTTATCGTATATTGTATATATTTTGTATAATGGTGGACAAAAACTGAGCATGAATATAAGGTGATGGCTGCATATGACTATGTTATGACTATGAGGTGAGGCACATGCCTTTACCTAATTGCTGTTAGGGGAATGTGGATTGAATAGGTTAGGCTATTGTTCCCCCTGACTTAAGCTAGCCACAGATGGATTGAAATTTGGCTTGTTCAGCATGGACTGGCTGAATTTCGATCCATCTATGGCCATTCTCGCTAGAGAGAAGTCAATCTTAAGCCAGTCATACATGGATAGAAATGCGGCCAGTTCACCAGATACTGGACAAATTTTAATCCATTTATGAGCAAACTGGTTGTACAATCTATCAATCGACTTGTGTGCTACTAGCCTATTGTAAATTTTTCTCTCAATCAGTGGGGGAAATCTCCCCACTGTCAGAATACAAAGGCTCAGCGGGAGGGATTACCCCATCCACATGGAGTGTGTGGATGGGGGAATCAAGTCATTTCCAAGTCAAGTCATCATTTTTTGTTTAACCAGCAGGTTGAACAAAAGAAAATGACTTGTGTATGGCCAGCCTAGCAATCAGCTTCTCTTGAACAGGAATGTTGGAAAATTCTTGTTTGATTGGCTGCAGCGCTGACCAATGCATTCTGACAGTGGTGGGGTAGCACTGTCAGAATACAATAACACAGCGGGAAGGATTCCTCCATTCAACCTGGTTTTGCATTATGGAGAATGACTAGCTATAGGCAGTGATGTTAGCATCAGCTTGAATTGACTTTCATCTTTTTCTTTCTACCCCTATTAGTTTTCCACCGCCTGGAACAATTTTAGAATAAGTCATACATCCCTGCGATGCTTAATGTTACTGTACATGGTCCATCAAGATCTGATTATTGGTTAAACCTACTTTTTCTTTATATCAGCTTTTCAGACTAAAAAAATCAATAATTTAGTGGTTGGATGTGCAATTTATTGCAGCATAACACTTCTGGTAGCAAATAATGCATTTCTTTGTAATGTTCTATACATGAGACCAAAAAGAAGGACACATGAGGAGGAAAGAGGGACAGAGGGATTTGGCTCCAAAATAGGGACAGTCCCTACTAGCAGCGACAGTTGGGAACTATGGGAGGACCATGCATGTTCCCCTAACCTCCATCCTATGTCTGTAGCTCATAGTAAGGTATACCATTGGATTCATCATGACATAAGTGGCCTGGAACCCCTCTGTAGGATCTCAGCTTAGAGCAACCCACCAAAGGGACAGTTTCAGTCTCAGTGAAGCCTTGAAGCAAGGAATTATTTTAAACACCTCCCTAGTATCTGGAGGCTTCCCCTAAAAGCATATGTCATTGAGGGCCTGGTGCCAGAAAACTATATATCAAAATATGGAGGCTTCCATTGCTGGAGTTCTTCTGATAGTTCTTGTTGTCCAGCTTTTTCTAGTTAAAAACATTTAGGTAAGGCTCAAACCTGGAAAAATATACAGCAAATCAAAGTGAGACTTTCTTATTGATATACTTGTTCTGAGACAGTGGCTCAATGCATTCAAGCCAAAGAATCAGCATGACAGCCAGGCAACTAGCATAATAATCATGGCAATTCCAGCCCTTTTGGTTCTCCTTGTCCTTTAAGGTAGCTTTAATTATGTTGTTAAAGATTCATATCCCTCAAACCCAATTTACCACAGACAATACCTTTTCCCAAACAAAATCAGCAGAATAATTGTCTAGTTTCCTAATCTAGAGGCTTCAAAAACAAAAGTTGGGAGCATGTCTTGGATATGGAATTTGACCCATAGGTGCCTAACTAATACAGGACATACATGATCATTATATATTATTTTGAACACTGTATCGCTGTATTGTTGTTCATCTATAAAAGACAGAAAACCTTTTTCCTGGAGCCTTGCAGTCATGAGAAATGGAGAAATGTGATAATGACTGTGGTAAACTGTGTAAACCAAAATCCCATAGCTCTTGCATTCTCCATGCAGGTAAAAAGTCTTTGTGGGATTTGGCAGGATCTTATCCACCTGATCTTAACACTGTTGTAAATCCAGGGTGTAAATCTGTTCTTTGATCCTCTGTCAATAGCACCAGAAAGCTGGGGACAGCTGTCACCACCCTTTGTCAGCAGGCTGCACCCTGCAGCTCATAAACCTTTATTGCCCCTGCAATAAATGCTGATAAGAGCCACGCAGCTATGTATCTCAGCTCTACCATGGAATCCAAGTTTCTCTTATTTAGAGAGTACACAGAGTTCATGAGCTTGGAGAAGGTCCTGTTCCCAACACAAACAACGTGTGGATCATAGAACACAATTATAAATGCTAATATATAAACCAGAGAAGAGCTGGCAGGTCAGGGCTCAATGTGATAACAATATTACCTGTGTGCTAACAATGCCAGACTATACTATCCTATGCAGATATATGAAGTATACAGTAGTATAGTGGCTTAATGCTGTGGCCTTCCTGAGATCCTTTTATGAAATCCTGCCAGCACTATGTGCATACCCTCCATTGGGGTCTTTTAGCTTTTTCCCTCTGTTCAAACCATACTGGTTGGTTAATTGGTTTCCACAAAAAATTGGTCCTAAAGTGTTTATGGAATTTTGGCAATCCAAGTAAACTAGTTCTTTCTGTCGGGACAGGAACTTGAAGTACATCTGAAGCAAAAAGTTTATTTTAATTTTGGATTGAGGAGAATGGTTAAAGCCTCTTTCAGGTGATTTTTGCCATCTGCTTCACATTGGGGAGATTGCTCTTCACATTGAATAAAAAGTACCCTCTTAGACAGCTGTCACCTGAACAAGTTTTCTCATTAGAAGATTTCCTCTCTGTACTTGTTCCAGTCACAATTTTACATTTTTGGATTTCCCCTTACTTTTCATCCTATTGATATTAATCACCAGAACAGAGGGTGAACCTCCCCAGCGGGAACACTGTCAGAGGTAAAAGCATAAGATACAACAGTCTGCCCACCCTAAAGCTGGCAGTACACTGACTGAAATTCAGCCAGTAAGGCTGGATTCACACCTATGCATTTTTAGTGCTTTTTGCATTTTGCAGATTTGCACTACAGAACATGTTCCATAGGAAACCATGTTAAATGGACTGTAGTGCAAATCTGCAAAATGCAAAAAGCACTAAAAATGCATAGGTGTGAATCCAGCCTTAAACAGTTTATTGATCAACTTCTGACGAAGGGACATGTTGTTGCAGAATATACATATAAACACATACAGTGTCTTAAAATGCTGATATGGGGCTGAAAATGCCTAAATCTGTCTCAAAAGTAGCTCATGCAGCTTTCGGTGCATCAGGTGTCAAGATTTTTTTCTTATTCAACCTGCAGACTTAATTAGAGAAACCCAGTAGGTACCTCCAATAAACAACGTGGGTGGAGGAATCTCAACTGCCAGCTATTGAAGCAGGATCAGCAACTTTTACTCATTCATACTGGTGCAATTATCAGAGTTTTCTTGGGAGGGATGACCATGTTAACCCTGCACAAAATGTACATGAAGGCAAATGTTATTTCATTAAAAGAGAAGTATAGCCAATGCTCTTTTTATTTCTGAAAAATAGTTTTATGTATATATTTTTCTAATTTTACTTCACCAACTTAGACTATTGTGTTCTGATCCATCACATATAATTCAGATTAAAAAAACATTGAACCTATGGCTGTAATGTAACCAAATAGGTAAAAAGCCAAGGGGGGTGAATACTTTTGCAAGGCACTGTATATACAAAAAAATTATACTTTATTAAATTGCATTGCACTGTAAAGCTACAGGGTTTCTATATATTTAAATGTATTATTATTATTATTTTGACATGTGACTTGCAATGGTGCTGTGATTTGAACAGCCTATTTGAATGGCAATGTTTATTTAAATAAAAGTGTGAGTTCTTGTGTACAATTTTCAGATAAAGCTGTAATGAATTAGTTGAAAGTAGCTGTAAAAAAGTAGATAGTGAAATAAAGATATGTTAGTCAAATATATTCTGCATAGCAGTTCACGCAGTTAAAAAGTCAGCTAAACAAAGGGAGACAAAGTGCTGTGATGGTGCTAAGGGCAGAGTGCTCTGGTGGAGTATCAGAAGACAATTGTGGAATGTCATTTAGGAGTTTAAATCTAGAAAGACAATAGGTGTCTGTAAACAAATGAGCAGAAATATAATAAAAGAAGCACAATACTTATCTTTCTGGTGGCCTGTGTCTTAAAAACGTCGTCATTTTTTAACCCCCGCTAGCGGCCGCAAAAAGGTTAAGACTGCTGGCATAGCGGCGCTATGCCAGCGGTTTGGCGGCCCTGCCCCATTGTTTTCAATGGGGAAGGAGCGCTTTAGGAGCGGTAAATACACTGCTCCTACAGCACTGCAAAGATGCGGCTTGCAGGACTTTTTTTACCTCCCTGCAAGTGCACCGCTTCAGTGTGAAAGCCCTCAAATCTCCCGTTCCACCACATCCCAAAGGTGCTCTACTGGATTGAGATCTAGTGACTGTGGAGGCCATTGGAGTACAGTGACCTCATTGTCATATTCAAGAAACCAGTGGTGAGATGATTGGAGCTTTATGACATGCTGCATTATCCTTCTGGAAGGAGCCATCAGAAGATGGGTACACTGTAGTCATAAAGGGATGGACATGGTCAGCAAGAATACTCAGGTAGGCCATGGAGTTTAAATGATGCTCAATTGGTACTAAGGGGTCCAAAGTGTGCCAAGAAAATATCCCCCACATTATTACACCACCAGCCTGAACCGTTGATACAAGGCAGGATGGATCTATGTTTTCATGTTTACACCGAATTCTGACCCTACCATCTGAATGTTGCAGCTGAAGTTGAGACCCATCAGAACAGGTAACATTTTACAAATCTTCTATTGTCCAATTTTGGTGAGCCTGTGCAAATTGTAGCCTCAGTTTCCTGTTCTTAGCTGACAGGAGTGGCGTCGGGTGTGGTCTTCTGCTGCTGTAGCCCATTTGCTTCAAGGTTCGATGTGTTGTGTGTTCAGAGATGGTATTCTGCATACCTTGGTTGTAACAAGTGGTCAGTGGCATCACTAGGGGGGCCAGAGAGGGCCATGGCCCCCTCAACATTATACTTGTGCCCCCCAAAAAAGAAGGGTGTTTGGTAATTAAAAGATAGTGGGTGTGGCGCTGCTCTTGCTAAATATATAGTACACATAAATGTTTGGTTCCCTTTAAATAATGTATGTAAAATCAGATGACTTCTAAAAAAAAGTGCCTAGTGCTCTGCGGTTAAAATTAAAAATATACACAATACATGTAAACTGCACATTAGTATGCCAAAGAAATACTTAACAAGTGAAAAAGTGCTTAATTGGTGTGATAAGTAACCAATTCACATTTAGTTGGTTTGTAATTTTAAAGTGACAAATGCTCTTTAAGCCACAAAATGAATATACCCGGTTTATAACATATGCCACAGTCCTTGAATGATATAATCAGTCCATGTATGGCTAAAAAATAAAGTGACAGGTGCTCTTTAAAATTGTGCGTGTGACAAATGAATTGTGCTGGTGCTTCAGTTTGTGCTCCCCTTATGCACTCACCAGAGAGCTTTCCCCTCAAGGGGGTATATCGCACTCACAGCATATACCGCTGTATAGCAGGACCCAGTTCCACATTATATAACTTTTTTCTCCTCTCTCCTTTAAATTGTCAGCCCCTTCGTCTCATCCACATGTAGACAAAAAGTAAATCCCATAGCACGATGCCGTTTTTACTATTTATTTCCATTCAAACAATCTGAAACGCTCATACAATTTTTCAGCATTCAAAAGGCATTGGAATCAGGAAGTCCAGGAAAGAGCATTGATTCAATATTGGAAGAAGAACAGAGGGAGAACACCCGGCAAAAAAATGAGAAGATAGTGGAGAAGAGCCAGCAGAGGCAGAAGACAGCAGACAGAGGGAAAAGAACTGGAGAGGGCTAGAAGACATCAGCAGAGAAGACCCGGAGAGGGGAGAAGACCCAGCAGAGGCAGAAGACAGCGGACAGAGGGAAAAGAACCGGAGAGGGCTAGAAAACATCAACAGAAAAGACCCGGAGAGGGGAGAAGAACCGGCAGAGGAAGAAGATGTCAGCGGAGGAGGGAGAAGAGCCTAAGATGGGAGAAGTAAGCGGAAGAGCCGCGGGAACTGTCTTAATAAATTACTTTAAAAACTTGTGTACTGCCCACAGACCCCGACAACCAACGGCCAGGGTTGTTGGGAAGAGGCCCTTGTCCTCATCCTCATCAAAGCAGCACCCACCCCCCCATGTTGAGGTCATGCCGCCTGGTATGGTTCAGGAGGGATGCGCTCCCCTAAAATTCATGCCAGACCGAAGGGCCTGGTATGGTCTTGGAGGGGGAACCCATGCCTTTTTTTTTCTTGTCATAACACATCACACCAGTGGCTGCGTTCTAGCACAGCGGCTGGTGTGAATGGCACTTTAATATAAATTGGTTGGGAGTTGCACAGTAAAGTGAATTTTACATTGAGCTGATTTTACATGTTTATCTAAAAATACTTGAAAAGACTGTACAGTACATTCCCTTTAGGAGTGTCATTTCCTAACCTTTAATCACCACATTGTGTACACAACATTAATATGTATATTACGTTCCATAAATGTTCCATCTCATTCATGACTGCACTTCACTCTTCTTTATTATCTTAATTTGGATCAATTATTTTTATTATCATAATTTGGATCAATTATTTCTATCATCAAATTATAAGAATAGCATTTAATTATGACAGTGTAATGTGATTCAGCCAGCACTGTTCCTTACCTAAATGTCATTCTTCAACCTGTCATCAGAACCTTGGATCATACACCATCATTTTCATTGTTGAGTTATAATTCCCATCACTGCCATCATTCTTTTTGTTTTGTTTTTTTCTATTAGGCCTGTGATTATTTATGTCATTTATTAAAGTACAATAGATTAATGTACTGTATGAACTAAAGCACCACAAAGGAACTGAAACAGGAAACTTCTTTTGACAAGGAAAAATGAATAAGAAACATACAGTATAATAAGTGGCACATGGGTTTAAAGAGGAACATAACTGTATATGAGCACCACAAACCAAAATATTCAAATTTAAATCATTTGTAATATTCAAATTAAACTGATACTATGGTTCCCATGTACGCAGATCTGCTTACTTAGGAGTTTACATGCGGTCGCCATGGCGTTGGCAGTCCCTTGGTGAGGAATAAACAAACATCCTCAAAAGAGCAAACAGATCTGCCAAGTCCACGGGAAGGTTTTCGCAGCCAATGGTCTTCCAGCAACGTCTGTATGTGCGAATACGCTCACATGAGAGTATTATAGCAAAACTGACACTGGGGGACATCTGACAACATACATTAATAAAAATTTCCAAAACACTAGTTACCAACTCTAGCAGCATAGGGTTTAAAAATAGTCAATGTTGATTGAGAGAATGAAGTTCCCATTTAGAGGGACCATCATTCAGCATTGTCATGATTTCTCATGGACTACTTAAACATGGCCGCCAGAGTCCATAGTCACATAGCTCCTCTGTCAGTGCTATATGTTTTTACATTCCCTCTTTGAGACTAAGCCTTCAGACAGGAATGTGGCCACTAATGCAGGAGTTCATTGGAAAAGTACCATAGTTAAAGTGGTTGTACACCCTGTACAACCACTTTTACCTACAGGTAAGCCTATATTAAGGCTTACCTGTAGGTGCTTGAAATATCTCTTAAACCTCCACGGTGTAGGAGATATTTACAAAAAAGCCGAACGCCGATGACTACGGCGCATGCGCCGATCTCTACGGCACATCATGCTGTTTATAATAGGTGTCATGTCATGACTGGCTGGGAAATAAAGAGGAAGTAAAACCCACAAGGGTTTACTTCCTCTTATAATACTAACAAACTCATGAACTTCTACGTGTTTCCACCACAAACAAAAATACAGTATCCACCACCAGTTCCAACTTTAAAAAATCCGCAGCAGTATTGTAATATCCTCTACACCCATAAAATCTTATCTCCAATATCTTTTATTTTGTTTTGGATAGCGAATGTAAGCATTAAAGTGCAAGGTTTTATTGGTCTCTGTGTCCCTATAGGGGATATTTTCCTTTACTTCCAGCTAGGGTTGGGCATGGGGACAGGGGTTGGGAAAGATTTAAACTTTATTACAATATTTATATTGCTGTATGTTCCTTCCTAACCTAGAGACAACCTTGAGGAAAAAGGTAACCACTGTAAAAAAAAAATGAATTGTTACAGCAGGGGACAGGAGGAGGATGAGCAGAACTTTCTCCTTTAAGTTAAGGTCTATATTAAGGTTAGCAAATTTTCAAAAATGAAATCTGGGGAAAACAAGGCAGTTGCTAACCAGTTGCTCCAGAGTTTACTGAGGTGAGGCGAATGAGGTGAAGCTTCACTTTGCAAAGATTACCCAATCACATGCAAGGAAATAAAAAATTAAAAAATAGTTTTGCTTGCACATGATTGGATGATGGAAGTCGGCAGATCTTTTCCTCATTTACTAAGCTCTGGAGCAACTGCACTTGAAATGCCAGCTGCTCCCGGACTCTCTCCAACCCCAGAGTTCAGGGATCAGGATTAAGCAACACACAGAGTACCGTGCTCAGGAGTAAGTAACGCACAGAGTTCAGGGGTCAGGAGTAAGTAATGCTCAGGGGTCAGGATTAAGTAACGCACAGAGTTCAGGGGTCAGGAGTAAGTAATGCACAGAGTTCAGGGGTCAGGAGTAAGTAACGCACAGAGTTCAGGGGTCAGGACTAAGTAATGCACAGACTTCAGGGGTCAGGAGTAAGTAATGTAAAGACTTCAGGGGTCAGGAGTAAGTAATGCACAGACTTCAGGGGTCAGGAGTAAGTAACAAAGAGAGTTCAGGGTTCAGGAATAAAGCGGTTGTAAAAAATAAAAATAAAAAAACATGTTATACTTGCCTGCCCTGCGCAATAGTATTGCAGAGAGCAGCCCAAAGCCTCCTCTTCTGGAATCCGCCCCTGGCACTCTAGGCTCTTTCTCTTCTGCGTGTGCCACCATAGGAACCTGCTGAAGATATCATTTCCCAAAGAATGCTGACTAGAACATGTAATTACTTAGAATGCTTCAGGAATGCACACCTCAGTCAGTGGTATTAAGAGAAGACAGTGTAAGGACACCCTGCTGTCACATTCTAAAGGTTCTTCTTTTTTTTACTTCTCTGCTCTGTGCAATGATTTGGAGTGCCTCCATAGCAAGCCTCTTGCTATGGGGGCACTCAAAAAGGCAAAGTCCTGAGCTGCGCTCCTGTAAATGGACATTGTTCATTCACACACAGAGAATGGCTCAGCTCCGCCCCCACTCTCTCCTCATTAGCTCACTGGCTGGAATTGGCAGCAATCCAATAGCAGCCAATAGCTGCCGATGCTGTGGGAGCTAATGAGGAGAGAGAAACCTGAGAGAGACGCTGCTCTCATGCATGTGGCTGGATCGAGACAGGGCTCAAGTAAGTATAAAGGGGCTGCACCCAGAAGGCTTTTCTTACCCTAATGCTTAGTATTTATTAAGGTAAAAAACCTTCTGCCTTTAGACCCACTTTAAGGAAAGCCTAAAGGTGTTCTGCAATTCAAGGCCATTTACTTAAATGCAAAAAAGTTCTACGAGTATGTGAAATGATGAGCTTGTGAACCAATATCATCCGTATTGAAGCTATCAGAACATAACAGATGACACAGAGAAACAGTTTTACTAAAGTCACTAATAATCTATGTGTTACCGGAAGCATAAAAGAATTGTAACTATTATTTTACTGCGATCAGTGAATGACGCAGGAATTATCGACTGCCATCTGCTGTTTTCACCTTATATCACCTGCAGTTTGTTCATGTTTTCTCTCTAAGTGGGGAAAAGCTCAGGAGCATTCAGAATAATGGCAATAATGGCATAGACTATGTACTAAAGATACAGCATTGAACTTCAAATTAATCCACAGCCATTGAAAACCTGCTGGGGAGATGTGGCTGTTGTATTCATTGTGTCATTATAAAATCATTTAAGTGCTCGTTATGTTATTTCTCTTTTCACTCTCAACAAACATATTGCTGCCTGTGACAATTTAGGTAGGTTTGCCATGAAAACACTGTTCTGGCTTAGCTGACCTATAAATGAGTAGTTTAAGATAACTCATTTTATGGCATGTATTATAAATCTGTCAAGGTATGTTATTCTTATAGTGTGCGTCAGCCCATGCCACCTGCACACTATACTGACAATCAACCCAGATCCACACGTGTCCCCTCTGCTGTCTCTGCCACCCCCCCCCCCACCCCCACCCCACCTACACACTACTCTGACAATAAGCTGCAACCCACAAGTGCCCTCTCTCCTCCTCTGTTCCAAGTCACCTACACTGTACATCCCACTCTGGCAATCAGCTCCAACCCGCAAGTGCCCCCTCTGCTGTCTCTGCCCCCACCACCACCACCACCACCACCACCTGCAACATTACACTGAAAATCAACTCAGATCCACAAGTATCCCCTTTGTTATGTTTGCCCCTCACAACCTACACACTACAGCACCACCCCAAGTGTCCCCCCTGCTGCCTACACACATATTCACTGCCACCTACACACATATTCTGACAAATGTCCTCTCTACTGGCTCTGTCTCCTTGCCACTGTCAATCAACCCAGACCCACAAGTGCCCCCTCTTCTCCCTCTGTTCCCATCCACCTACACACTATACTTAGGGTTGCCACCTCATCCCTTTAAAACCAAACACATATTAAAAGGCCCGGACTGGGCCCGGGAACTTTTTAGACTAACTAAGCAGTCCGGAGGGTGTCGGAGGCGTTCACACGGGGGGGGGGGGGGTTGGATATGAGATTTGGGGTTTCAGGATGTGTTGATTTGATTATGTACGTGCTTTAGTTTAATGTGACAGATTGGGGCCAGTGTAGGTCAGAGCTGCCATATGATGCTGTTTTTTTGTCTTACTTTAAAGTGGTTGTATACCCTTTTTTTTAATGTGTACCTACAGGTAAGCCTATAATAAGGTAAGCCTATAATAAGGCTTACCTGTAGGTAAAATGATTATCTCCTAAACCTGTATGGTTTAGGAGATATTCACTTTGCATGCAGTCGCTGACTTCGGCAGCGAATGTGCTGTGAAGGCCTGGCTGAAGGTCCGGTAGATGCTGCCGTGACGTAATCGCAGCTTCGTCCACTCACAGCGCCAGAGCCGTGAACCCGGTAGAAACGCAGAGGGAACATGTCAGCTCCCTCAGCGTGGACCGGGATCAGATGCCGAGGCCTCGTTCTAAGGTGAGTATTTCATAATGCCAGTTATAAATTATTACTCACAGAGCCAGTTATAATATAAATTATTATTTACAGAGCCAATTATAAATTATTACTCACAGAGCCAGTTATAAATTATTTCTCACAGAGCCAATTATTACTCACAGAGCCAATTATAAATTATTACTCACAAAGCCAGTTATAAATTATTACTCACAGAGCCAGTTATAAATTATTACTCACAGAGCCAATTATTACTCACCGAGCCAGTTATAAATTATTACTCACAGAGCCAATTATTACTCACAGAGCCAGTTATAAATGATTACTCACAGAGCCAGTTATTACTCACAGAGCCAGTTATAAATTATTACGCACAGAGCCAATTACTACTTACAGAGCCAGTTATAAATGATTACTCACAGAGCCAATTATTACTCACAGAGCCAGTTATAAATTATTACTCACAGAAGCAATTATTACTCAGAGCCAATTATTACTCACAGAGCCAAATATTACATACAGAGGCAGTTATAAATTATTACTCACAGAGCCAATTATTACTCACAGAATCAGGCAATTAATTATTACTCACAGAGCCAATTAAAAAAAAAAAATCATAGTTACCATTAAGGGCTCTTGCCCTGGAGCATCAGATCTAACCCCTTCACCGGCAGGAAAAGGAGTGGGCATACACTTCATGTGCAGGAAGCGAGTATGAGACACTTCCTGGGCGTGGAGTGGGCGTACACTTCATGTGCAGGAAGCGAGTATAAGACACTTCCTGGGCGTGGAGTGGGCGTACACTTCATGTGCAGGAGGCGAGTATGAGACCTGCCACCTACACTTGCAAGCCAGCAAGATGCTGCGACTGTATATACGTAAGGTAGTGGCCTCGGCTTCTCCTCTCCTGGCGTCCTGGTTGCCAGGTGACGGTGGCTGCGGGGCACATGCACGAACCGCGACTTTCAGTTGCCATGGTGGGCGGGGGAATTGAGAGACGTTCTGATCCACCCACCATGGCATATACACGTGCACAATTATCCACCCGCGGCCAGCCCTGCCAGTGCGAACCGCGACTTTCAGTTGCCATGGTGGGCGGGGGAATTGAGAGACTTTCCAATCTTCCCACCATGGCATATACACGTGCACAATTATCCACCCGTGGCCAGCCCTGCCAGCGTGAACCGCCACTTTCAGCTGCCATGGTTGCCAGTTCCTTTTAAGACATGCGGCCTCTGGCCCACCGGGCAAATGCCCGGTCTGCCCTATGGCCAATCCGGTCCTGTATAATAATTACACAGGTTCTGTGGCTGATTAAGGTGGTAATTAAACTCACTTGGTGCCTTTATCTGCATTAAATTAGCCTCCAGAAACTGTGTAATTAATATGTGTTTGGGTTTAAAAGGATGAGGTGGCAACCCTAACTACACTCCACTCTGACAACCAGCTGCAACCCACAAGTGTCCCCTCTTCTGCACCAGCCCCTGCCACTTGCACACTACACCCTTACAATAAGCTGCAACCCACAAGTGTCCCTGCCACCTGCACACTACAGTGACAATCAACTCAGATCCACAAGTGTCCCCTCTGCTGTCTCTGTCCCCACCACCTAGACACTCTACTCTTACAATTAGCTCCAACCCACAAGTGCCCCCTCTTCTCCCACTGTCCACAGTCACCTACACACTACACTCCACTCTGACAATCCGCTCCAACACTTAAGTGTCCCCTCTGCTGAATCTGTCCCCCTGGCCCCCACCACCTGCAACACTACACTAACAATTAACTCTGACCCACAAGTATCCCCTTTGTTGCCTTTGCCCCTCACAACCTACACACTACAGCACCACCCCAACAAGTGTTCTCTCTGCTGCCTACACACATATTCACTGCCAGCTACACACATATTCTCTACCACCTACACACATATTCACTGCCACCTACACACATATTCACTGCCAGCTACACACATATTCTCTACCACCTACACACATATTCACTGCCACCTACACACATATTCACTGCCAGCTACACACATATTCTCTACCACTTACACACATATTCACTGCCACCTACACACATATTCTGACAAGTGTCCTCTCTGCTGCCTCTGTCCCCCTGCCACCTACATCCTTTTCTCAGACAATCATCTCCAATTCACAAGTGTCCCCTCTGCTGTCTCTGTCCCCTGTAGGGTTGCCACCTGTACGGGATTCACCCGGACAGTCCGGGTTCTGAATCATCTGCCCGGTTTTCAGACTTCCTGAAACCCGGACAGACCATTCTGGCAGAGGGGGAGCTTCATTAACATACTCGTCACTGTGGAGTCAGTCACAGCAGCAGTGTCATTTCTTCTCTCTAAATACACACACTGTGCTGGTGTGTGTGTTGGGAATCTGAAACTGCCTTCTGTCTCCCCCCTCCAGGCTCCTGCAGTTTCTGTTATCTCGGATCCCCCCCCCTCTCCAATAACTAGTGCCGTGTTCTGAGAGAAGAGGGGGCGGAGCTGAGGAGATCACTGGAGCTGCTGTCGGGCTGGCTGCTGCTCACTAGGAGGTGAGCGGATTTATTTATTTTTCTAAGGAAAGTTTCCTAGGGTGCAAAGCTCCAGGAGGATTTCTTTTGCACTGCACTGAAGGGTTAGGATAAGGAGAATCAGAAGAGACAGCAAGTGAGTGTGTGGGGGGGAAGAGTCTGCAGCCCGATCACAGTATCTCCCAAGCAGCACACTTATCTACAGATACAAACATCCCCCATCCTCTGTCCAGATTATGTGATGTAATTTATGACCATTCACTTAACCCTGTGTGTATGTGGTAAGTCTACACCTCTGATTGTCCAGACTCAGAGCCTGGATAACACAGGGTTATATGAATGGTCATCAATTACCTTCACATATTCTGGACATACAGAGTTCTGGGGGCTGGCATCTTATAACAGATTGTTTTCATTGAGTATTATTGTTGTATATTTTAGTAGATGACCACAAAAGCTTTTTTTTATTATAGGCATTACTATCTGACCACTTCTCAGCCCCCAACTCCCCCCAGCTTACATCACCCCCAGACCACTTCATACAGATCACTCAGAGCTGCTTCTTACCCCCCCCCCAGCTGAGGGACATCATTCCATGGTCACCCCACAGACACTGCAAGTAATCCCTCCCCATTCTGCCCACATCACACCCTCCACACTCCTCTCCTGTACATACTGCCCCCATCACACCCTCCGCACTCCTCTCCTGTACATACTGCCCCCATCACACCCTCCGCACTCCTCTCCTGTACATACTGCCCCCATCACACCCTCCGCACTCTTCTCCTGTACATACTGCCCCGTCACACCCTCCACACTCCTCTCCTGTACATACTGCCCCGTCACACCCTCCACACTCCTCTCCTGTACATACTGACCCGTCACACCCTCCGCACTCCTCTCCTGTACATACTGCCCCCGTCACACCCTCCGCACTCCTCTCCTTTACATACTGCCCCCGTCACACCCTCCGCACTCCTCTCCTGTACATACTGCCCCCGTCACACCCTCCGCACTCCTCTCCTGTACATACTGCCCCCATCACACCCTCCGCACTCCTCTCCTGTACATACTGCCCCCATCACACCCTCCGCACTCCTCTCCTGTACATACTGCCCCCATCACACCCTCCGCACTCCTCTCCTGTACATACTGCCCCCATCACACCCTCCGCACTCCTCTCCTGTACATACTGCCCCCATCACACCCTCCGCACTCCTCTCCTGTACATACTGCCCCCATCACACCCTCCGCACTCCTCTCCTGTACATACTGCCCCCATCACACCCTCCGCACTCCTCTCCTGTACATACTGCCCCCATCACACCCTCCGCACTTCTCTCCTGTACATACTGCCCCCATCACACCCTCCGCACTCCTCTCCTGTACATACTGCCCCCATCACACCCTCCGCACTCCTCTCCTGTACATACTGCCCCCATCACACCCTCCGCACTCCTCTCCTGTACATACTGCCCCCATCACACCCTCCGCACTCCTCTCCTGTACATACTGCCCCCATCACACCCTCCGCACTCCTCTCCTGTACATACTGCCCCCTTCACACCCTCCGCACTCCTCTCCTGTACATACTGCCCCCGTCACACCCTCCGCACTCCTCTCCTGTACATACTGCCCCCGTCACACCCTCCGCACTCCTCTCCTGTACATACTGCCCCCGTCACACCCTCCGCACTCCTCTCCTGTACATACTGCCCCCATCACACCCTCCGCACTCCTCTCCTGTACATACTGCCCCCATCACACCCTCCGCACTCCTCTCCTGTACATACTGCCCCCATCACACCCTCCGCACTCCTCTCCTGTACATACTGCCCCCATCACACCCTCCGCACTCCTCTCCTGTACATACTGCCCCCGTCACACCCTCCGCACTCCTCTCCTGTACATACTGCCCCCGTCACACCCTCCGCACTCCTCTCCTGTACATACTGCCCCCGTCACACCCTCCGCACTCCTCTCCTGTACATACTGCCCCTGTCATACCCCTCCAGAAATGTTATTTAATCACAAAACTATATATATATATATTGTATACTACATAAAAAAAATTGCCGTTCGTTGCATTGTACAGAGGTATTGAATTTAATGTGCTACACAAAAAAAAAATTGCCGTGCCCTGCTAAAGTGTTCGGGTTTGGCTTGATGAAAAGGTGGCAACCCTAGTCCCCTGTCCCCTGCCCTCTGACAATCAGCTCCATTCCACAAGCTTAGCTTGTCTGAAACAGTAACAATTTTCCCAGTTTTAGCTAATAAATCAACTGATAAATATCTAGTAGTATTGTAGCAGTCACCTACTTTCAAGTAGGTGAGCTTTTAGTGTTTAACTGATAGGGTACAGTTTCAGGTAAAATTAGACAGGCCTGTATTCCTATTTCAGGCCTGTTTGCTTATTTTGGGAACTGGGAGTATCAGTGTAGTGCAGGGTGTGGCCATCTGTGCTTGGACCCAGAGATGCCTCCTTGTACTTTCAGTGGAAATGGTTCTGGAAGAAAGGTTGAACTTGGGATCTGAGTGGCAGGCAGCTCATGTGTGGAGTTCTGGCCAATCATTAATTTGTTTGGCAGGAGGCGGGACTCCCATATAAGCTGGGGTCACATGCTGTAGTTGGAGTTCCAGAGAGGGAGAGATCAGAGAGAGGGCCCCCCTATGGGGAGCAAAGCGGAGCCCCCCCCTACAGGGAAGGGGGGTGGACCAGGCCACGCGGAGGAGAGGAGTTAGTGACACCGCACAGCATGTAGTGGCTGGTGTCGCTGGACGCCTCCTGCGGGGAGGGGAGTGTACCAGACCGGAGAGGAGGGATGGAGAAACCATCAGGAAGAAGTAGCAACTAAGCGGAAGAAGACTGGGTGATCGACTGTTTGTGAGTGGCACATGGACTGTTGATCAAGTGAGTGAAAGCCCAGGGGGACGGTACTACCAGAGGCTGAGGGATGTTGGTACGCAAGTCAGTGAGACAGGTGATGATGGCTTGTGACTTTGGGTTCAACAATGCCTCGGGATTCCAATCAGTCAGGCGGGAGGAATTATTCAGAGTAATCTCTTCTTTAGCTCAACTTGGAAGTACTGTACAGACGGGAAGTAGTGGTCAAAAGGAGGCGGTAGAACTCCGAGCACAGATAGAGATACAGATTGTTCTAAGAAGGTCTACGGGTGAAGAAGTTATTCAGAGTGACTCTTTACTACAACAGCCTATGTATTCTCTAGTAAATCTACCCAAGTCTATATGCAAAGAGTTATTCAGAGTGGCTCTTTGCTATTCGCTTTCGTTGTTCTCAAAGACCAGACTACTCCCATCTTCCCCATGAAAAGTTATTCAGAGTGACTTTTCATTATCCGCATTGTTCTAAGTCTTTGCATAAGAAGGCAAACAAAAGATTATGAAGCAGCAAAAGAGCATCTCAGAAAACCCCTTTTCCTATCCCAGTTCATGTTATACAAAAAAAGCAAGAGAAAAGTACAATATGGACTGTTTCTATTTCTATGGGTTGCAATGGGCTATGTGGTGAATGTGATTTACGGATAGAACACACAAACTGCAGCTCCTACGGGGGTCGTGTGCTACAGTATTTAAATATGTCATTTAGAATTGTCAGTTCACGTAGTGCCACAGTATATTTTTAATTGGATAAGTCCATAACATCATACAAACTGTAGGTGGTTGGCCTTTGTATATATAAGGAAGATACATTTATTTTCTAGTTGCGGCCTCCATTCTTGACAACCAACATACAGAAGCCACACTTTATCACGTCATGGCGGCACCCAATGCACACAACAGGAAAGGTATTTCTGAATTTACTACTCTGTGCAAGGAGTTCGTTAGAGATTGGAAGGGACGGCTCTCCCTTGTATTAATAATTAACAGATATATCAGGAACATTTCGACTGTCATATTGACCAGCTATTAATACTATGTAAGGCATCTTGGGCGGTGGCAACGTTTTCAGGATAAGCACGGGTCAAAGTTTTAGTAAACCTACATTTGCAGACACAGAGAAATACAAACAAGTCAAGTGTGCAGCTGCAGCAGATAAATAATTATATATAAAATAATGTTCTGAGGCGTACTTTTATTATATCTGCACATGTTACCTAAAGCATGACTCTAACGTATCATCCTTTAAAATAAAAAACATAAGACAATTTCCATAATTACCAATTTGTTTACAAAGTATACCTTATATTAAAGTGTCTTTAAGCGTCTTATTATTATTATTATATTAATACAGGATTTACAGTATCTCACAAAAGTGAGATACTTTTTTGAAAATGTTTTATATATCTTTTCATGTGACAACACTGAAGAAATTACACTTTGCTACAATGTAAAGTAGTGAGTATACAGCTTGTATAACAGTGTAAATTTGCTTCCCCCTCAAAATAACTCAACACACAGCCATTGATGTCTAAACCACTGGCAAAAACATTGAGTACACCCCTAAGTGAAAATGTCCAAATTGGGCCCAATTAGCCATTTTCCCTCCCCGGTGTCATGTGACTTGTTAGTGTTACAAGGTCTCAAGTGCGAATGGGGAGCAGGTGTGTTAACTTTGGTGTTATCGCTCTCATTCTGTCATATTGGTCACTGGAAGTTCAACATGGCACCTCATGGCAAAGAACTCTCTGAGGATCTGAAAAAAAGAATTGTTGCTCTACATAAAGATGGCCTGGGCTATAAGAAGATTGCCAAGACGATGAAACTAAACTGCAGCACGGTGGCCAAGACTATATTTAATATTTGTTTAACAGGACAGGTTCCACTCAGAACAGGCCTTGCCATGGTCAACCAAAGAAGTTGAGTGCATGTGCTCTGCTTCATATCCAGAGGTTGTCTTTGGGTAATAGACGTATGAGTGCTGCCAGCATTGCTGCAGAGGTTGAAGGGGTGGGGGGTCAGCCTGTCAGTGCTCAGACCATACGCCGCACACTGAATCAAATTGGTCTGCATGGCTGTCGTCCCAGAAGAAAACACCTTCTAAAGATAATGCACAAGAAAGCCCGCAAACAGTTTTGCTGAAGACAGGCAGACTAAGGACATGGATTACTGGAACCATGTCCTGTGGTCTGATGAGTCCAAGATAAACGTATTTGGCTCAGATGGTGTCAAGCGTATGTGGGGGCAACCAGGTGAGGAGTACAAAGACAAGTTGTCTTGCGTACAGTCAAGCATGATGGTGGGAGTGTCATGGTCTGGGGCTACGTGAGTGCTGCCGACACTGGGGAGCTACAGTTCATTGAGGGAACCATGAATGGCAACATGTACTGTGACATACTGAAGCAGAGCATGATCCCCTCCCTTCAGAGACTGGGCAGTATTCCAACATAACGACCCCAAACACACCTCCAAGACGACCACTGCCTTGCTAAAGAAGCTGAGGGTAAAGGTGATGAACTGGCCAAGCATGTCTCCAGACCTAAACCATATTAAGCATCTGTGAGGCAGCCTGAAATGGAAGGTGGAGGAGTGCAAGGTCTCTAGCATCCACCAGCTCCGTGATGTCATCATGGAGAAGTGGAAGAGGACTTCAGTGGCAACCTGTGAAGCTCTGGTGAACTCCATGCCCAAGAGGGTTAAGGCAGTGCTGGAAAATAATGGTGGCCACTCAAAATATTCACACTTTGGGCCCAATTTGGACATTTTCACTTAGGGTGTACTCACTTTTGTTGCCAGTGGATTAGACATTAATGGCTGTGTATTGAGTTATTTTGAGGGGACAGCAAATTTACACTGTTATACAAGCTGTACCCTCATTACATTGTAGCAAAGTGTCATTTCTTCAGTGTTGTCACATGAAAAGATATAATAAAATATTTACAAAAATGTAAGAGGTATACTCACTTTTGTCAGATACTGTATATAGCGCCTTTAGTTTGCGTGGTGCTTTACACTATAAAGGGAGACGGTACAGTTATAATACAATAAAATACAAGAGGGTTATAAGGACCCTGCTCATAAGAGCTTACAATCTAATAGGGTGGAGCAAGTGGTACAAGTGGTACAAAAGTAATAACTGTGGGGGGATGTCCTGGATACGAGCATGGAAGGAGAGCTAGAGAGCAGGATGTCTTGGGAGGAATAAAGAGGACAGTTTGGGTAATATTTGGAGACCAGATTGGTGATGTAGCTCGGGGCAGAGTTGTGAATGGCTTTGTATGTTGCTGTTAGTATTTTAAATTGAATTCTCTGAATAATTGGAAGCGAGCGGAGGGATAGGCAGAGAGGGGTGGCAGACACTGACCAGTTGGTAAGGTAGATGAGTCTGGCAGCTGGATTTATAATAGAATTCTAAGAGGTAGGTCCAAGAAGAAGAGAGCTGCAATAAACAAGGCAAGAGATAACAAGGAAGTGAATGAGTAGCTTGGTGGTTTCATAAGTTAAAGTGGCTATAAAGACTGAAAAAAACTCCAGTGTGCTGCTCCCCACACAGCTCCCCAATACTCATCCGAGCCCCCTCTCGATCCAGTGATGTGCACGGTAGCTTCCGTCTAGGGTCTCTCTCTTTCTCGTTGGCTGATTGGCCAATGGCTCTGACACGTACCTTGGAGGTGAGCCTGATGTGCAGAGGGAGACCTCTTGTACAGCCCTGGCTCTGGAGTCACTGGAGTTGGGACAGTGACCGTAGGAGCACAGTGAGGTATGAGTGCCTGCAAAGTTCTCTTGGCTGGAGATGATGACAGCTGGCAGAGACAGGAACCAGCTTGGGTGCTGTGGATGCAGGTCAGCAGATACAGGTGCGCTGAGGATGTCCTGTGGACCACAAAATGGCCAGCCAGAGGATGTTTGTGGCAAAGGCTCAGTACTTTTGTCTGGAAATTTTCTGGCACAAAGATTTTATTGTTTTTTTCATAGTAACCCATCCCTGGGTATCAGGGTAAATCCCGGTGGACTGGACACTTCCGCTGAAGCTTGCTTTAGGCTGAGCATCAGATCTGTCTGAAGAAGCAAAAAGTTGCCTTCTGATAGAATGGTATCTGGAACTGAGATTTCTTTGGGGTCATCAAACATGTCTGGCCACGTCTGGCTTAATGTTCTTTGACCCCGGCCGGTAGGTGATATGGAATGAAAATCTGGAGAAGAACAACACCCACTGCGCTTGACGCGGCTTCAGCCATTTGGCAGCTCTTAGATACTCCAGTTTTTTGTGATCAGTGTAAATAAGCATGGGATGTGCTGCTCCTTCCAACAAATACCTCCACTCTTCGAGTGCAGCCTTAATGGCCAGGAGTCCACAATCACCCATGTCGTAGTTCTTCTCGGCTGGAGAAAGCTTACGGGAGAAGAAGGCTATGGGGTGCATTAGTTCCTTGAGACCTTGGTGTTGGGAAATAACTGCCCCTACCGCTGTTTCTGAGGCATCTACCTCAAGTAGGTAAGGCAGAGAGGGATCTGGATGACTCAGGATGGGGCAGAAGTAAAAAGTCCCTTTATAGTTGCAAAGGCAGCTTGAACCTCGGAATTCTAGTGGAACCGAACGTTCTGTTTTGTCAGCTGGGTAATTGGAGAGATGATAGCGGAGAACTCCTTGATGAATCTTCGGTAAAAATTTGCAAAGCCAACAAAACGCTGCCACCCCTTTTTGTCTGAGGGTGCAGGCCAGTCCAGAACAACTGAAACCTTTTGTGGGTCCATCTCAAATCCCTCTGTGGAGATTACCAGACCCAGGAACTGGATACTCTGCCGCTCAAATTCACATTTTTCTTGTTAGGCATATAGCCCATGTTGACGGAGTCGGCAGAGTACAATCATGACATGTTTCTGGTGTTAATCCAGGGATGTGGAGAAAATCAAGATATCATCTAGGTAGACAATTACGAAGATATCTAGGCAGTCTCTGAAGATATCATTAACGAAGTGCTGGAAGGTGGCAGGGGCATTACACAGACCAAAAGGCTTCACTAGATATTCATAGTGGCTGAACCTGGTACGGAAAGATGTTTTCCATTCATCCCCTGCACGGATACAAACCAAATTGTAGGCCCCTCGCAGATCTAGTTTGGTGAATACTGCAGTAGTTTTCAGTCTTCGTAAAGAGTGGTCCTTCTTTTCTACGAAAAAGCTTCTTGCCCCTGCCGAGAAGTAGATGGTCGGATGAATCCCCTCTTAAGATTTTTGTTCACACATTCTTTTAGTACCTCCAACTCCCGCTCAGATAGTGGGAAGATTCGTCCAAAGGGGACCTCAGCCCCCAGAAGCAATTCAATTGGACAATTGTATGAGCAGTGGGGAGGAAGAGCCTCAGCCCCCCATTTGCTAAAACGTCCAGAAACTTGTCATATGGCTTAGGTACTATTGAGCGTATCTCCGAATCAGATTCCATGCACAACAGAGGGCAAGAAACCTTGGGAGGTATGGGCAGGCAGTGTAATTGACAATAGGAAGACGAACTTGATATTTCCGGAGCCCCAATAAATTTGCAGATTGTGGACCTGTAGCCAGGGTAGGCCCAAGATGACTGGAAACAGAGGGTGCGCAATTGCATCCAGACTCACCAGTTCCTTATGGTCTGTGGAAGTGATCACAGGTAGTGGAGGGGTCTCCTGGGTCACCAGACCAGACTTGATACGGGACCCGTCTGCTAGAAAGATGGAGAGTCCTTGGGCCCTGGGTCAAACTGGTTTGAGTTGTTGATTTGCAAAGTTCAGATCAATAAAAAAACTGCATGCCCAGTCAATTATTGCAGTAACTGGCACAGTTACTGGAAACTGAAATGAGAGGGGAAGAGCCAGGTGCATAGTGTTGGCAGAGGGTGCTGGATAACTGGAAGGGGAGATAGATAGACATCTACGGAACTTTGCTGGACATGAGTGTACATATTGGCCAGCCTCCCCACAGTACAGGCAAAGATTGTTCTGTCGCCGGCATAACCGTTCTTCAGCAGATAATGAGGGTCTCATTAATCCAAGTTGCATAGGCTCAGGGGAATCTGGTGTCCATTTAACTGGTACAGGATTGACTGAGACAGGACTAGAGAAAGCGGGGTGAGCGGGAGCAACTCGGGGTAACATCCAGTAGGACGGATCTGCTGGGTAGCTTTCTCTGTCCTGCGCTCCTGAAGGCGTCAGTCTATCTGGATGGTCAGAGTAATTAAAGTCTCCAGTGAGTTTGGTATACCGACCCGGGCCAGTTCATCCTTTAATCTTTTAGATAGGCCAAGGCAAAACTGGTGCCGCAGGGCTTCAATATTCCATTGGGTATCTGCGCTCTAGCGTCTGAAGGCCGTAACATAGTTCTTGACCGCTCTGCGGCCTTGCTGGAGCGCATAAAGGGCAGCCTCTGCAGTGGAAGTCCGTTGTGGGTCATCGTATAACAGTGACATGGCATTGAAGGATGACAAAGAGTCCAGCATAACATGGGTCTGTGGTTCACCCTGCAGTAGAGAAATGATGAACCCCACCTTGGTGGTTTCCAGGGAAAACGTCAGAGGTTGTAATGATAAGTACAATTCACATGCGTTGCGGAATGCCCAAAACTTATTTCGGTCTCCAGAAAATCTCTCCGGAATGGGTACCTCGGCTCTGGAGGTAGCATTATTACAGTGGGTGCGGTAGTAGCCTCTGTTGGTGTCCTGCTAGTAGGAGGATTTGCGGTGGTAGCCAGGGATTGCACTTGTCCCTCCAAACTCACATAACCGTCCTGGAGAGATTTCACCATTTGAGTGAGGGCTGAGAGGTGTTGGCAAATCTCATCTGTGGTGGAGGTTCCTCTTGCAGGCTCAGGCATGGCTGTTTAATACTGACACGTACCTTGGAGGTGAGCCTGACATGCAGAGGGAGACCTCTCGTTCAGCCCTGGCTCTGGAGTCACTGGAGTTGGGACAGTGACCGTAGGAGTATAGTGAGGTATGAGTGCCTGCAGAGTTCTCTTGGCTGGAGATGATGACAGCTGCCAGAGACAGGAACCGGCTTGGGTGCTGTGGATGCAGGTCAGCAGATGCAGGTGCGCTGAGGATGCAGGTCAGCGGATGCAGGTACGCTGAGGGGCAGTGGATGCAGATGCACACAGATGCAAGACAGCAGGCAGGAGCAAGGCTAGACTAGCCAGGTAATACACCGCGGATCAGTCAAGCAGAAACGGCAGGCAAAGTATGAGTCAGAGTTCAGGCTGGGTTAGTAATGGAGGATAAGGCTGACAGGTAAACAGAGCAAGGTCAAGGAAGCCAAGTGTCAGGACTGGAGACAGCAGCGAGGTCAGGAAGCTGGGTCAGCATTGGATCAGATGCAGGTTCAGGATCAGGTCACAGAGTAAAGCTGCAGATCAAACGGCAAAGGACTAATGCAGCTGAAGCCCTTTTAACTACTTAAATACAGGGCATTTTCACCCCCTTCCTGCCCAAGCCAATTTTCAGCTTTCAGCGCTGTCGCACTTTGAATAACAATTGCGCGGTCATACTACACTGTACTACACTGTACCCAAATTAAATTTTTATCATTTTTTCCCCACTAATAGAGCTTTCTTTTGGTGGTATTTGATCACCCCTGCGTTTTTTATTTCTTGCTATAAACAAAACAAGAGCGACAAGTTTGAAAAAACACAATATTTTTTACTTTTTGCTATAATAAGTATCTAAATTTTTTTTTTTTTAAACAAATTTTTTCCTCATTTTAGGCCGATACGTATTCTTCTACATATTTTTGGTAAAAAATAGCGCAATAAGCGTATATTTATTGGTTTGCGCAAAAGTTATAGCGTCTACAAAATAAGGGGATAGATTTATAGCATTTTTATTATTATTTTTTTTTTTTTACTAGTAATGGCGGCAATCTGCGATTTTTATCGTGACTGCGATATTGCGGCGGACACATCGGACAATTTTGACACATTTTTGGGACCATTCACATTTATACAGCGATCCGTGCTATAAAAATGCATTGGTTACTGTATAAATGTGACTGGCAATTAAGGGGTTAACCAGGAGGGGGCGCTGTAGGGGTTAATGTGTTGCTAGGGAGTGATTTTAACTGTGGGGGGAGGGGATTCACAAGGGGAGGAGACCGATCGGTGTTCCTCTGTACAAGGAACACACCATCGGTCTCCTCCCATCTGACAGGACTTGGATCTGTGTGTTTACACACACAGATCCACGGTCCTGCTCGGTTACCGGGCAATTGCGGGTGCCCGGCGGACATCGCGGCTGCCGGGCATGCGCACCGGGACCTGAGCGTGCCCCCTGGGCTGCCTGGAAGGCTGCGCCGTCATATGACGGCGGCCCAGAACAACAGCTGCACCGTCCCGCCGTCATATGACAGCGGGCGGGCAGCAAGTGGTTAAAGGCCACTGGGTGCAAAGGCAACGTCACTGTGCGAGCGTGCATGATCTCAGTGATCTGCGCACGTGCATGCGCATTGGCGTGCGTGCATGCACATTGGCACGCATCTGTTCACCGTTGGATGCCGGTTAGCCGGACTGTGCCTCTGTAAACTTGGGCGTCTGAGACCTGTTGCAGAACTATGAACAGTGCGTCTATGACAGGCTCCTTCTGCTATCAATCACAACCAGTGAGCCAGTGAGAAAAGAGCAGGGGGCAGGGCCAAGCCACGGCTCTATGTGTCTTATGGACACAAAGACCGGGGCTCAGGAGCAAACACGCACCAATGCCCCCATAGCAAGTGATTTGCTATTGGGGGCACTGATCAGGGGGGAGGAGCCAGGAGCACCAGCGGGGGACCCAAGAAGAAGAGGATCATGGCTGCTCCTTTAAAGAGAGACAAATTATTTATAATATAATTAGGATTTCTTTTTCTGGCTGATGCTTGGGTTGTGTGCTTATTATAATATGCACTTGTCATCCTGATGATAATAACCCTAGAACACATAACAGGGATGTAGCTGAACTCCTTTGATATACAGAGAGTAGGGGTCAGGTTTATGCAATGTACTACATTGTGCAGAGTGTAGTGATCAGGGCAATGCAATGTACAAAACTGTAATATATATATAGTTGTAGCCCCCCTCTTGGCTTGAGTAGAGGATGACATGCCTCCAGCACAAAAAAAGCGCTGACCTTACCCCAGGGTGGATCCATGGCCGCAGTAGAGGTAGTCATTACAATGATGGGTGCTAGTCACTTTAGTCTTTTTCAGGTTTTATTGCTCTGGCTCATGGAAAAAGAGGGTTATGGTATGATTAGCAACAGGGCTCCAAACTCCAACAAACTTGTCCTCTATCTATGGGAGTGCCAGGACCCTCTGAGGGCAGACACCAATCCCCCCCCCAGCAGGACTTCCATCCTCTGGTGCTTACACCTTGAAAGCTGTGCCTTACTCCACCAGGTAGTGCAGCTCCAAAAATTCTGTGCTAGGCCCCATACAGGACCCAGGCCTACGCTGCACAATCCAAGGACCCATCTCTCTCGGCTGCAACTCGGAGGAGGGGGGAAGAGCTCACTAAGCCACTCCCTAAACATGTATTACTTCCCCAACCTGCATCACTGTCATGAACCTCCCAGAGGACATAAATGCTCAAAAGCAGTAGATTGACACTACCCCCATAAGTATTGCCCTGAGTGACAATGATACCCAGTGGCAGCAGCTGCCCTCAACATGGGGGAGAAACTAAGTAAAAAAACTGCAAATTAGCCTGAACAAAACTACCCCCGAGGAGAGCTAAGTTTACTAGACACCTCTGACGACAGGGTGGCTATATAGTATATGAGAAACGTGCTGTTACATGTAGTCCCCCTGACATATAATCACACACATAGGTTGGACTTGATGGACTTGTGTCTTTTTTCAACCTCACCTACTATGTAACTATGTAACTATATATTGTATAAAAAAGGAACAGGCTGCATCAATACTGAGCCCAGCACACACTGCAAACTGGTCCTTGTAATCCTCCCAGTACACGATGTGAGTCCTGGGATCTTTCCTGGCTGTCTCACCTGCCTCTTTATAACAAACATCCTTGTCACCAGGAAGCACAGACACAGTGCCAGGGACAATGCCAGAAAAAGTGCCCAGGGCCCTCATGTGCACCATCTCACTCCAGGGTGTGCTTCACACTTCACTCACGAGCTGCCCCCTCCCATTCTGGCCCAGCACTCATCTCCCCCACTGCACGCCACACACATCTTGATGAACAGGCTGGATCCACGTGTAAGCTCCTTGCTCCTTCCAGCCACCTCCGCCACACTCTCTGTTTTTGGAGGCAACAAGGGAATGCCCTTTGGGCACACATGTGCTGTGCCCAGACTCCAAAGAACAAATACAATGAAGGATCACCCACACCCTGCTGCAACAACCCTGTAATCAGACAACCTTTCCCTACAGTTTTATACAGATACCAAATGCTGGCATGAGTGTTGAAGCACCTGGAATGGGACATGTCTGCTAGATTCTGGTATTTAGTTCAAATCCTGGGACAGTCCTGCATTGACCAGAATGGTTGGGTGGTATGGTGGAGAATGTGGGCCAGCACAGACAGTAATTAAACACTACATGAAGGGGAGGTGGCTATGACGTGCAAGGGGGGCAGAGGCTGCTCCAAGTTCAAGAACATTTTGCAGAAAAAAATGAAATAATTGATGGAAAGTAAATCTGCTGTTGCTTCATTTTAGTAAGTGGGAAATCACCCACTCTCAGCAGCCAACATATGCTCACGATATACATCTATGAGTGGGGAGTCTTAACTTCAGCATTGCTATTTCACCACTCATAACATAACTAATTAAGACTGCTGCTGTTTAAAATAATGGTGTTTCTCAAGAGCAGGGGTCCCCAAACTTTCTAAACAAAGGGGCAGTTCACTATCCTTTAGTGGGCTTTAGGGGAGGCTTAGAATTTAGGGGAACCAGACTGTGACCAGTGGTCATTCTTGGTGAATACAACATGACCCAGGGTTGGGGGTCAATTGAATAATATAAAGAAAAATGATACAGCAACTGTGGTAGGTGGGAGGGGGTATAAGGTCCTATCATTGGTGTCAGTGGAAGAAATAGTGCCTCATCATTGATATTAGTGTGAACTGGGAAGAATACAGCCCCATCATTTGGTCACAGTGGGAGAGATAAAGTCCCATTTTTTGTGTCAGTGGGAGGAATTATACTTCCTCAGTGACATCTGTTGGAGAAACTGTACCACCTGTTGGTGCCAATGGGTGGAATTATGCCCCATCATTGGTGTATATGGGGCAGAATTATGAGCCATCGTTTGTGTCAGTTGAAGGAATAGTTCTCCATCATATCAGTAGGAGGAATAGTGTCCCCAGGGCTGGATAAAGGCAAGCAAAGTACTGTAGTTTGAGGACCACCACTCAAAAGGTCCAGAGGTTGCAGGACACACTGCAGTAAGAGAGCTGACAATGAGCAATAAGTCACAGAGCTAAGCAGAAGCAGCAGCACAGCTTGAGTTTTCTATTGAAGAATTTCAAGAAGTAAAGCGAGTGTTTGCGCTCCACCTGCGTTCCACCGGCCTAGGCACGCTACGTCATTTCCGGAAAATAGGCTGGTGGAACGCAAACACTCGGTTTACTTCCACCTTGCGCTACGGGCTGCCCGGCTGAGATTTTTACATATCAGAGCAACATTGTGCTAGTCACATTTAGCTTGCAACCAATGCCTTTGGTGTGTCTATATATATATAAACTTTTTGCTGCTGTATTACTATAGCCAGCTAAGCTGGACTGTAGTGTTTTTATTGGAAGAATTTTATGTTGGAATAAATTTAATTTTAAGTACTACACTATGGGAGTCAACCATTTCTTCTTTTTTATATGAGTGACAAAGCTCCATTTTCCTGTATAAGCTGAGGAACACCCCGGGAAATCCATCCACTACGCCGGCAGAGAGATCGTAGGGTCTACATCTATATGCGAGTTACCCCTTTTGGGGTGAATGGATCTGGTGAGTGGGGACCCTTGAGGGGGAGCACTAGGTCACCAAGGACGTTGAATGCACTCAAGTCACGTTTTTGAGTTTTTTATTTTTCACCGTGTTGGAGACATCTTTATAATTACGGACTGCCTATTAATTGTGGATTGTTTACAAACACTTTAAAAACTGATCAAGATTTAAAACTAATTAAGGTTTAAATGATACTTGTTCACTGCTTATGGTTATAGGTTACAGCTAATTTTATTATTTAGAGGTATCATCACTTGTATTTTAGTCACAGGTGTAGTATTACTACTACTAAAGTGTGTGCATTTATGTGAAAGGTTATGCTATATTAGGCACTATGTATGATTTCACTCACTTGCAATGTATGTATAATTAGGTTAGGTACACCTACCAACACTATCACTTTTGGTGAGGAGGTTGTAATAATTTCCATTATTATAGTATTTCTCATTATTTCATACTTTTATGTTATTATGCACATTCACTTATGCTGTATATCCCCTATAGGGAGTGTTGTCACCTCACTGTTGTCTGGTATCTATTTACACAACTTGCTCCGGTGAGGTTACCCGCCGTGGAGCCAGTATATTGGTCTCTATTACTACTGTCATTCTCTACAACTTATCTGCCCAACCAGTTTTAGGGAGCGCCACCACCCCATTCATATAAATATGTATTTAGTCATATATCTTTCAAAACGTTGTTTTGCCCCTTTTCTCTTTATATACCAAGGTGTGTAATAGACAGGTGGATCCCCACCAAGGTTTTCTCCTTACTGGATTCTCCCACCTGAGCTGTGGATCTCTGCAGCTCCTCCAGAGTTACCATGGGCCTCTTGGCTGCTTCTCTGATTAATGCTCTCCTTGCCCAGCCTGTCAGTTTTGGTGGACAGCCATGTCTTGGTGGGTTTGCAGTTTTGCCATACTCTTTCCATTTTCAGATGTTGGATTGAATAGTGCTCCATGAGATGTGCAAAGCTTGAGATATTTTTTTATAACCTAACCCTGCTTTAAACTTCTCTACAACTTTATCCCTGACCTGTCTGGTGTGTTTCTTGGCCTTCATGATGCTGTTTGTTCACTAAGGTTCTCTAACAAACCTCTGAGGGCTTCACAGAACAACTCTATTTATATTGAGATTAAATTACACACAGGTTGACTCTATTTACTAATTAGGTGACTTATGAAGGCAATTGGTTCCACTAGATATTAGTTAGGGGTATCAGAGTAAAGGGGGCTGAATACAAATGCACGCCACACTTTTCACATATTTATTTGTAAAAAAAAAAAAGTAAAACCATTTATCATTTTCCTCCCACTTCACAATTATGTGCCACTTTGTGTTGGTCTATCATATAAAATCCCAATAAAACGCATTTATGTTTTTGGTTTTAACATGACAAAATTTGGAAAATTTCAAGGGGTATGAATACTTTTTCAAGGAACTGTATATGTGTATATATATATATATATATATATATATATATAGTAGTGCTAACAATTTAGGCAGCGCTTTACATATTGCACATTCACATCAGTCCCTACTCTCTAGGAGCTTACAAACTAAGCACCCTACCTTAAATGCATACATATACATACTAGGGCTACCTTAAACAGGATCCTTTAAGCTACCAGCATGTCTTTTGAGGAATAACAGAGAGGAAACCCAGGCTAGCACAGAGACAACATACCATCTCCATGCAGGTAGTGTCCTGCTTGGGATTTAAACTGAGGATCCTAGTGCTGTCAGGCAGGAGTGCTAACCACTATGCCACTGCTCCTCATCCTTTCAGTTCCATTTACCATACACATAAATCTGCTTTCTATGTATACAGAAACCATGTCTTAGTTTCTTTATGATTCTCATAGTTTTGTTATCTACTTTTTGTTTAATTTTCCCAGGCTACTGCATACATGGTGTTTGGGGATTAAATAAATCATTTAGCTTCTTAAAAATAAAACATAAAATTGCACTTCTATTGGGCCTGTAGACTACTCAAATGCCACTATAACACATGGATTAATAGTAATAGCGTGTCTGAAATACCTACTGCTACAAGTTCCCTCCAGTGCTGAACACATAATCAGATAACTAGGTATTTAGTCACGTGACTTCTATTGAAGGGGAGGACCAGAGTTCTGAATGGCTGATCGTCCCCATCAGCAGAGACTAATGGACCAAAGTTTGGGTTTTGGTCATGTGGCCAGCACCAGAAAGAGCCTGTAGCAGCATTTTCTCTAACAATGGTAAGTATTTCAGTCCTTCTTTAATGCTTATGTTTGCACACCAGCAGGGCTGTTAAAACAGCTGCATATTACCCACATCAGCCCCGGAAGGATTTACCGCCTTCCTGAACACAGCATTTTTTCGATTCGGCACTACGTCACTTTAGTTTACAATTGCGCAGTCATGCGAGACGCTTTACCCAAACAAAATTGCCGTCCTATTTTCCCCACAAATATGGCTTTCTTTTGGTGGTATTTGATCACCTCTGCGGTTTTTATTTTTTGTGCTATAAACAAAGAGCGACAATTTAAAAAAAAAAAGCAATATTTTTTACTTTTTGCTATAATAAATATCCCCCAAAAATATATAAAAAACGAATTTCTTTAACAGTTTAGACCGATATCTATTCTTCTACATATTTTTGGTAAAAAAAATCGCAATAAGTGTATATTGATTGGTTTGCGCAAAGTTATAGCGTCTACAAAATATGGGATAGATTTATGGCATTTTTATTATTATTATTATTTTTTTTACTAGTAGTGGAGGCGATCTGCGATTTTTATCAGGACTGCAACATTATGGCGGACAGATTGGACACTTTTGACACTATTTTGGGACCACTGACATTTATACAGCGATCGGAGCTTCAAATAGCCATTGATTACTGTATAAATGACACTGGCAGGGAGGGGGTTAAACACTAGGGGACGATCAAGGGGTTAAGTGTGTTCCCTGAATCTAACTGTAGGGGGGATGGGCTCACTACAACATGACAGAGATCACTGCTCCCGATGACAGGGAGCAGTAGATCCCTGCCATCTTGCTAGGCAGAACAGGGAAATGCCTTGTTTACATAGGCATCAGCCCGTTCTTCCTCTTCTCGCCGCAATTGAGGGCCACTGGCGAACATCGAGTTCACGGGACCCGCGGGCACGCTCCCTTTGCATCATCCAGCTCTGCTGCCAGGAATTCTGCATCCGAGGCATACACCTCTGAATGTATATAGCCTATAGGAAGTACTGCTTGTTGCAGCATCCAGCCACGTAATAAGGCCTGTCATAGATTTTGAGGTTAAAAGACTGACTAGCGACTGGGGTAAAAGTGAGTGCTGAGCTGCTGAGAGAATGACTTTAATGTCCCTCCTCATCAATAATTACTTGTCCTCACTTGCAGAGAGTGCTATAAACTTCAGCAAGAGGCACTGCTGTAATGCCCCCCACCCCCCACCCCCCAAAAATATGGTAATACTCATTAGACAAAGATTACACTGAGCTGTGGGAATGAAGCCGTGCGAGTTCAGCTGAACGATTTCACTACCGCATGTCAGTCCCGATTTTGGCCGCAATTTCAGAGACATCTGTGCAGGTTTCTGCACAGATGTCAATGTAAATCGCAGCCTGAAATCGCAAAAAGTAGTACAGAAACTACTTTTTGAAATCGGTGCTGCGCCGCAAATGTGGCTTCGCACCGATTGGGACACTGCCATTGATGGCAATTGCTGCCGATTTGACATGTCAAATTGCATGTCAAAAAGCTCCAGTGTGAACCAGGGCTTAACCTCAGTTTATGATTTTAATATAAGAATGACATTCAGATGTTTGCTATTTGAAAAACAAATGATGTACAGTGCCATGAAAAGATATTCATACCCCTTGAAATTTTCCACACTTTGTCATGTTAAAACCAAAAACGTAAATGTATTTTATTGGGATTTTATGTGATAGACCAACACATAATTGTGAAGTGAAAGGAAAATGACAAATGGTTTTCAATTTATTTTACAAATAAATAGCTGAAAAGTGTGGCGTACATTTGTATTCAGCCCCCTTTACTCTGATACACCAAACTAAAATCTAGTGGAACCAACTGCCTTCAGAAGTCACCTAATATACTGTATATGTGTACACTGTACACTGTGTGTATGTATGTATATAAATATAAATATATATATATATATATATATATATATATATATATATATATATATATATATATATATATATATGTTTTGTTTTTTTTTTTACATTTTGTTTATTGGGTATGTTTTATAGCAGAAAGTAAAAACTATTGTTTTTTTTTTTTTTGTCAGTCTGTTTTTGTTTATAGCGCAAAAAATAAAAACTGCAGAGGTGATCAAATGCCACCAAAGGAAAGCTCTATTTGTGGGGAAAAAAAGAGCAAATATTTTATTTGGGTACAGTGTCGCACATCCGCGCAATTGTCAGTTAAAATAATACAGTGCCGTATCGCAACAAAATGACCTGGTCATGAAGGGAGTAAAACTTCCGGAGCTGAAGTGGTTAAAGAGTTGAACTAAGAATTAAAAATGTTTACATACTGTATATGCATACTAATATTATCTATTGTAAAAAGGAATTATTTGGCACTTTTGCTCTTGTTCTTTGTGTTTAAAGCCCATCGCTGAGTCCAGTTTGTATTGGTGATAAAATTGAATTGTATGTTTCTAGTTACTGATCAATGACAGTAGTCTCCTGTCTGTATGTCGCGTGTCCCTGGCAGAGGAGCGGCTAGGTATTTCAGCTTATTTTCACTGAACAGTAACTTGACTAATAAAAGAAGTCATACAGTCGCTAAAACAAATACATGATCTTTATGTGAAATTAAGTAGAATTCATAAACTTAAAGGAATTTCACACATACAGGAAAAGAAAATGATTGATGACCAAAGGTGGAAAAATTCCAGAATGCTGTCACTTTATAAAAAAAAATCTCCTGAAACAAAATACAGGAATCGTGCATCAATTCTATAAATGTGTGTCCCATTTTTACTGCACTGCATTTATACTGCACTTCTCCCCTCTTGACAAATAGTCCTCATTTGCTAATACTTCAGTCCTGCCCTATTTTTACTCCCCGCAGTTTCAGTGGCTTCATTTTAGTCTATAAAATCATTCTAATTTAATTGAATTGAATTATAAGGCTAAATCCACATCAATCATTTTGTGAAAAATGTAGGCAGGCTCAATTGCTGTCTCCAGAGTCCAGAAACAAGATCGCATACTCAGGTTCTCAACTCCTCCTCCTAAAGCCCTTACTGACTCTGTTAGGTTGTGGAAAAGGATAAAAGAGAGAGTTTTAAATAAATCTGAATATAAGCAGGGAAATTAAGATTACAGTGGGGACAGAGAATAATATAGGAATTAGACATGTGCATTCGTTTTCGTCCGAATGCATTTTCGTTCGAATTTCGGGTATTTTCGTTATCGTTTGAATGTGCAGAATCTGAAAACCGAGAGATCCGACATAAACAAATGCTTTATTTTCATTTTCGTTACATCAACAATTCGATATGGATAGAAGATTCGACATGAAGCTGACAATAGTGATCTGTGTACATCGAACCTGTGGTCGAATGTGCCTAACCTTAGCTCTTTTAGTCCAGGATTATTCTACATAGAGAAAAGATTATGCATTATAGAGACAATAGCAAAAAAGGTCGAATGTGCCTAACCTAACTCTATTAGTCCAAGATTATTCGACATAGAGAGAAAAGATTCGAAATAGAGAGAAAAGATTCAACATTATAGAAACAATAGCAAAAAAGGTCGAATGTGCCTAACCTAACTCTATTAGTCCAAGATTATTCGACATAGAGAGAAAAGATTCAAAATAGAGAGAAAAGATTCGACATTATAGAAACAATAGCAAAAAAGGTCGAATGTGCCTAGCCTAACTCTATTTAGTCCAAGATTATTCGACATTATAGAAACAATAGCAAAAAAGGTCGAATGTGCCTAACCTAACTCTATTAGTCCAAGATTATTCAAAATAGAGAGAAAAGATTCGAAATAGAGAAAAAAGATTCGACATTATAGAAACAATAGCAAAAAAGGTCGAATGTGCCTAACCTAACTCTATTAGTCCAAGATTATTCGACATAGAGAGAAAAGATTCGAAATAGAGAGAAAAGATTCGACATTATAGAAACAATAGCAAAAAAGGTCGAATGTGCCTAACCTAACTCTATTAGTCCAAGATTATTCGACATAGAGAGAAAAGATTCGAAATAGAGAAAAAAGATTCGACATTATAGAAACAATAGCAAAAAAGGTCGAATGTGCCTAACCTAACTCTATTAGTCCAAGATTATTCAACATAGAGAGAAAAGATTCGAAATAGAGAGAAAAGATTCGACATTATAGAAACAATAGCAAAAAAGGTCGAATGTGCCTAACCTAACTCTATTAGTCCAAGATTATTCGACATAGAGAGAAAAGATTCGACATGAAGATTCGACGAAGCAGTCGCCGCGAGCGGACATTTATGGTCAAATGCTCCGCCCATAGGCTATAGAAGAATTCTAATGTTGGTTGACTAGTAATAATAATTAATAAATATAATTATTACTAGTGTCATACAACATTAGAATTCTACTATAGCTTGTAGGCGGAACATTCGACCGGAAATGTACAATTGCGGCGTCGTACAGTTTAGCTGCTCCGTCAAATCTTCTTAGAACATTCGACAGACACCATAAGCCTTCAGTGACAGATTTGACCTTAATTATTTCGGATTTTCAGGCGAATGCATTTTTTAACGAAACGAAATAAATAAAAACGAATTTCGGGAGTAACTAAAAAAATTTATTTTTCAGAAGAAAACGAAATTCCGAAACAAAATATTTCAGTGTGCACATGTCTAATAGGAATGAAGAGAAATCACCTAAGAGTTAATTCCCAAAGAACTCATACCACATCCCATATTGTAACAATTTGGAAAAAAGATGCCATTAGAGGGATTGTGGGGGTAGGGGTATGAGTAAGGGATAGAGGCAAAAGTACTAGAGTTAGAGTACCGGTATATAAAAAACAAACAAATTTTATTACAAAATAGCAATTGCAAAATATAGTATACAGTATACAAAATACAAAAACTGTAAACTGTATTTTGTAATTGCTATTTTGTAATAAAATGTTTGTTTTTTATATACTCTAGTATTTTTGCCTCTATCCCTTACTCATACCCCTACCCGCACAATCCATCTAAGGGCATCTTTTTTCCAAACAGTGGGGACAAAGGCACTTTGAGGGGTATTTTATTGAACAATGGATGTGATAGTCACCAAACATTGCGCTGACTCTACCTAGTACATGTGTAGATTATAGCGATAGATTCACCATGTCACATTTACTTATTTATAAATACTCTATACCCTTTACCCTTTTAGGTATATATTAATAAAATTCACCAGCACAGTTGCCACTGCCAGCATTCACTGCGCATTCACCAGTTACATTCCCTGCATTTATAAGAATATGCTCATTTACTGTGAAAAAATACATTTTAGCCCTTCTGGTTAATGTTCTGGTTGCAGTCTTGTTCTTTTTATGCTGTTTTGGAACCATAAAGGTTAATTATTAATGTTATTTTATAACTTATACTTTTGCAGGTACAGTGCCTTGAAAAAGTATTGATATAATAAAATATTTACAAAAATGTGAGGAGTGTACTCACTTTTGTGAGATACTGTATATGAATATATGTATATATATATATATATATATATATATATATATATATATAAATCCCAATAAGCGTATATTGAATTTGTGTTGACTGCGCTACTCTAATCTAAATACACCACTCTCTTAAAAGTCATACCTGTGCAAAAAACATTACAAAAATATATACTTAAACCATATGTCTCATGCAATGAGATATATGGTTTAAGCATATATCTTCTGTAATGTTTTTTGCACAGGTATGACTTTTAAGAGAGTGGTGTATTTAGATTAGAGTAGCGCAGTCAACACAAATTCAATTTTTATTTTTAGTCTTTCACTTATTGGTGAACTTTTTTATTGCAGCGACCGATTTTATATTTTTTTATCTTTTGATAACAGTAATCGATTTTTCAGGTATCTAAGGTTCACAGGTTTAAAACACTAAATAAGTATTTTTATTTAACATTTTGCACCGGTGACACACATATGTTCATTTATAATAAGCGTATATTGCTTGGTTTGCACAAAAGTTATAGCATCTACAAACTATGGGATATGATTGAAAGGTATTGCCTCAATAGGTTAATGGAGTAAATAGGGGTGGGTACCATCATCCTATAATTATATAGTTAAGAAAAGGGAGATTAGTCAAGGGCTCCTCCAAAAACTGCCCTCCATCACCAATGGTGTTTATGACTATCTCGGTATCAAAATATACAATAGGAAATTTATAAAAATATCATTTATTACAAAATATATAAAAAATATATACACAAATCAAAACAAAGACAGATAGATAGTTGTTGCAAAAATTCCACATAACAATGACATTTTAAAAGTAATAATTTGAGAGCCCCCACAGATAAGTAGAGGCACAATGATGTAGGTGTAGACATCGTCCTCAACAAGTTTCGCAGCCAATGCCGCTTCTTCAGGAGGCGTCAACCAAAACATCTATAGAAGGATATAATTACATAGTTACAATATCATAGAAATCTGAATTGTGGCTATGCTGCCAGTAACACATTTGTATTGGAGTCTTAAATAAAATCCAGCATGACTCACCAATGGAGTCCCAATTGGGCAGCAGACGGCATAGATTGAGACACCCGCTAACGGGTGCTTCCCCCCCGGGGCTGGACGCGGGGGCTATTGGGAAGGACTAGAAATATATAGAAAGGATATAATTAATTAATAGAGCAAGGGTTTTGATACAGAGCCAATGCACTAAAAAAAAATAAAAAGATGTGCAAATGAAAAAAGGTGATAAGAAGGGGAGGGGGGAGAGGGGGAGGGTGAAAGGGAGGGGGATGGGGGGAGGAAAGGGAAAAAGTGGGGAAAGAAAAATAAGAGGGAAGAAAAGAAAAAAGGGGAGGGAGTGATTGGGGGGGGTTGTAGTTGGCTTTAGTAACCAGAGACCTGGAAATTATTTTTAGGGTTTCTCTGGGCTAAATGGGGTGAGAAAGGCTGCACTAGAGGCTTGGAAGAGCCTGGTATAGCCTTGGAACCATAATGTTGTTTTCTAAAAAAAAAAAAAAGTCTAAGCAGTTGCTGTGTAGGTTCAGGGGCTGATATTAAGGCATAAGTATAGGGTGGCGTAATAAATTTAATTGGGAAGTATGATATTTATATGATTGCATTGCATATAAAGTTGGTTTGGACTATAAAGCCCTCCAAAATAACACAGTAAATTAATACATTTCTTTCTTTATTGAAACCGAATTAATGTACTTTAACTCAAGTTCAAAATCATTGATCACTGCTTAATTTTGTCTTCCTAACTTTTCATCCTATCTTGTTACTCAGACTCAGCTCCAAAGAAAGCATATAGTATGGAGTGTGTACCAGGAATGTATATGAACTTGTCTGCTATTGTTGATGTTATGTTACCTTTGTAGATACCTGCAGGTGCTTACCAGGTGCTTGTAGGTCAATTATCCACACAACAAGCAAATACAACATTGTCCCAGGGCAAAATAGGAATAAGCTGCTTATTCAAACATAAAGATCATAAAGCAGAAAGTGCTTTGCCACTGTGATGTGTGAATAAATGGGTTATTCTCATTTTGCAGAAGTGCCCCAGGACATTTTTGTACTTGCAGATCCAGAACTCATCCCTATAGTTACTAATGTATTTGCATGATATAGTTTTTATTGTTTCCAGGTAAGGCAATGACTGATTCTAGTCATAGAACATGTGTAGGTAGGGTTGCCACCCATTCCATTAAATACAGGATTGTCCACCGTAAATCACTTGTCCCATATTTAATGGCATTACACTGTTTCTATGTTGCAGGCAGGTTGGTTGCTCACAACATTACAACCAATGATGCTATGCAGCCAGGATGTAACAGCATCATTCATTGCTATGGTGCTGGCGGCTGATTGTCCATAGTGACCTAGTAAGTTGGATCCCAGTAAATCACATGATCACGCAGCAGTAGCTGAGAGCTTGGCTATGGCAGGTGGAGCTTGGCTATGGCAGGTGGCTGCTGCTCATCTGGCATTTGCAAGGGGGAATCTCATTGAAGATGTGTAGTTTTGTGCCCATGTTTGTCTTTGGAAAGCTAAGGCCTGGGGTACATGGGCAGATTTAATCACTAAGTTAAGCAGTTGGTAGCAGAAAACCCACAAATAATTTCCGAAGTGCTTTGCATTGGGATCCCAACAGGGCAAGTTATGTGGAGCTTTTTGTTCCTTTTGAGATACCATCTCAGCCTACACGCTGACATTGGAGTGATGCGTGGGGAGGTAATCTGGACCCGGTGTAAAGGCATTGGTTGGGCGTTATTGATCCCGTGTAACAAGGGATTAATAGGGGCCGGTAAGCAGGCCCTACAGCTATTGGTGGAGGCACTGATTGTTTACACTTCGGTGGTGGTTGGTGAAGATAACTTCAGGATTCACTCTCACAACTTCATGGACTGTCTATTGATGCAATACATAAGCAAATATTCATTTTTGATTATTCATTGCTTTACATTTATTAGCGCAACCTGTTGTTTTGTTTAGGGCAAATTATGTGGTAGTGTAAAATCCTGAATGATCACACGGAAAATTGACATGGTGTTATCAAACAGGGATAAAGAAGAAATCTCACAAACAATTTTAAAGTTATTTAATGGGGGCCTCCTGGGACTGGTGGAGAGTTTGGCTCCAAAGAATAGTATATAGACTCTGCTCAGTATACATTTTTTTTTCACAGCTCAAAAGGCTATTGTACTCCATTGGTTGCCTACTGGATGAAACAGGGATGGCCACATGTAAGAGGTATACATTACCTCTGGTCTTGGGGGTGGCTGAGGATGGCCATACTGGATGCACCTCTGTGAGTATTAATTTATTCTGGCCACTGAAATGAATGCCTCAGTGCTAAATGCACCTATCATTTAGGTGCTTTTGCACCTATTTACACGTGTTTAGTGTTTGTTCTGCTCAAATGCTCCTCTCCTGAATGTCATAGTGAGATTTTTTTTTTCTTTCTCTAAATCGCTGGTAAATGCCTATGTGTGCATAGCCACATAGGCTAACATAGAGGGTTGTTTAGAAGCAGAAAAAAAAATCTGCAAACGCCCCTAAAAGTGGAGTTTTTTTATCCCCAATGTTCATGAAGCCTTAAAATTCAAATATATTTAAATTGAGCACCCCTCTTCATTTTCTCAAGGCGTAAAAACAGTTGAAATTTTGGAGGTGTCAGAATACTTTACATTTTTATTATGTGTAAAATGTTTATTGCTACTATAGGTGAGAGAGAATAGAATAGCACCTTCCCTAAATGTTTAATCAGTTACGAGGGCTTTTCCTCTAGGTAAAAGTTAAAAGGAACCTGCATAGGTGGACCAATGACATTCAGCCTACTTTATTAATATCAGAGGCGCCTGACTGTCTGAAACCAGCTAAAAAAAAAAATCTTTTTCCCTTTAACTAGCAGCTTGAAACCATTCCAGTCATCTGATAAACAAGAGTGATCTCTGCAGCAGTATGACCTCTCCACTGTAATAAAACTCAGGGATTATGGCTGTGCATGCAGATGAGGAAAAATAGAACTAGTAAACATTGTTATGGCATGTACGTCAAGAGGACGATAATTATTATCTAAGCCTGAGACAGGTTAATTACAAGTTAATCGTCTTTCATTTAAAAAGAAAAAAAAATTTTTTCACTTGCACAATGCTTCCCAGCATAACAATTACAATTAGGCCTCCTGCACACAGAGCATCTGTTTAAGCCTTTCTGAACGCAAGTACTCCTGGCAGGAAAATGCTGCTTAAAAAACACACCAAAAGCTGTGTAATAATGCGTTATTGTATTCTATTGGTCAGAATATTAATTTATTCTGGCCAATGGAATACATTAATGCTCAAACACTTTTATAAAGTATAAAATAACATATAAAACATAGGTGTGCGCAACCTGTTGCATTAGGGTGTGCACTCCAAAGTTCAAATACATGGTACGGATCACTCACTGTGCTCATTGAGAAAGGGAATGGGCTGTTAATTACATATTCACAGGCCTCTTACCCCACTCATCCTAAAACATACGTGTGTGTGCCCACAGCAGCAGCCAGTGGGAGAGAAGAGGAGGGAAGCCGGGAGCACTGTGGGAGGATGGGGGGGGGACCAGGGCAGTAGGGGAAATCTGCGATGCGTGGGGAAATTGGGGTGTGCCCAGGCACACCCTGTATGCACGCCTATGATATGAAATAATAAAAAGATACTGGATTTTTTTTAAAAATGCTCAAACGCTTGATGTGTCTAACATTTTGTGTGCGTTTAGATGCATTTAGGCACGTTTAGCTTTTTTTCTGCTCTTCAGCTCCTCTTCTAAATGCCCCTTTAGTGGGTTTTCTTTTTAGCCTGTAAATGTACCTCTTCTAATACACCTGTAAATGCCTATCTGTGCTTGAACCAATAGGATTATATAAAGGCTAACAAATGCTCAATGCCTGTAAAAGCAGCATTTTTAAGATCTGTGTGCATGAGCCCTAAGGAGTCCCAAGAGAAATAATCCAGTTAAACTTATCACCTTACATAACTATTGTGCAATTTCAGGTCCATGGGCCTCCAAAAGTCATGCATACACTAAAGGAATTAAGGTTAGGTGTTGGATGTAGCCATTCAACCTGCTCCACTTGCTGAGACTAGTGGATGGGTATAAACATAGGATATTAGGATGTCAGCATTGGCAGAACTACCACCATAGCTCCTCACACAGCTTCTATGAGAACTTACCTGGATGGGGGCCCAGTCAGAGCCCCAGCTAAAATGACTGACTAAAATGGGCCACCCAGCCCCATTCAGACCTCCATCAGCATGGAACCTGCTGTGAAAGCACATTGACTTGCCACTGTCACTTGTAAACACAAAAGTCAGCAGAGGAAATTTTCCATTACTCATTTCCCCTGCAGCTCTGACTAATGAGAGCAATCTAATTTATCTAATGTACAATATGCCAGAGGATGTAGGTAGTGGAAGACTTTCTCTGCCAGCTTCAATCTTTACAAGCAACAGAGGGATCAGGTGATCTATCATAGCAGGTCTCATGATAGAGGTCTGAATAAGGTTGGCTTCATCACTATGCGACAAACAAGCATACAGTACAGTACAGTCAAAGGACAGTCAAAAATGTGAATGCATTCAGTAATTAGAAAATTGTTTTGTACAGGAATACCCATTAAAGATATTATAACTGTATGTACATAGTTGTTTCTCTATGGGTTTGTGTTATAAGAAGTGATATTGTCTATTTACTTTCCTTGGGATTTGTTGTATATGATGCTGGTTTTCCTATGAAACCAACCATTGATCAATTGTTTACAATGGCCTCTCAAACTTCAGCTGTGCTCAATTATTTTCTTAAACATGTGTTTTGTCCTTTTCCAGTGGTCTTCTTATATTTTGTATGGGGCCATCTATTGCCTGTACCCCATACTGTATGCTATGCTGTTCATTCTCTATTCTGCACTGCCCAATTCTTTATGCCATGCTGTGCTTTCCTAAATTCACACCACATTATTTGGTGTGGTAATCTATATGTTCCCTGTTCTGCACTGGATCATTCTATATACAGTATATGGCTGAAGTACAAGACTTACAGTATATCCTTCATACACCTTTCCCATGTTATAAATGTTTTTGCTTGTTTTATTGAGGGAATTTAACTTGGATGGGGTAAGGAAGATATGGGATGCCCAGTGAATTGTAGAACACTCAATTGGGACGAACTATGTATACTCCCTGTACACATTACACACTACTTCAGTCTCCTCCAGCACTTTCCTTGCTTGGTGACTGTTCCTCTTCCTTCCTCCCTGCACAACTCTTGACTCTCAGGATCAGCTAGCACTAAATGATCAGGCCTGCAATGCTAGCTCCTGCTGTCCTCTCTGCTCCTCCTGTGCCTCCTGTCCAGAACCTTCACGCTTTCTTGAAGGGCTCTGTCCGCACCCAAGCCCTGGGCCCAAGGTCACCCCCCCCCCCCCCAGACTAGGAGAGCTCCCTCAAAGGCCCCCGTCAACCTAGCACTCCATCTTCAAGCTCTGAACAACTCAAACGACTCCTCTCCAGCTGGGCTGACTCTAGGTATTTAAGGAGGCCTGTCCCCTGCCAATTCAGGTTGGGGATTGGTCAGGGTTCCTTAGAACACCCCAGGCAGCTCCACATCGCCTCTCCGCCTCTCCTAGAATCCTCTAGAAGAAAGAGGGAGGTCTCAGTGACGCTGCCTGTGAGTCACCAGCTGCTACTCTCTGAGCCACTCCCAGCTGTCAGCCAGGCCTGCCTAAATTTACCTTACCTATACACCAAAATCCTATTCTAGCACCTACCTAGGTAGAGGGTGCTACACTAGTTATGTGAGAATGCTGTGCTTCTAGTGTATGATTTTATGGAGACAATTGTGCTTGACTGCTTTAACCCTTTTGCTGCCTCTGATGCATGTCATACATTAGCCGTTGTGGGGTTTTTACACACACACACACCCATCTGCTATAGCAGTCAAGAATGTGTGTTTTACAAGCCAATTGTCAGCTTTCAGTTGGAAGCAATCCAGTGGCTGTACAGACATTGGGTCGCTTCCACAGACCACCATATTGCGGCCTCTCCCACCACACTGAACCCCTGGTTCTGCTATCCCATCTGTATGCTCAGACCTGCATGGTGGGTGTTGCTTGGTAGAGAGAAGGGAGACAAGTAGAAATCTGTTCACTGATCTCCTCTAACTAGTAAGAACCTGGAGGTGGCATGTATTACCTCACTTCCAATTTCAGATGTCACTTCTTCCAGCCACTGTGGCACGGAAAGAAGCTAATACAGTGGAGTGCAGGTAAGACATCTTTAACATCACAAAACATGTCCAGTTAAATGTTCCTAACCACTTTATAAATGCTGAGTGGAAAGAATTTAGAAATGGATGCTGCAATTGTAATCACCATGATCTATTTGTATAAGATTATATATTTTTTTATATATATTTTTTTTTCTTTGACACAGCATTGCTTTATTTAGACTGCAGCTAGTAATTATGTCACTAGGTGGCAGCATAGGATTGCATAAAACAACTTTGGTGTTCACAAGAATCACGTAGCTACAAAATCCTAAGGCGGTAATAAGCACTTCCAGCCTGGGCCAATTGTGACATTCCTCTCCTACATGTAAAAACATTTTGGTTGCTAGAAAACCCATATATATATATATATATATATATATATATATATATATATATATATATATACACACACACACACAGTGGTGGCTGGTGCTCAAAATTTTTGGGGGGCGCAAACAAACGGAAAAATACTGAAACCCCCCCCCCCCCCATCAATTGCAGCCTCACTGTGCCCATCAAATGCAGCCACTGTGCCCATCAGATGCAGCCACTTGTGCCCGTCATATGCAGCCATTGTGCCCATCAAACGCAGCCACTGTGCCCATCAAATGCAGCCACTTGTGCCCATCAAATGCAGCCACTTGTGCCCAAGTATATGCAGCCACTTGCGCCCATCAAATGCAGCCAGGCTCGGTTGTCACTTCACTAACCCCCCCCACCCAAGAGGGCGGTCCGGCGGCACTTGCTGCTAGTGTGGCACGGCTCTGCTCCTCTCTTGGAGTGATGGGGCTCTCCTCCTCAGTGAGAAGCAACGGCTGCGGCTCCTGTGACCGCTCGGCTCGTCCTCAAACTGCCTCCACCGTGTCTCCTCTCCAATAGGATTGCCTAATGCTTTGGCCAATCGGGAGACAGGTCTCACTGACCTGCCTGCTGATTGGCAGAGAAGAACGTTAGTGTGAAAATAGCGAAAATTCATTCGCTATGCCACACAACAGGGTGAGATCGGGACGCAGTGCTCTGCACCCCAAGCCCACCCTATTTTGAAGCCTGTTAGAGCCTCTGGCTCTAATCACGTGCTTCAAAATACACCCCCCCCCGCCTATCCCCGTCATAGTATTTCATGTGTCCAGCATCCTGAAAGGGGCCGGGCACATGAATAGGGAGGGCGGCAGGGGTGTCAGGGGAGCGGCGCCCATGTACCCACAATGCACGGGCTGCCACTTTATTAGGTACACCTTGCTAGTACCGGGTTGGACCCCATTTTGCCTACAGATCTGCCCTAATTATTCATAGCATAGATTCAACAAGGTTTTTGAAACATTCCTCAGAGATTTTGGTCCAGATTGACCTGATAGCATAACACAGTTACTGCAGATTTGTCGGCTGCACATCCATGATGCAAATCTCCTCCACCACATCCCAAAGGTGCTCTATTGGATTAGGACCTGGTGACTCTGGAGTACAGTGATCTCATTGTCATGTTCAAGAAACCAGTGGTGAGATGATTTGAGCTTTGTGACATGGTGCATTATCCTTCTGGAAGGAGCCATCAGAAGATGGGTACACTGTAGTCATAAAGGGATGGACATGGTCAGCAACAATACTCAGGTAGGCCGTTGCATTTAAACGATGCTCAATTGGTACTAAGGGACCCAAAGTGTGCCAAGAAAATATCTACCTACATTATTACACCACCAGCCTACACCATTGATAGAAGGCAGGATGGATCCATGTTTTCATGTTTACACCAAATTCTGACCGACCATCTGAATGTCACAGCTGAAATCGAGACTCGTCAGACCAGGCAAAGTTTTTCCAATCTTCTATTGTCCAATGTTGGTGATCCTGTGCGAATTGTAGCCTCAGATTCCTGTTCTTAGCTGACAGGAGTGGAACCTGGTGTGGTGTTCTGCTGCTGTAGCCCATCTGCTTCAAGGTTTGATGTGTTGTGTCCTGAGAGATGGTATTCTGCATACCTTGGTTGTAACATGGTTATTTGAGTTACTGTTGTCTTTCTATTATCTCGAACTGCTCATTCTCCTCTGACATCAACAAGGCATTTTCATCCCCACAAATGCCGCTCACTGGATATTTTCTCTTTTTCAGACCATTCTCTGCAAACCCTAGAGATGTTTGTGTGTGAAAATCCCAGTAGATCAGCAGTTTTTGAAATACTCAGACCAACCCGTCTGTCACCAACAACCATGCCATGTTCAAAGTCACATAAATCCCCTTTTCTTCCCCATTCTGATGCTCGGTTTGAACTTCAGTAAGTCGTCTTCACCACGTCTAGATGCCTAAATGCATTGAGTTGCTGCCATGTGATTGGCTGATTAGCAATTTGTGTTAGCAAGCAATTGAACAGGTGTACCTAATAAAGTGGCTGGTGTGTGTACATTTTAAGCAGAAGTCCTAGAGCACAGGTGGCACACACAAGGCCCGCAGGCCGAATCCGGGCCACCATGCCTTGTTTTTTTCCCACAAATAGAGCTTTCTTTTGGTGGTATTTGATCACCTCTGCGGTTTTTATTTTTTGTGCTATAAACAAAAAAAGACCAACAATCTTGAAAAAAAAAATATATTTTTTACTTTCTGCTATAAAGCATTTCCAATAAAAAAATGTAAAAAAATCTAATTTCCTCATCAATTTAGGCCAATATGTATTCTGTTACATATTTGTGGTAAAAGAAAATCCCAATATGTGTATATTGATTGGCTTGCGCAAAAGATTCAGCGTCTAAAAAATATGGTATATTTTTATTTACTGCTTTTTAATTTTCCTTTTTTACTAGTAATGATGGTGATCAGCAACTTATAGCGGGACTGCGATATTGTGGCAGACAAATCGGACACTAACTGACACTTCTGACACTTTTTGGGGACCAGTGACACTAATACAGTGATCAGTGCTAAAAATATACACTGTCACTGTACTAATGACACTGGCAGGGAAGGTGTTAACATCAGGGGCGATCAAAGGGTTAACTGTGTTCCTAGGGGGTGATTGACAACTGTGGGGGAGGTGCTTTGACTGGGGGAATGCAAAGATCTGTGTTCCTGCTCAGCAGGAACACAAGATTAGCACATTACCCTCTCACAGCTCTGCCTTTCTCACGAATGATCAGCAGGTCCCGTCAGACATCGCACCCACTGGACCCGCCGATTGGCCCCTGCCGTGTCCAATCACAGCGGGAGTGGGTCGCTGGCGGCGTGCCCCAGACCCAGAACTGTCAGATCACATACAAGGTATGTTATCTGGCGCAGAGCGGCCGCCTAGTCGCAGTAAATCTACAGTGGGCGGTCGCTAAGTAGTTAAAGAAAGTCAAAAATTAACAGACTTACACACTGGATCAACAGGTGAAAATAAAAGGAAAAAGCTTAAAAAAGAAATCTAATGCGGCCATCACATCTAAGAATTGGTAGGCTGCAACTTATTTTGTTTTTAATAGGTTTATTAACTGCTCTAAAGCTGAATTCCAGGATAAGCGAAAATTGTCTATATAGAAAAGGGTATATATATTCTTATTTAAAGTATAGCTAAAGGCAAAACTTCTTCTAGTTTTGGACAGAGTGGCGAGGGATTAGAACCCCTGTCAGGTTTTTACTGCTGTTTGTGTTCTCATCAGGGAGATCCACCCTCTGAATTGTTTACTGTTATCATTGATAATGAAATCCCAATTTTTGATTTGTCAACAGAACAGGAATCTTCCGACTGGTCCTGCCTATGATTCCCTCATTATGGAGAGATTTCCTCTCACTTCCTGTTTAAGCTATGGGACAGGACGTGAAGGCAAATCTCCCCAATGGAACACAGAGAGCAAAACAAAAAAAAAACAACTGGGCTATAACCCTCCCCTTTTTATATCCAAAATAAAAAATGTTGCCTTCAGTTCTACTTTAAATCTTGGTGTGCCGTGTGTATTTCTATCTGCAGGAATCTAGTGTGTATTTGTTTTACACATTTACAAACCATTTAGGCCCCATTCCATAGGTGTGCGCAGCCTATTGCATTAGGGTGTGCACCCCAAAGTTTACATACATACATATACACACACTATTATAAATGAATGTAAACAAACTTTAAAATGTATTAAAACATGGACAACGTCAGTAGAGCTGTAGACGGTATCAGTAGGGCAGTGGATGGTGTCAGTAGGGCAGTGGATGGTGTCGTTTTTTACAATTTTTTACATTCTTTTTTATAATAGTATTTTTATTATTTTTTTTACAATTTATTTACAAGCCCTGTTGTGGGACCAAACAGACCCCTGATGTCTCACTTATGAGATAGAGAAAGGGATTGAGAAAAGAGATTCCCCAGTCCGTTTCTCTACAGCCTCAGCTGCACTGGACAGTGAATGAATGGGAAGTGCTCAGTGCTGAGTTACTTCGTGTTCCTTCACAAACACAGTTTCCAATGCTTCAGTTATGAATGGACACAGGAGTGATCGTTATCGATCACTCACTGTATTCATTCAGTAAATGAAGTGGCTGGTAAATGACATGTTTACCAGCTTCTTCCCCTACTCTCCATCCTGACACATCCCCTGCAGCAGCTGACAGAAGTAGAGAGCAGGAAAGCCAGAAACGCTGTGGGTGGTGGGACAGCAGGGGGAACCGGTGCTGCACAAGGTGATTAGGGTGTGTCCAGGCACAGCTGGCACACCCCCTGCGCACACCTATGCCCCATTCACATCGCATAGTGGGAACGAGCTTTTCTGTGTGTCACGCATATGACAACCCAGTCATTTGAATGGGCTGCCTCTATGCACATTTATCACGCAAACAAAGCTCCTGCACCTATTTTGGGTGCTGATCTTCATGCAATTTTTTTCATTTTGACATGAAATCCACACATTTTTGTAGCACGTCAATCGTGGCAAAATCTCACCACATTTAGGGTGCCTTTTAAGAATAGATGACATCCAAACATGCGTTGTGTGTTTTGCCGCGATAGGCACCATTTTATATCGCTAGGTGTAAATGGAGCCTTATTTCAAAGTGCAGGCTTTTTTCAGAAAAACATATAAATAGGTCCCGTTTACCAGATAAAGTTTTTATTTTTTTAGTCCTGACCACAGTGAATAAAGAAAGGAAATTTCTGCAAAACCTCTCAACATTTCCTTTAAAGATAATCAGTCTTCAGTCTTGTCTGGGAACATTTAGGTAATACATTTGCTGATTAGTGGACTGCTTCATGGGAGTTCCAAGGCAGCGAGGAGGCCGCTCTATAACGGAGGTGGCGCCGGTTAGCCATCAATGGACCCTTCCGTCTGTGAATTCTGATGTCATGAGGCTGTACTGGATCATCACTCTTATAATACAAGTGCTAGGACATTGATGCTGTACTGTGCATATTGGAAGAGAACGTGGAAATGGCCTATTGTGAGAGGCAATAAGTTGCTAGGCAACTGACCGTGTACCACGCTGCACAGGGGAGAGACGTGGAATATAGTTACCTCATGTTGACATCACAGAGGTGACTTTAGCCCTTTATATAAGAGGAGTTTAAATGCTTGACCACGCAGACATTTCTCTACAGCGTAACTCAGGGTGTGTATTGTTTTTTTAAATTTTATATCATGGTAAGTTATTTTTCTCTGCAGTAAATCCCAAGCAGCTCCTCAAGACTAAGCTCTATTAAGTAGGACACTTCGTGAAACAAAAATATAGTAAATAAAAAAAAAAATCAATATAGCATATACAGTATCTCACAAAAGTTAGTACACCTCTCACATTTTTGTGAAAAATTTTATTTTATCTTTTCATGTGACAACACTGAAGAAATTACACTTTGCTACAATGTAAAGTAGCGAGTGTACAGCTTGTATAACAGTGTAAATTTGCTGTCCCCTCAAAATAACTCAAGACACAGCCATTAATGTCTAAACCGCTGGCAACAAAAGTGAGTACAACCCTAAGTGAAAATGTCCAAATTGGGCCCAAAGTGTCAATATTTTGTGTGGCCACCATTATTTTCCAGCACTGCCTTAACCCTCTTGGGCATGGAGTTCACCAGAGCTTCACAGGTTGGCACTGGAGTCCTCTTCCACTCCTCCATGACAACATCACGGAGCTGGTGGATGTTAGAGACCTTACAGTCCTCCACCTTCCGTTTTGAGGATGCCCCACAGATGCTCAATAGGGTTTAGGTCTGGAGACATGCTTGGCCAGTCCATCACCTTTACCCTCAGCTTCCTTAGCAAGGCAGTGGTCATCTTGGAGGTGTATTTGGGGTCGTTATCATGTTGGAATACTGCCCTGCGGCCCAGTCTCCGAAAGGAGGGGATCCTGCTCTGCTTCAGTATGTCACAGTACATGTTGGCATTCATGGTTCCCTCAATGAACTGTAGCTCCCCAGTGCCGGCAGCACTCATGAAGCCCCAGACCATGACACTCCCACCACCATGCTTGACTGCAGGCAAAACACACTTGTCTTTGTACTCCTCACTTGGTTGCCGCCACACACGCTTGACACCATCTGAACCAAATAAGTTTACCTTGGTTTCATCGGACCACAGAACATGGTTCCAGTAATTCATATCCTTAGTCTGCATGTCTTCAGCAAACTGTTTGCAGGCTTTCTTTTGCATCATCTTTAGAAGAGGCTTCCTTCTGGGACAACAGCCATGCAGACCAATTTGATGCTGTGTGTGGCGTATGGTCTGAGCACTGACAGGCTGACCCCTCACCCCTTCAACCTCTGCAGCAATGCTGGCAGCACTCATACATCTATTTCCCAAAGACAACCTCTGGATATGACGCTGAGAACGTGCACTCAACTTCTTTGGTCGACCATGGCGAGGCCTGTTCTGAGTGGAACCTGTCCGGTTAAACGGCTGTATGGTCTTGGTCACTGTGCTGCAGCTCAGTTTCAGGGTCTTGGCAATCTTCTTATAGCCTAGGCCATCTTTATGTAGAGCAACAATTCTTTTTTTCAGATCCTCAGAGAGTTCTTTGCCATGAGGTGCCATGTTGAACTTCCAGTGACCAGTATACGAGAGTGAGAGAGATAACACCAAATTTAACACACCTGCTCCCCATTTACACCTGAGATCTTGTAACACTAATGAGTCACATGACACCGGGGAGGGGAAAATGGCTAATTGGGCCCAATTTGGACATTTTCACTTAGGGTGTACTCGCTTTTGTTGCCAGTGGTTTAGACATTAATGGCTGAAGCAGAACATGATCCCCTCCCTTCAGAGAATGGGCCACAGGGCATTTTTCTAACATAACGACCCCAAACACACCTCCAAGACGACCACTGCCTTGCTAAAGAAGCTGAGGGTAAAGGTGATGGACTGGCCAAGCATGTCTCCAGACCTAAACCCTATTGAGCATCTGTGGGGCATCCTCAAACGGAAGGTGGAGGAGTACAAGGTTTCTAACCTCCACCAGCTCCGTGATGTCATCATGGAGGAGTGGAAGAGGACTCCAGTGGCAACCTGTGAAGCTCTGGTGAACTCCACGCCCAAGAGGGTTAAGGCAGTGCTGGAAAATAATGGTGGCCACACAAAATATTGACACTTTGGGCCCAATTTGGACATTTTCACTTAGGGGTGTACTCACTTTTGTTGCCAGCTGTTTAGACATTAATGGCTGTGTGTTGTGTTATTTTGAGAGGACAGCAAATTTACACTGTTATACAAGCTGTACACTCACTACTTTACATTGCAGCAAAGTGTCATTTCTTCAGTGTTGTTACATGAAAAGATATAATAAAATATTTACAAAAATGTGAGGGGTGTACTCACTTTTGTAAGATACTGTAGATGTGATGCAGTCTGTGGCTAGCATTAACACAAGTCTTCTTGTTTTTCTGAATTCCGTTTTTGCCCGTTGATCCTGTTGTTATTTTTATGATAAATTGTTATATACTTACAATGGTCAGCTTTTCTTCCTATAGTTAAACCTTTATCCCAAATAGAAAAAAAATGTTTCTGTAACTGCCTATAAAGTGTTAGCTGGAGTTCAGCTTTGATTTTTAGTCATGTCCATTTAAATCTGCTCCTCAATAGATGGAAGAGGCACCCTATGACCTTCTTTGAATCATTTAGATGTTCATTGACATGACTGTACATGTGCCTTCTTGAGGAGGGGGACTCGCCCTGTTTGGAGGAAGAAAAATGCTGACTGTGACCCTAAGAACACCATCCCTACAGTCAAGCACGGAGGTGGAAACTTCATGCTTTGGGGCTGTTTCTCTGTTAAAGGTACAGACCGACTTTGCCTCATTGAGGGGCCAATGGACGGGGCCATGTATTGTAAAATCTTGGATGAGAACCTTCTTCTTTCAGCTAAAAAACACTAACGATGGGTTTCAACATGACAATGACTCAAAACATACCGCCAAGGCAACAAAGAAGTGGCTCAAGAAGAAGCACATTAAAGCAGTTGTATAAAGTAGGACGTTTTTTTTTCTCCCTGCAAGGTAAAGTCATAATGTGCTAGTATGCAATGCATACTAGCACATTATGTGAAACTTACCTTAAAACTAAGCTGTTCCAGCGCCGTGATGTCAGCGCTGCAGCTGCTTCATCTTCACCTGTCCTGCTTCCGGTTTTGCGGGCTCCGGTTCTGTTCACGGCACAGGGCTCAGAAGGAACAGCACAGGTGGCCATTCCTTCAGAGCGCATGCGCCAGTAAATATCACCTAAACGGTGCACATTTAGGAGATATTTACACTACCGATAGGTAAGCTTTATTATAGGCTTACCTATGCGTAAAAGGCAGTAAAGGAAGTTTACTTCCTCTTTAAGGTCATGGAGTGGCCTAGACAGTCTCTAGACCTTAATCCTGTAGCTGAAACTTGGAATTGCCAAGCGACAGCCAAGAAACCTTATAGATTTCGAGATCTGTAAAAATGAGTGAACCAAAATCCCTCATGAGATGTGTGCCAACCTGATCACTAACTACAAGAAACATCTTACCTCTGCGATTGCCAACAAGGGTTTCTCCACCATAGGTATGCGCAGCCTATTGCATTAGGGTGTGCACCCTTAAGCTCAAACACACATGCGTGTGCGGGTGTCCCTGGCACATTGATCTCCCTGCCGGCACAGTGAAAGAGAAGAGCATAAACACTTCTCTTATGGCAGAGCCGGTAAGAGGGGGATCTTTCCCCTGTTTCTGCTGCTACACAGAGCGATAACACTAATGTGCACGGGGTGATTAGGGTGTACCTGGGCACACACCCGGCACACCCTGTGCACACACCTATTCTCTCCACCAAGTACTAAGTCATGTTTTGCTTGGGGATCAAATACTTATTTTACTCACTAAACTGCAACTCAATGTATGACATTTGTATCATGTGTTTTTTCTGGATTTTTGGTTGATATTCTGTCTCTATTATTTAAAATACACCTGTGATAAAATTATAGACAGTTCATTTCTTTGTAATTGGGCAAACTTACAAAATCTGCAGGGGATCAAATAATTATTTTCCCCACTGTACAGAGGAAAAAAACACAAAAAAGAAAGAAATACAGTATAAATTCCATAGAAAGGGGAGTAAACAACAGAAGTCACAGAATGAAAGTCGTTGCAAAAATAAATAATACAGTTAAATTAGTATGAGACACGTATTAAGAACCAAAGGTCCATACACAGTCAGGTATAAGTGACAAAGGGCCGCACCCAGGACAGAGCAACAGAAAACCACGGAAAATGATCAGGAATAAGCGCAACTTGGGCCATTAATTTCTGAAGAATAGTACATCCAGCTAGACCAGATATCGTGAAATTTCTCAAGTTTATCTTTAACAGTATGAACCCAGCGATCTGCCTCCATTACTCTATATAATTCCCCGTTTCCAATCTTGTAAAGTAGGGCAATGGGTTTGTTTCCAAAATGTGGGTATCAGGCTTTTAGAAGCGTCAAAAGGTGTGGAGTGATGCTATGTTTGTAGGACTTAAGAGGAAGGGGTTGCATGAAACAGGTAATGAAGGGGAGTAAATTGTATTGATTTAAGCTTAGTTTTTTGGACCCAGGGTGAAATGTCCAACCAAAATATTTGAATTTTGGTGTAATGCCACCTAAGCGCATAAAGGTGCCTTCCTGGATGCAAAACCTTTAACAGTTACAGTCTGCGCCTGGAAAGATCCTAGCCAGTCGTGAAGGCGTTTTGTGGATGTGTATTTTTACGTGAGTTACTGTGCGTTGCATTAGGCTAGCTCATGTATTTTCTTTTCCAGAATGCATCACACCACAACACATTGTGGCACACTGCAATACATATGCATTTGGGTTCTATTAAGAATGAATGGCACTGCAGCACATCTACAATAAAACACACAGTGCACAGATATAAACGAAGCCTTGTGCTCGGTGTATTTCCGAATACTTATATAATGGTATAATAATATTTGCCAGGTTTTATAGAACTTGAAGAGGAAAGCTCCTCGCCACATGTTATATACAGTATAAGAAGTCTATTATGTATAAGTGGTCTGTGAAGTGACAATGTCGGAGATGCAGAGTTACTATGAGGTCATTGTCCGGGTCACCAGGAGCTCAAAGTGTGTTTTTGGATCTCTCTGAACTTAGTCAGATGTTCTATTATGTGTCTGACGTAAAGACATTTCCAGCAAGGGTTCTGCTGCCCAGAGATATGAAAACATGCCACAGAAGTATGTAGTGATGGAATCTCCTAAGCCTGGTCATTAATAAAAGACAGGAGTCTTTGTGTTGTGTTACAGTCAGGGCAGCCCTCAGTATGTATACACATGCCAGTGTTTTGCATTTATACATTTTTTTAAATTACGTGCTTCCGACAGGCGGTAAGGAATGTTTGACATTTGCTGAAGCTGTAATGTGTTTGCAATAAAAGTGTATAGAAATACCTGAGGATGGAACAGGAAGCACATTTCATGTCTCAGATCAACAATGGCTCATGGCCTTCTGAGACCGACAATAACAGCTTTGCGTCTACAGGGAAAAATTCCCTTTCAAGGTGAATAAAGTAGAGTAAGTGTGTCAGGAGGAAGATGCTTTATGAATGAAATTATGAAATTCCTAGTGCCCAGATTCCTAGGCACAAAAAAAAAAATCCCTCACCTCATAGTAGACCATGAAAAATAGTCTATACTTAATTTACAAAGCATATGCTTTCAGCCATTTACAGAAATCTGCACCACTCAGCATCAGCAAACCTAGATGCTACAAAAAGCACAAATCAATTAAAGCTCACTCAACATCTCACATTTATAAATCATATATATATACATACACACATATATATATATATATATATATATATATATATATATATATATATATAAAATGTACACATATATATCTTTGTATGTACACCTGCAAGTTATTTTACTTGTAAATGCCTTGAAAATATCCTTTTCTCTAGGTAAAAATGCAGCTTCCTGTCCTCACACTCAAGTATTCTGTTTTGGCACAGCTGAGTAACGACTACACTACTCAGCACTAAAGAGCAAGCTAGGGCGTGTATAACGAGGCCTCATGGGTCACTAAAAGCACTGGGTCACACTCTGACTGGCATTTTTTTTTTGACTCTTCATTTACCATTACAATTACTAATTACTTCAGTTGAACATTACAATTACTAATAAAGATTTTTTGGTATAAAGTCATACAGCTTGGACCTTATTAGCACTCTCTCCTGTAGGAACTTTACTCCTAGGTATACATTTTGGTCAAATTTTTAGCTTGCTATGTCCGCACCATTAACTTATGGGGAGGCGGTGTACTTAAAATATTTAATTACCTTTTTTTTATTTAGTATGGCGCTAAATAAAATCCTGCATGAAAAAAGTAGGCAGTCACTGCCAATATTTTACACCACTTCGGCCTTAAGTGCCTGACACTTTCAACACGGGTACACTTTCAACACTGGAACACCTCATCATCATCATCCTCTCATCGTGACTTCTCTGCTCTACTCTTTCAGGTAACTGCCTACAATCTTCTTTGCAACACAAAAGCCTCTTTGCCTGTCTGCAATTTACATCTGCCTTGCTGCAACCATCGGTAACTGCCTACACTTTTCCCTGCAACACAAAAGTCACTTTGCCTGTCTGCTTTCTGCTGCCTTTGACACAGTTAACCACCCACCCCTCCTCAACAAACTCCACTCCCTTGGCCTCTGTGAGTCTGCTCTTTCCTGGTTCTCCTCCTACCTATCTCAGCGCACTTTCAGTGTCACATACAACACCATCTCCTCCGCTTCTTTTCCTCTTTGTGTCGGTGTACTCCAAGGCTCCGTTCCTGGGGCCCCTCCTATTCTCTCTTCTTACCTCTTCTCTGGGCCAGTTGATAACCTCCTGTGGCTTCCAATACCACCTCTATGCTGACAACACCCAGGTCTATCACAACACCTTAACTCATCACCTAAATCTCTTCGTGTATCACAAAATTACCGAGTGACATATCAGTATGGATGTCACGCCACTTCCTCAAAGTCAATCTTTCTTAAACTGAGCTTGTAATATTTCCTCCCCCCTATCCCCCCCATGACTTTACCATTAAGATCAATGGCACAGCCATTGGTCCTTCCACACAAGCCAGGGTGCTGGGTGTAATCCTAGACTCTGACCTCTCCTTCAGCCCCCACATCCAATCACTGGCTAAATCTTGCCGCCTTAACCTCCGCAACATTTCCAGAATTCGCCCCTTCCTGACTAACAACACCACAAAATAACATATTCACTCCTTGGTTATTTCCCATCTTGACTACTGCAACTCTCTCCTTACTGGCCTACCTTCACATAGGCTATCCCCCCTTCAGTGTATTATGAATGCTGCTGCTAGGCTAATACACCTTATTAACTGATCTGTGACTGCTGCTACCTTTCTGTCAATCTTCACAGGCTTCCCCTACCCCACCGTATATAATTCAAAATGCTTACCACAACATACAAGGCCATCCACAACATTGTTCCCAGCTACATCACCAACCTCATCTGCAGACATTGCCCAAATCATCCTCTCCGCTCTTCCCAAGACATCCTGCTCTTGAGCTCCCTTGTTACCTCTTCCCATGCTTGCTTTCATTCTCCGCCTTTAGACGATCCTCAAAAACTCACTTATTCAGGGAAGCCTACTGTACTTCCACCTAAGAACAGTACCCAAGTCATCTCCATCAGATCATCCCCTGCAGCTATGACCTTTTGTACCACCTCCCCCTCCCTTTAGATTGTAAGCTCCATGAGCAAGGCCCTCCTATTCCTTCTGTATTGAACTGTATTGTAATCGTAATGTAATCGTAATGTCACCCTTTATATTGTAAAACGTTGTGTAAACTGTTGGCGCTATATGAATCCTGTATAATAATAATAATAATAATAATAACTTACAGTGGGAGGGGGGAAGAAGGAGACCCAAGGAGGGCAGAATAAGACAAAGGGGAACAGCTGGAGAGGGGTAGATAGGGGGTAAGGGTTGAGTTTGCAACCCTAAATGACATCAAATAGAGAGCTTGGCTATAATCAGGTGAAGACATGAAGTCAATCCAATAGAACCAGATCTTGCATATGCTTTCTTCTCTATGGTATAGGGAAGCCATAAGACCTTCCATGGTTTTGATTTCCTGGACCTTGGAAATTCACATATCCTTAGATGGAGTAGTTGGTGGGACAGACTCACCCAGGACTGAGGCTTTTGGAGGGGACTGCAGGCTAGCCTCTTGTCTACTGACTATGGGCCCTGGCTTTTAAATAGAACACTACTCTTTGTGAGGTGTATGCCTGGGGGACCCTTGGAGAAATGTTGCTTTGGATTCCATGTCTTCCCAAAACACACAGACTCTGGGAAGCTAGGCCTGGGATCCATGTCAAGGGCCTAGATGCCTTATTACCAATAGTGACTGCTTCACACTGTGAGACTCAAAGCAGATGGTGATGTCATCAAATCAAGCCACCTGTCTTGGGTCGTCTGCTATAATGTGTTTATTGTAAGTAGGTCTAGTGTGCCTCTTAAGGGTCCTTCACCCATTGTTAATTGTGCTAATTAACACACCTATTGTCTGCTAGCAAACTACTGTGGGGATGTTGAACTTATGATAATGTGTAGTGTACTTTGTGAGCTTAAACTGACAAGTCTGACCTGAAGTGGGGATATCTAATTAATCACAACATTGTCTGGGTGGGCATTGAGTCACCTAGGCTGGTTTAAGTGACTAGTTAATTAGCGCATGTTAATTATGTTTTGGTTACAGTTTGTATTGTTAGGGTAATATGATTAGTAATATGATTAGGAGGGGACTGTCCTCTTGTGGGGGTATATATTCTATGTGAATTTCTCAAATAAACATTCCAGTCTCATACAAGCTATTTGTTGGCTAGACTTGTATATTATGTGGCTATAATATCTTATATCTATGTTCAGACTGGAGGAAGTTGTATACTGATGGAAGCACTCAAGCGAAGTGTGGGACGGTTCCGTCACAGTTGGCAACTTCAACATTATAGGGAATATAGACTCTCATAGCATTTATCAAATGTATGAGAAGGAAGCATTTGTATCTTGTATATGGGATTAGGGTCAAACAGAGGAGAAAGGCACATGGTTTGTTGTGAAGATCAATATCGATTAATGTAATAGAAATTACTTCCTTCTGACTCCATCCATTTTTGTAATTTTAATTGGGCCTTTAAAGTAAGGCTGTCAGGAGAGTGACATGAAGGCTGACCTCTTTATGAAAGTGCTAGTTGCCTGGCTATTATGCTAATCCTTTGGCATACAAGTGTCTGACCTGGAACAAATGAATGGATCAAGTGTCAAATATTTGTTTCTGAGTCAGTGGCTCAGAGTTTTACAGCCAAAGGGTAAGCAAGCAGAGCTTAACTACTTAAGCCCCGGACCATCTTGCTGGCCAAAGACCAGAGCACTTTTTGTGATTCGGCACTGCGTCGCTTTAACTGACAATTGCGTGGTCGTGCGACGTGGATCCCAAACAAAATTGATGTCCTTTTTTTCCCACAAATAGAGCTTTCTTTTGGTGGCATTTGATCACCCCTGCAGTTTTTATTTTTTGCACTATAAACAAAAAAAGGCGTCAATTTTGAAAAAAACGCATTATTTTTTACATTTTGCTATAATAAATATCCCCCAAAAATAGATAGAAAAACATTTTTTTCCTCAGTTTAGGCTGATACGTATTCTTCTACATATTTTTGGTAAAAAAATTGCAATAAGCATTTATTGATTGGTTTGCGCAAAAGTTATAGCGTTTACAAAATAGGGGATAGTTTTATGGCATTTTTATTAATATTTTTTTTTACTAGTAATGGCGGCGATCAGCAATTTTTATCGTGAGTGCAACATTATGGCGGACACATCGGACAATTTTGATACATTTTTGGGACCATTGTCATTTATACAGCAATCAGTGCTATACAAATGCACTGATTCCTAGTTAAATGACACTGGCAGTGAAGGGGTGAACCACTAGGGGGCAGTGTAGGGGTTAAGTATGTCCTGGGGAGTGATTCTAACTGTGGGGGGCATGGCTACGTGTGACACGTCACTGATCTCTGCTCCCAATCACAAGGAGCAGAGATCAGTGACACTGTCATTAGACAGAATGGGGAGATGCTTGTTTACATTAGCATCTCCCCGTTTTTCCTCTCCATGAGGCGATCCGCAGGTATCCCTGCGACGATCATGTCTGTGGGACCTGTGACCCGACTCACGGAGCTCTCGGTTGGCGCCCGCAAGCAATGGCACGGCAGTAAATTTATAGGGACATAGGGGTACGCCCATTTGCCCGAGGATGCAGATGCAGAGAAATACCTTTACCCCTTTTACTACGATCCCACAACGGCCCTTTCACATGTTCTGCAGTGAGCTCCCTTCCTACTGTATTGGGGCCCCCCCAGGGTGACAGAGAACAAGAGATATATGTCACCAGCATACCAAGAAAATATAAGGGTCCAAAGCAGTGGGAGAACTATCAGGGTTGCAAAGGTTGTCTTGCCACCGGGCCCTGGTGTTCTGCCGCTGTGGGGTTCCCCAGCCTCCTCTTGCTGTCCTGCCCCTGCCCTCAGTCTGTTTTTTCAGTAACTGAGAGTCCTGGTGGAGTCCTTCCTGCAACTGGCTCTTCTCCCTGCCAATGAGGATGCAGGGGAAGGAGCAGATCGGGCGGCCGTGGTTGTGTGAGCGCTCGCATTATGCAGTGTCAGCGAGCAGAGGGAGGGGGGAGGAATCGCCCACTGGGGACGTTCTCCCTCTCAATAGAGACTGTGTTACCCCAGCAGTGGCCCGAGTAAGATGCGGCACATCCGATATGAATACAAACAAAAAGAAATTGCCTTTTTGTAAAAAAAAAAAAAAATTAAAAAAAAAAAAAATTTTTTTGGGGGGGGCACATGGTGGGGCCCAGCATAATGTTGGGGGGGTCAGGGCCCCCTCTGGCCCCCCCTAGGGTCGCCATTGGTAAGCACACTGATGCTACTTCTTCTGCATATAAACAGGTTCAACAAGCTAATTTTTATAATATGCTATAAAAAAACTGTATGCATTTGAACAACATCACTTTCTCTTTACAATTGTATTTAACTACTTGCCGACCAGCAGCCATAATTGTACTGCGGCAGATCGGCTCGTTCCCGCAAATCACCATCATTGTACGTCGGCTTGGAAACTCTAGATTGTGGGTGCGCACAGGCTCCCACTGGCCAGCGCGCAGCGCTTTCCCCGACTTGCTGATACCCCGACTTAGTTGGGGTAGGCGGAACACTTTGGTGGGGGTGGGTCAGCCACACCTCTTGACCTTTGACCTCTGGGGGACATGCATGCTGACCTTTGGGGGTGGTCCCTAGCCCTAACCCTAAACCCTAACCCCCTAACCCTAACCCCTAACCTAAACAAGGCAAATCTCCGTTCTGACAGGGGAGATCACACAGATCCTGTCTTTCTGCTATGCAGAAAGAGGGATCTGTGTGTTTCCCCAGGCAGCCCATCCCCCATACAGTTAAAACACACCTGCAGGGAACACATTTAACCCCTTGATTGCCCCTGATGTTAACCCCTTCCCTGCCAGTGTCATTAATACAATAACAGTGCATATTTTTAGCACTGATTACTGTAATAATGTCACTGGTTTCCAAAAAAGTGTCAGGTGTCCGATCTGTCCGCCGCAATGTCGCAGTCCTGCTAAAAATCTCAGATCACCGCCATTATTAGAAAAGACAAAAAAAAAATAATAAAAATGCCATAAATCTATTCTCTACTTTGTAGATGCTATAACTTTTGCGCAAACCAATCAATATACGCTTATTGTGATTTTGTTTACCAAAAATATGTAAAAGAATACATATCAGCCTAAACTAAGGGGAAAAAAATATTTTTTAATTTTTGGGGGAATATTTATTATAGCAAAAAGTAAAAAATATTAATTTCTTTTTTTCAAAATTGTAGCTCTCTTTTTGGTTATAGCGCAGAAAAAAAAAGCAGAGGTGATCAAATACCACCAAAAGAAAGCTCTATTTGTGGGAAAAAAAGGATGTCAATTTTGTTTGGGTACAGCGTCGAACGACTGCGCAATTGTCAGTTAAAGCGACGCAGTGCCATATCGCAAAAAATGGCCCGGTCATTAAGGGGGAAAATCTTCCGGTCCTTAAGTGGTTAAATATAAGCAACTCAATCACTTCACAAAATAGATTTGAATATAAATGTACAAACAATAAAAACAGTTTTGATATTTCAAATGTTTATTTAGTGTTTATATAAAGGCAAAACTTTTTTTGCCTCTGTTAAGTTCCTATTGTTGTTTGGGCCCTCAATGGGGAGATTCACCCCTCAAATTGTGCTTGTGATCATTGTCACTGAGACAGAAAGTAGGGGGTGTAGCCAAGTGCTGGACTACAGAGAAATGGGGAAGACATCATTTCACGCTTTATAATCAGTTTACTTTCACTTTCTGCTGTAATGCTGAGTAATGTTGTGTTGCACTATCCCCTCCAGTCAGCAGAGGAAGAACTAAAGCCAGAAAAGCCTATGGATTCCTATGCAGAATTTGGGAATTTTAAGTCCAGGAAGTAAACTCTATCGTGGTGCTTATGGACCCTTTGCAATATCATTACCAAGAGATACTGGGGCAAGGAGGAGCAGTAGAGTTGCTTTTCTGAGACTATTTAGCTAGGATGTAATGAGGGCACATCTGCTGCATACTGACCAGACTGCTGCAAGGCCAAGCCAGCAGACACAACCAAGGCAGTGCAGCACAGACTGTAGCAATCACATCTGCCCTGTTGCCGCAGGGAGAATAGAGCATCCTCTCACCTTCTACTTCCCACCACTGAATATCCAGAGGCTATCTGTGGCTTGACTGAGGTTGCTCCCTTTCTACAGTGAGAGCTCAACTGCACCACAGGCAGGGCAGGACTTAGGGTGGTGGGGGCCCTTGGGCTTGAGTCACTTTCGGGCCCTACCTTCTATACATATGCACAGCTCTAAAAAACAGAAATAGAAAAGGACAAGGTGTGCCAGACTCAGTGTAGTGTTAAAGAACTTCTGCACTAGCACTTTGGAGCATTTAAAAAAAAAAAATTGCACTTTATTCCTATTTTTGCAATTGATTAGACATTTTCTGCAATATGAATGATGATTACTATTGCCTATGTTGAAGATTGGTTGCACTTTATTATCCAGTATATAGCATTAGCACAGCCTTGGAAGTGCTATCTTTTTTAGTGTGTTCATTGCACATATTATCATTGATCACATTTTCATCATTTATATTCTTTTGAGTCAGCGCCACATACCTTTTTATTAATTTGCTATTCTGTGTGGGAACACCTTTGTATGTTGGCAGCTTCTCCTTTTATTATATTTTATCTTAGTTAGTTTAGGTTTGCGCATTAATTACCTTCCTTTTCATATTTAAAGAGAACATGTCTCCTGCACCTGTTTTAAAAATTAAAACATATTAAAAATGAAAAAACACGCCAAAAAAAATCTAAAAGTCGCTCAGCCCCATGCACATGCCAATATGTATGGAAATATGTACATTGGGTGTGCTCAGTTATGAAAGTGATGATTGCGCCACATTTAAGTATCAACACACTCTGGAGTCAAGCTATAATTCTTTGGTCATTATTCAGTTAACCCAAAATTGATGAGCTGTAAAGGCATTTAACCACTTGCCTACGGGGCACTCTCACCCCTTCTTGACCAGGTCGATTTTCAGCTTTCAGTGCTACAACACTTTGAATGACAATTGCGTGGTCATGAAGCACTGTAGCCATATGAAATTTTTATCATTTTTTTTTTTTTTTTAGACAGAGCTTTTTTTTGGTGGTACTTAATCACCACTGTGTTTATTTTTTAATTTTTGCATGTGCAATGCGCAGTGCATGCCCGGCTGTGAAGTCACACCCAGGCGCCCACAGTTAGAATGCTGACGCCACAAAGAGGAGGGGGAGAGGAGCGAGGCTTCGTGCGCCCGCATCTCTGGACTGTGGGACAGGTAAGTGTCTGATTATTAAAAGTCAGCAGCTACACTTTTTGTAGCTGCTGACTTTTAAATGGGTCGAACTCCACTTTAAGTCAACTTTATTGTGCTGGATATAACATCAAGTATGATGCCTCCCTCCGGACTCCCCCACTAACGCATTTCATCCCATGAGGGACTTAGTCATAGAAGTCTGCTTATTCTGTTAAACCTAATGGAAAGAGTTGGAGAGGAGAATGTATTTTTGATGGTGTCCAGTCCCTGTATTTTGCTACACTCAAATGTCAATAAAAACTAAAAAATGCACGTGATTGTTAATGATTTGAACAGGTCCTCTTAAAGACTTTTCTAAGATGGAACAGCATACGTTTGTATTTTTCATGTTCTCTTTTTTTTTTTTTTATCTCTGACCTATGACCAATATCTGTCCTTCTGCCATTCAGAACAACCAAGCTTTTATGGTAATAATTTCATCACTCTTGAGCAATCGGAATGTTCAGCTCATCTCTCTGGTTGCCACCCAGAGCCAGACAAAGCAAACAGAGACATTTCTAAACCATGATCAGATCTCAGAACAGTCCAATAATGCCAACGGCTGTATTCATTTATGAGAAAGAAACAAGTCTGTCCTCATTTACTTATGTTAGTTATGAAGAAAGGTTGCGAGCACTGAACTTATTCTCTCTGGAGAAGAGATGCTTGAGAGGGGATATTGTTAGAGAAATTATACTTTAAATGTCAGTTATGAAAGACGCCATTTTGATTATCATGGCCTAGAAATAAGTTATAGTGATAATATGGAGTCAGCAATATATACTCAGCAATATAATATGCTTAGATGTGCAGTTTTGAATGTATCCTGTAATCATTGTTATATGTAAGATAACAGTCTGTAACAGACACTTCCACCTTTCCTGTTCTGTCTAGAATAAAGTTGAAAATACATGAGACTGGGAATGTTTTAAGACAGGAAAGGGGGGTGTCCAGGGCTTATAAAAAACATGTACCAAAGTATTTTCTTTAGAAATGATAAAGGCTGCATGAACGTGTAATTCATTTCTCTTGCATATGCAATAAATATTACCTTGATTCCCGAGGGCGATCTGAGATTGTGAAATAATTGCCTTAACAAATTTGGTCCTTCGAAGAGCCGGAAGTCCAATTCCCCGAGACGCACTGGCCAACAGTGACCGATGACCGTACGGCAAAACTGTAAGTCCTCCATCTCAAATTAGATGTTAAAAAGAGGCCGGTCCGCTGAACTAGTGCCTCCCGGGCAGCGACTTACCGGATCAGCACAAGAGACCGCTCTCGGGACAAGGTAAGATTTTTATTTTTATTTTATTATTAACCTTTTGTGTTAGACTTGATTAGGAATTTGATGAATAAGGGATTTGAATATATACATACAATATAGAGATTGATCGAATGTTTATCTGTTTCTGTCCTATCTGCTTTACTCTTGTTGAGGGGAAATAAGTGGTCACGTATTCCCCGTATAGATCCGTCTGTGGCCATCCTGGATGGGCAGACCTAGTGACTAGCCCGCGTTTTGGGAAGACGCGCTCAGGGCGACCTGGCGGCAGTCGAGCACTGCGGGTGTTCTCTCTCTTGTGTGTTCTTGTTTGTTTCTTCTGGTTAATTGTCATTTGATATAGGGGTATGGTCCCATACTAATATCCGGGTGCAGATAAAGGAAATTTGTCGGTTTGACAGCCTTGTAAACTGCAGAAAATCCCTTGGGGACACATAAATACTCCTAGATCAAAACCTAAAGAACCCCCCCCCCTCCGTTGATACAAGGGTGTGGCCTGATAGATTTCCAGGTAACAAACAGAGGACATTTGGCGGACCGCAGTGTTCATGCCAGCCTCATATGTTGTATTAATCCTGAGCAGGCACATAAATACCCTTGGATCAATGACTGAAATATTAAATGTTTTGATAGGATGAAGGAACAGTCGGGAGAATTCAGTTTCCTCGTAATTCTGTAAATGCTCTCTACAAGTTAGTGAAGTATTAAGTAATGATAAGAGAACAGTCGGGAGAATACAGTCTCCCAGTAATTCTGTAATTCTCTAAGACACCAGTGTTTTAGCAATACACAAGATCAGTAATCTAGAAGTGATATATCATGACTAGAAAGTCTGTGAGTGATTGCAAGTGATAAGATACTGTGTGCGTGTGTTGTGTCATTGTGAGAAGACATTAACAAAAAAAGAGCTCCGTGTGCACGATAAACAAAGTAGGTATGATCCATGGAAAATCTGTTGGTGTGAATGAAGATGTTAAGTATATGTGTAGTCTAGACAAAGAGAATGTGACATTTCTTTAAATGTGGAAAACAAAGTATGATTTTGATGCGTTTTTAAATAAGGATTATTGTGTAATACTGTGTAGAAAGCTTAAAAATGATGCCGGCATGAAAATAAGAAAACAGAAGAAATTAGGCCTTCCCCAGGCAAAGAAATGGCTTGAGGAGGCTAACCATAGGTTAAATTCAGAAAACCATAAAAAGACTAGGTTTTAGAACAAAAGGTGAGGACAATAATATGACCGTCCTCTGACGTTTAGTTCAGCAAGTATTGACTGAACAAAACGTAACAAACCAAATGCAACCTGACTCTCCACTGTTTGTTGTTCCCCCGTGGTCACCTGGGTCACCCGCAGATGCAACCGATTCTCTTATGGCTGCAGCTAAACCCCCTCTCAAAATGACTCTTGCTGTCCAGAGGAGTCCACAAGGGACCCCCTTTACAGCAACTATTACAAATTTTTCGGGGACCTGGTGAACCAATTGATATCCCCCTCAGCTGGGGAACAAACAGAATGTGGAGAGGAAGAATTTCCACTAATTGAAGTTCCCAAACCTAGGGCAGGACAAAATGTAGGAGGTATAGTAGTCCCCAACACTATGATGGTCTATCGCCCCTGGACCCCTGAGGATGTTAAAAAAACTACTGAAGGGGTACCACATCCCAAGGTGAACATAGCTTAAATCAGGGATGGTATCATGGGAATGATTGCTAACTATCATCTTATTGGGAGGGAAATAGAGCAGGTCATCAGACAGATCCTGGGTCCCGACTGGCATCATGTAGTGGGAGATTGGAGAGGATTAAACAATCAGGGAGTTGTGTTGCCTCATGATGATGCAGCACTAGAAAACAGGAGGAATGCTCTTATAGCAAGGATAGAGAATAGATGGATACGTCGAGCCGACTGGTCCATTATAAATCAGTGTGTACAGGGAGAAGAGGAAACAGTGGACAATTTCATTGTTAGGATGAGGGAGATTTACAATAATCACTCAGGAATAGAAGTCCCAGTAAATCAAGTAAACGATAGTACATATGAGCAACAGCTAAAGGATGCAATCTTGAAGGGGCTGTTTGCCCCTATATCAAGTTTGTTATCAAACACATGATCAACCATAGGATCTGCAGACTACAAGGGCACTTCCAATCAAAAAAGAGAGTAAAGAAAGGGAAAGTGTTTATGTGGATGAAGGTAATGATGTGTATGTCATTGAGAAGGAGAACAGAAGGATAGGAAACACCTGAACAAGGCCCCGCATTCAGGACTATGAAAAAAAAAAAAAGAGAGAGGGGAGTGTTTCCTGTGAGGTAAAAGAGGTCACTTGGCAAAAGAATATAGGTCAAACAGAGAGGAAGATGCATGAAGATGTTGGTATGTCTGCAGAGAGAGAGATACAGAAGAAAATGATGAGAAAGAATCTGAAATTTTGGATGTGTGCACTATTGAAACTTGTTTGCATGCTAAAGTCAAGTCAGAAATAATCTTGGTTGTGAAGGGTAGATGGCTAACATTTCTCTGTGATACTGGGGCTTGTAGGACCCTAATACACCCGCTGGATATGAAAAAGGTAAAGAAAAAGGTGTAGTATATGTAAAATCTGCAAAATGGGTTGATGCACCAGGAGGTCACGTCTGAAGGCCTTACTGTGGAAGATCCACAGACAGGTAAATAGGCTCAGTGTAAAATTGTCATTATGACTAAATGTCCTGTTAATTTGTTGGGTAGAGACATGTTGCACGCTCTTGATATTTCTGTCGTACCAGTGGAGGGAGGTCTCAGAGCCCATCGGCTGTGTGAAAAACAAATCACAGCCGTGGATAATGAGCCCTGATACTGGTACAGCCTGGAATTTGCAAACTGAGGGATTAAATATACCCAAAATCCTGGCAGAAATAATTGACAAAGAGTCTGTGAGGAAAAGGTATAAGGTCCAGACAAACCTCTATTGCACCATGTATTACAGAAAGACCTCTGGGCCTGATAAGTCCTATGAGAAACAGTTAATGAGTCTCACTAACACTGAAGTTCTATTAAAATGTCTGTACTGTGATAAGGAAGGAAATAGAGTGGCTACTTGTCTCCTACCACAGCCTATTCTGCAAATATACAGGCAGGATACTGTTCTTGTGTTTCGGTCACCCAGAATTCCAAGGTATCATGGCATGAGCTAGGAGAACTTATCACGAACTGGGTCCAACTGACAGATGAGAAACTAAAATCCAGAGGGATTCAGAGGTATAGGAGGCATAAGGGAGAGAAAGATGGGTGGAGACTCGTGCAGGATTTACAGGCAGTCAATGGGGCCGTATTACCGAGGGCCCCGGTGGTCCCAGACATGCATGTCCTCCTGAACGAGCTCTACCCAGAGAACGAGGTATTTTATGTTATTGATAACAGTAATCCTTCTTTTCCATTCCCTTACACAAAGACAGTCAGTTCTGGGTTGCATTTATGTACACGAAAAAAAAAAAAAAAAAAAAAAAGAGGTACACATACACTAGGTTATCCCAGGGATATTGTGAAAGTCCAACTACCTTCTCACAAAGAATGTCCAATAATTTGTCTCGGTTTGTACCTCCCAGTGTGTTAAATTCTCTTGTATTTGGATGACATTCTGGTAGTAATGTATGTAAAATTACCATGGTTCTGATGCATTTCCTCGCAGACCAAGGTCAAAAGGTCAGCAAAGACTAATTACAACTGTGGAAAGAAAAGGTGAAATACCTGGGTTACATTTTATCTCAAGAAGGTAGACATTTGGATGAGATCCGAAAAGAGGCCATCCTTCAAGTCCCCAAATCACATACCAAAAAATAAATGATGTCATTTCTTGGCATGGCAAATGTCTGTAGAGCATGGATAGCAAATTATGCTACGGAGGTGGAGCCTCTTTCTGATCTCATCTATGGTTCACTAATGGCTGCAAAAGATTCCATTCAGTGGAATGTGTAAGCAGAGGATGCATTTACAAAGGTAAAGCACCTCATTGTGGGTTATACTTAGCCTTCCCAATTACAGTAAAACCTTTTATCAGACTGTAGATTGTAAGGAAGGATCTCACTGATGTTCCCTTTCTAGATGCTGACATTACCTTTTGTGTTGATGGGTCTTGTAAAAAGGACGATAAAGGGGTACATCAAATGGCATACGCTATAGTAACGCATGACCAGGTCATTGAAGCCAGACCCCTTTCCAATTCCTACTCTACACAACAAGCTGAAATTATTGCCCTATCCAAGGCCTGTAGTCTAGGGGAAGGGAAGAAAATAAATATTTATACAGACAACCAATACGCTTTTTCTACTATACACATATTTGCCCAGCAATGGAAAAATAGGGGTATGATTACGTCCACAGGTAAACCAATCTCACATAGAGATCTTATCCTGGCCCTTCTAGAAAATGTACAGAAACCAACACAAGTGGCTATTTGTAAATGTACAGCACACAGAAAGGGAACAGATCCAATTACTCTAGGGAATGCACTAACAGACAAGACCGCAAGGGAAGCTACTACAGGACCGCAAAAAACACACATATACTATACAGGTCCCCAAGAAAATGGTGAGGTACGGAAAGCTATTGATAAAACATGGTTATCAGAAATGCAGAAAACATCACCGGCAGGTGAAAAACAAAAGTGGTTTTCTAAAGGGGCAACGCTGGTCAATGGTATATACACAAGTACAGAAGGTAAACCCACCATACCTACATCACTATTTAGATATGCTGCGTTATTGAGCCATGGGCAAGCCCATATCTCAAAAGGAGGGATGGTGCAGGTGATCAAAAAGGTGTTCACAACATATGGGTTTACGAATGACTCTAGAGATTTTTGCCTCACATGTCCGCTTTGTAACAGATACCATGCTCAAGGTGCCCTAAGACCCTTAAGAGGTCATTTCCCACAACCCTCTTATCTCTTTCACATGATATGCATGGATTTTATGATTATTGTTGTTTATAAAGTGGGCGGAAGCTTTTCCTATGACACACCCAAATGGGCAGTCAGTAGCCAAAGTACTTATTAAAGAGGTGATTCCATTTCATGGGATCCCCTCTGTGATTTACAGTGACAATGGCTCCCATTTTGTAAACCGAACAATACAACGAATTGGTAAATGCTACAATATTGACCTAAAAAAAAAACAAAAAAAAAACACTGTGTCTACCACCCACAATCTGTGGGCACAGTGGAGAGACACAATGGTACCCAAAGAGTAAACTAAGAAAATTGTTAAAGGAAACAGGGAAAAATAAATGGGTTTAGTGTTTGCCAATGGCATTGTTGAGTATAAGAATTACCCCTACTGCTAAAGGACTAACACCGTATGAAATGTTGTATGGTAAACCTTATTATATTCCACAACTAGCCACCGTTCCTCTCCCTAAAGAGGAAATAGACTCGACTTGTATAATAAGAATGTTTTCATAAAATATTACTGGGTCAGAATGTGTAAATGAGAAAAGAGCTACTCTAAGACTAAAATGCAAAGTATTCCCCCCTCAGTACAAGCATTACCAGGAAATTTTACTTGTTTCTCTAACAATGACAGTAATGGTACAAATGTTGGCACCCTATCCCCTGAATACTGTGCAACTACAACCCTTACTACAGACATCAAGTATGAACTAAAATGGTTTCAGGAACAAAAACGGCAATTGGCTGATGTTTGGTGTTTGTGTGGAGATAAGAGACTAAGGCCCAGACTGCCACCTAGATGGGAGGGTAGTTGTGCCCTTACCCGATTGCTGCTTCCTTTTCATATAGTTCCTATGAGTGATAAATCAATGAAACTACCAGGTAAATACTTTTTTAAAGGAATTAAGCGAGAAACACCACAAGGATCATTTGACAACCGAGTGTATATAGACGAAATAGGTGTTCCACGAGGAGTTCCAGATGAAATTAAAGCGCAGAATCAAATAACAGCAGGACTCACCTCACTCTTCATATGGGTCCAGCCCAACAAGAACGTCGACTGGATAAACTACATCTACTACAACCAGCAGAGGTTTGTGAATTACACCAGAGATGCTATCAAAGGTATAGCAGCACAATTGGACGCCACCTCTTTGACAGCGTGGCAGAACCGTAAAGCGTTGGATATGTTGCTGGCAGAAAGGGGCGGGGTATGCAAAATGTTTGGCACCTTCTGCTGCACTTTTATTCCAAACAATACGGCACCTGATGGAAGTATCACCAAAGCCTTACAAGGCCTACAAATGCTATCCGAAGAATTAGCTGAGAACTCTGGTGTAGAGAACCCCCTGACAGGACTTTTCGAAAAATGGTTTGGTAAATGGGGTGATCTTGCAAAAAGTTTGCTTATCTCTATTGTCATGGCAGCCGCAGTTCTTACATTGTGTGGATGTTGCTGCATTCCCTGTATTAGGGGAATTCTTCAAAGACTGATTGACACATCTTTAACAAAAACTATGCTCCTCCAGAGCGACACAGAACTATACTCGGAACCTGATGATGAATTTACAACTCTCGCTAAGGACTTATCTGTCTAAATGATAATACCTGGTAAAATAAAATAACCTGGATATTTGAATTATTGACATTATTAGTATAAAAGGAGGGATATGTTAGAGAAATTATACTTTAAATGTCAGTTATGAAAGACGCCATTTTGATTATCATGGCCTAGAAATAAGTTATAGTGATAATATGGAGTCAGCAATATATACTCAGCAATATAATATGCTTAGATGTGCAGTTTTGAATGTATCCTGTAATCATTGTTATATGTAAGATAACAGTCTGTAACAGACACTTCCACCTTTCCTGTTCTGTCTAGAATAAAGTTGAAAATACATGAGACTGGGAATGTTTTAAGACAGGAAAGGGGGGTGTCCAGGGCTTATAAAAAACATGTACCAAAGTATTTTCTTTAGAAATGATAAAGGCTGCATGAACGTGTAATTCATTTCTCTTGCATATGCAATAAATATTACCTTGATTCCCGAGGGCGATCTGAGATTGTGAAATAATTGCCTTAACAGATATGACTTCAATTTATAAATACCGTACTGGTGACCCCACAATAGGGATAAAACTTTTTTCGCGGAAGGAAGTTTAATAAGACACGTGGCCACTCATTAAAATTAGAAGAAAAGAGGTTTAACCTTAAACTATGTAGAGGGTTCTTTACTGTAAGAGCGGCAAGTATGTGAAATGTCTTTTCACAGGCGGTGGTCTCAGCGGGGGGCATCAATAGTTTCAAGAAACTATTAGATAGGCCTAGAAATCATGTATATCTTTTGGAATTGCTCGAACAGTCAAGTATTTTGGAAGGGGGTCACAGAATGTATAGCAGAAGTAACAGCCATTCCTATACAGCTCACAAAAGAGGTGTGCTTTTTGGGGCTGGTAGACAATCTAGCCCCAAAAAGAGTAACTCGTACTTTGCTGACGATCCTAATCTATTACGCTAGGAAAATGATAGTGTTATCATGGAAAAAGCCTAATCCCCCATCTGTATCAGCGTGGAAGGGTGTTATTAATAGGGCTGCACCTTTATACAAGGCTACATACATTAGCGGGGGCATACCACAAAAATTTGATAAAGTGTGGGGCAGTTGGACGAATAGTGAAACTACGGTGGCGGATTGAGTAGCATCTAATAGAATGCACCTGCAGTGGGTTTTAACATCTATGTAACTATCTAACATATCTAAATGTACCATTGACTGTTATTGAGAAAAGGTGGCCTTATTATTATTATTTTGATTTTTTTCACCGAGCAGGGGTCTATAAGGAGGAGGAGAGAGTCAATGCTGAAGAAAGGTAAATAGTTTCTTTTTGTGTGTGGCCCATTGGGTCTTGTATATAGCTCTGGACCCTCAACCGTCAACTCAAAAGTCATTAATAAAACAGTTAAGGTCCAGTTCTATATTTAAACCCCCAGGAAAAAGACATTTCAATAAGTATATCCCATGAGGAACTCATGGGAACAACACGACAGACCCATGAGGTTTATGCACCTAGTCTGGATTTTGAATAACCAAGTGTAATATCTAGATTTCCAACCATTCAAGAATTTATTAATTTTATATTAATTTTACATTTTTTATATAATTTTATATGATAAGGGAAAATGTTTTTATATATAGATTCTTATAAAGAATTTTGCAGTTTAGAGATAGCAATGTCTCCATTATTAACTTTAAATGATTATTACTACACATAGATAACGCACCAATAGTTGTTAGAATTGGTGATGTGCGCCCCTCGTGGATGGTGTGCGGGATCACCAATCAGTGAGTGGGCTAGTTGTTAGATATAATGTTGTAGTAATTTTAAGCTATTTTTCTGAATTTTGATGTCCCTTAATTACGCTTAAAAGCAATGTACACGTATGGTACGAACGGGGACACAGGGAGCGTGCAAACGCAGTGTCATCGACATCGCGCGTCATGCGGGGGGAGGATATATAAGAAAGATTGCCAGTCCGTCTAGCCAATCCCATGAATAAGTCCGGTGTGACGAAACATGAAAAAAAAAAGTGGGGCGTGGCTATACGGCAATTGAGGAAGCTTGACGTAGGACGCTGTGACAGGCGGCGCCATACGAGTGAGCGGGGAAGTGGCTACGGGAGGCTCCAAGGGACGGGTGAGAGTGTTTGCGTTCACCAATCACCTGGGTCCGCCGTGACCACCATACGTCCAGGTTACCGTTTGAAGTGCTGTTGGTGATGACCATGTTTGCTGTGCTTACTTACGTTATTGAAAATTGGAAAATGTGAGTTTTATGGTGGAGGAGAGTGGTATTTTTTATTAAAGTGTGTTGCGTTACTGCACTATTGGTTCGCTTTTCCTTTCTTTCATGTGGAGAGAGCATTTGCTTATATACTGCGGTTAACTATACGGAAATTGATTGGAGGTTATCACTTTGCCCCTACTGTGTGGGAAAAGCCTGCAAGCCGAACACGAGAGTGTAAGGCAAAAAAAGCTGGTGAGTTTGCTCACTGAAGGGGAGTGGAAGTCACATTCACAGCGGTGTGGTGGAAGATATCATCACTGAAGATTATATTTTTGATATTGTCACCATTATTTCACTACGCTATCACTTAATTTTGGACTTTTATATTGAACTTTCTGTTTTTAGATTAATACACAAATGGACTGCACGATGGGTGTTTATTAGAAACACTTTTTGGTTCATTTATTATGGACACATATTGTTATTTTTTGGTATCACATTGAGCAATCACTGTAAAAATTATTTTTCAAAAAATATTTTTTTAGGTTTTCAGCGCTGCTATTTGATCACACTATTGGTGAGGGCGATTGTATAGTGTATCAACATACAGGGATATACAATGTAATACTGACACATAATCACACACATAGGTTGGACTTAATAAACTTGTGTCTTTTTTCAACCTCACCTACTATGTAACTATGTAACTTGAGTATCCCTGAAAAAAATGACAATTTCACCTTTTAACCTAGTAATGAAATCATTATGAGCTGTAAAGTAAAATGAACCTTGAACTTGAGTAAAAGGTGAACTGCAAGAAGTCATTCAGAAGATTCTTTTTTAGGAACTGAACTGTAATTTATTTTAAGGTTCTCATGGACCATGGCTGAGGGAAGCATGGTAAGTAAGTGCAATATCATAGCATTAACCTTTACAGTCTGTTTACATGTCACTTAAAATGTTCTTGTATGACCAAATCCAAACTCTTGTGGTTACAACATTACCAAGACAACTGAGACTGCTGAGTGAAGTCACAAGATTGTAGATTCTTCTTGATATGATTGTAAAGATTTTTTTTTTTAAACAAAGATCTTATACTTACCTGTTCTGTGCTAGGGTTTTGCACAGAGCGGCTCCGATCCTCCTTTTCTGGGGTCACCCGGCGGTGCCCCTGGCTCCTCCTCTTTATTGAGTGCCCCCGCGGAGAGCCACTTTCCATGGAGGCACCCATGCGGGCGTGCTCCCCAGTCCTGCCTGCGCCCATTCACACAAACAGCAGGACTCAGCCCCGCCCTCGGCTCCTTTGTCACTAGATTTGATTGACAGCAGTGGGAGCCAATGGCTCTTGCTGCTACAAATCTATCTAATAAGGACCCGAGACAGCAGCTGGAGCTGCTGGGCTCATGCTTGTCGCTGTAACAATCGGGTTCAGGTAAGAAAAATGGGAGCTCTGGGGGGGGGGGGGCAGCTGCAGCACAGAGGGTTTTTCACCTTAAATAAGGTGAAAAACTTTGAGACTTTACAACTCCTTTAATTCTTTGTGGCATAGATTCAACAAGGTGTTCAAAACATTTCTCAGAGATTTTGGTCCATATTGACATGATAGCATCACGCAGTTGCTGCAGATTTGTAGGCATCACATCCATGATGAGAATCTCCTGTTCCACTACATTCCAAAGGTGCTCTATTGGGTAGATATCTGGTGACTGTGGAGGCCATTGGTGTACAGTGACCTCATTGTCATGTTCAAGAAACCAGTGGTGAGATGATTGGAGCTTTGTGACATGGTGCATTATCCTGCTGGAAGGAGCCATCAGAAGATGGGTACACAGTAGTCATAAAGGGATGGACATGGTCAGCAACAATACTCAGGTAGGCTAAGGTGTTTAAACGAAGGTCAATTGGTACTAAGGGACCCAAAGTGTGCCAAGAAAATATCCCCCACACCATTACACCACCACCAGCCTGAACCATTGATACAAGGCAGGGTGGATTCATGCTTTCATGTTGTTTACGACAAATTCTGACCCTACCATCTGAATTTTTCAGCTGAAATTGAGACTCATCAGACCAGGCAACGTTTTTCCAATCTTCTATTGTCCAATGTTGGTGAGCCTGTGAGAATTGTAGCCTCAGTTTCCTGTTCTTAGCTGACAGGAGTAGCACCCGGTGTGGTGTTCTGCTGCTGTAGCCCATCTGCTTCAAGGTTCAATGTGTTGTGCCTTCAGAGATGGTATTCTGCATACCTTGGTTGTAACGAGTGGTTATTTGAGTAACTGTTGCCTTTCTATCATCTCAAACCAGTGTGCTCATTCTCCTCTGACCTCTGACATCAACAAGGCATTTTTGTCCAAACAACTGCCACTCACTGGATATTTTATCTTTTCCCCTAAAGATGGCTGTGCGTGAAAATCAGCAGTTTTTGAAATACTCAGAGCAGCCCGTCTGACACCAACAACCATTAAGTCACTTAAATCTCCTTTCTTCCTGCATTTTGATGCTCGGTTTGAACGTCAGCAAGTTGTCTTCACCACGTCTAGGTGCCTAAATGCATTGGGTTGCTGCCGTGTGATTGGCTGATTAGTGTTACCAAGCAATTCAACGGGTATACCTAAATAAAGTGGCCGGTGAGTGTAGTTGTTGGCAATTGGGCAGAATCAAGGAAAAGGACTAAATATTCAGACATCTAAGGAAGCATGTTATCTTAAAGTGTGTGTAAACCTAAGAACAAAAAATACAGTATTTATTTTAGGTTAATAGTCTTTAAATTTGGTGTCTGCATTAGTTTTCTTTTTTAGGCTTTTCCCCTTTATTTTCTCCTGCCATTAACACACTTCTTGTCCTAGGGTGACAGCACTCACTCATTGTAATCTTCCTAGTGCCCCGTACACCCGGTCAGATTTTCCGCCGGAAAATGTGTGATAGGACCTTGTTGTCGGAAATTCCGACCGTGTGTAGGCTCCATCACACATTTTCCATCGGATTTTCCGACCCACAAAGTTTGAGAGCAGGATATAAAATTTTCCGACAACAAAATCCATTGTCGGAAGTTCCGATCGTGTGTACACAAATCCGACGGACAAAGTGCCACGCATGCTCAGAATAAATAAAGGGATGAAAGCTATTGGTCACTGCCCCGTTTATAGTCCCGACGTACGTGTTTTACATCACCGCGTTTAGAACGATCGGATTTTCCGACAACTTTGTGTGACCGTGTGTATGCAAGACAAGTTTGAGCCAACATCCGTCGGAAAAAATCCTAGGATTTTGTTGTCGGAATGTCCGAACAAAGTCCGACCGTGTGTACGGGGCATTAGAGGAGCAGTGTTGTCACCCTAACCGAAGACAGAAAGCCTTTGTTGAAATGGAGTATTGCTTTAAATTATTTTATAATACCTAGAGCTTGGATTACAAAAATAAAAATGCAGGTCAAAAAAATCAGAGTGAAGTCATAACTCCCATTCTGCATCATTCCTAGTCGGTGATCTAGGAAATACTGAAATCTCTGGATTAGGCTGACAGCAAAGGAACTAATATCTTTCAAGGGAGAGATCAACCATGGAAGCCTGTCACCATACTTCCTTACTACAGGCTTCTTTTAAAGTGACTCCATTACTAAATGACAAGGTATTACTGACAGCCAGTCAGCATGACGCCTATTGCGGGACGAATCCGAAATGGCACTCTTCATGCTTTCACCAGGAAATGTTTTCTTACATTTTCATCCATTACTCTGCAAAAAGTAAAATCATTTACTATGAGTTCAGAAGTTGCTCTCAATCTGTCTAGCATAAAATAAAGTTCTGGATACTTTCAAGAAAAGGGCAGACGTGAGTTGTGTTTACATATCTGTAGACTACAACGAATTTATCAAATGCATTTGTATGAATGATAATCCATATTTCCTGCTGTACTACGTTAATGAGAACAGAAGCTAAGCTCCTATTTCAGAAATACAAGATTGTATTATACATAAAGGAAATATGTCAAGGTCAGATGATGGTGTCTTCGTAGTTGGTAAAATTGTTTGCCCAGCTTCTGCAACCTTACATGATTGTGCAATGTAAATAGTGGGTAGTAAAATGAATACATATATATGTAAAAGCTATGATCAATAGTAAACATATGGTTTCCTTGTAGACAATAAAGGGGTTCTTGTACAAAGAAGTGACAAGCATTGCCATTGGATAAAGTTACATGGAACTTTGCTAGAAGCCCCGTCTAAATGTCTGCAGGGGTGTAACAACGGTCCATGGGGCCTTTAGCAAAATATTAATTATTTTTATTACTTCAACTCTTTTGATCGGACTACTAGACCAACTCTTTCAGCATTTGTTGTGGAAGGGGATAAAGGGATTAAGCTGGCCATAGATGGGTCAAAATTCAGCCAGTTCAGCAGGGACCCACTGAACTTCGATCTATGTGTTGCTGCGGCCACTCAACAAAAGTCAATCATTAGATTGACTTCTGTGAAACATTAATGTTGGAGAACATTTGTCGATCGGTGGCTACAGCAGCTAATAACTGTATTCTGACTGCGGAAAGTCCCATTGTCAGAATACAATGCTCTGGCAGAGGGGAAGTCCTCCATCCACTTAATTTATGTGGATGGAGGAATCTGAAAAAAATTGTCCATCCATATGGCCAGCTTTAGGAACTTACCCTAATGCTGTGTACACACGACCGGACTTTTCATCGGACTGAACTCTGAAGGACTTTTCGACGGAGTTCCAACGAAACGAACTTGCCTACACACGATCACACCAAAGTCCAATCGTTTCGAACGTGATAACATACGACCGGACTAGAATAAGGAAGTTCATAGCCAGTAGCCAATAGCTGCCCTAGCATCCTTTTTTGTCTTTCGGACTAACATACAGACGAACGGATTTTTCGATCGGACTTGATTTCTTCGGAAAGATTTGAAACATGTTCTATTTCTAAAGTCCGACAGATTTTTCGACAGAAAAGGTCCGTTGGAGCCCAGACACGATCAAATTGTCCGACGGATTCATTCCGTCAGACCAGTTCGGTCGAAAAGTCCAGTCGTGTGTACACGGCATTAGACTGACATCTGAGAATCTATAAAAGATTGGTGAGCTTCTATGGACCAGGTGCAAAATTAAGGTTTACTAGTCTTTGTAGTGTATAGACTTTGCTGACAGCTCTCCTGCTAGTTTCTATGGTTTAGACCAGTGGTGTCCAAACTGTGGCCCTTTGCTCACCTTTATTCGGCCTATGAGGGACCATTATATTCACTGACACCAATTATGGGGCACTATTCCTCCCACTGACATCAACCTTAAGGCAATATTTCTATCAATGACAATGATAGGAAAATATTCCTTCCAATGACACCAACAATGGGGCACTATTCCTCCCCAACTACCAACAATAAAACACTTTTTCTCCCACTGATACCAACAATAGGGCACTATTCCTCCCACTAAAACCAATGAGAAGGCACTGTTTACTTCCACTAATGCCAAGGCATTTTCTAATCCCACTGGTCGAAGTCTGGCCCCCCTAAAGCCTGAAGGACAGTTAACTAGGCCTTTGTTTAGAAAGCTTGGAGGCCCTTGGTTTAGACATACTTTATAACTTTTTCAACCTTTAATGTAACCTATAAACTGTATAACTCAGTTGAATAACAAACTAAAATCTTTTAGGTGGAGGGAAGTAAAAATAAGAAATAAAAATAATATGGTTGCATAAATGTGCACACCCTTAAAGTGGATGTAAACCCGAATTTTTTTTTTAATTAAGGCTTGAACCTTATACAGTATAGGATTTCATGTCATCTGTGCCCAGTCTTGCCTTGAAGAGTTAATCCAGCTCTGAGCATTCCTCTTATCTTTTTTCAGTGAGATTAAAACAGACAGAGAAATACCAGTCCATTCTTCCCCTGTGCTGTGCAGGTGATTTGCATATCTCATGCAGGGTGAGACAGGCATTCTGTGTACTTCACAATTCACATCCCCCCTCCCCTCCTTCTCCAGCTCTCCCAGGATTGGCTGCCTTTCCTGGGACGTTTCTCATCATGGGGTGTGATCCACAGATCAGTGTGAGAGAAGGAAATACATGGTGAAGTGAACTCACAGGATGGCCAGCAGAAGATACACAGACAAGTGATTTGATTTAGGGGAGCTGAATCTAGTCAGAGCTGGGCAGAGGAGAAGCTCCAGTGATCTGATTATTGTTATGGTGCAGTGTATGAGGTCACCTGATCACAGTTGCAGCATTCATTTTGATCACAAGGATGTGTTATGTGGGGGAGAGGTGGATGTCTCACTTTTCATAATTACACCCAGTAAGAATGAGCTCAAAGCTTACAGCCTAACCGTGTCACTTGACTGATCCTACCAAGTCCCTACTCGTGTCACCTGACTGCTCCTACCAAGTCCCTACCCGTGTCACCTGACTGCTCCCACCAAGTCCCTACAAAAGTCACCTGACTGCTCCTACCAAGTCTCTACACAAGTCACCTGACTGCTCCTACCAAGTCCCTACCCATGTCACCTTACTGCTCCCACCAAGTCCCTACCTGTGTCATCTGACTGCTTCCACCAAGTCCTTACTCATGTCACCTGACTGCTTCGACTAAGTCCCTACTCATGTCACCTGACTGCTTCCACCAAGTCCCTACCCGTGTCACCTGATTGCAAATGTGGGTGTGGCTTAAATTGTGTAGCGGTACCCCCGTAGAGGCCGCTAAGTATAATGGTACATCTGTCACCCTACCCAGCCAGGCACACACTTTTTCATTCCTCAGAGACATAAAACAGCCATAAAAAAGCCATAAAATCAGAGACATAAAACAGCCCTTGCATTTTGTTTGTCAGTAAGGCAGTGGTGGGTGTCAGTAGGGCAGTGGTCCTTGTCAGTAGGGCAGGGGTCGGTGTCAGTGGTTAGTGTCAGTAGGGCAGTGGTCAGTGTCAATGGTTGATGTCAGTAGGGCAGTGGTCGGTGGCCATGGTCGGTGTCAGTAGGGCAGTGGTTGGTGTCAGTGGTTGGTGTCAGTAGGGCAGTGGTCAGTGTCAGTGGTTGGTGTCAGTAGGACAGTGGACGGTGTTAGTAGTTATTTTTTTTTTATTTATTTTTAAGTTAATTTGTTCGTAATTTTTTTCACAATCTTTTTTGGGGGTGGGGGGCTTGGGGCTCTGGACCGTGTCGGTATGGGGGGGGGTCAGTTGTGGTGTCAGTAGTTTTTTTTATTTAATTTTTTACAATTTTATTTTGTAATATTTATGTATTTTTTATTTATTTTTTATCAACCCTGTTGGGGGCTTTAATGACATGTCAGGGGTCTAAACAGAGAACCCTGACATCTCCCTTTTGAGACAGAGAAAGGGACAGAGGACACAGATTCCCCTGTCCCTTTCTCTGCATTGAAGATGAATGGAGAGGAGACAGAGGCACACAGGTTACTCTGCTCAGATATCATAGGACACAGGAATGATCGGTAACGAACACTCAATATGCCCCATTCAGAAAATAAAGGGGCTGGTAAATGACATACTGGCCCCTTTCTCCTGACAGACTCTCCCCATCCCGCGGGAAAGAAGGGAAGCTGGCTGGGGGGGGTGAGAGGGGGTTTTGGAGGAAGACGCAGCGGCGGATGAGCAGAACACAGAGGGGGACCAGAGAAGAAGGGGGGATGGAAGAGAACACGGGTGCTGGATGAGGAGGAATACACGGAGGACAGTCGGGGATGATCGGTGTGGTGGGGACAGCTGTGAGCCCCGATCTCCCTGCATGGCTTTTCAGGTGAAAGCCGCGGGAAGAAGAGAAGGAGAAGCAGATATTGAAAAGCCATGCAGGGGGATCGGTGCTCACAGCTCTCCCCGCTGCACCGATCATCCCCGACTGCCACTGGACATCCATGTGTGCAGTAGTAACAGAGGGTCGTGAGCGTGCTCTGATTTTACCCAGAACGCACTCTGGTCACGACCCGCCCACCGAGTGCCAGATAACAGACCCGCCCGCTGAATCTGGAGTTTTTGGGGGCTCCAAATAGAGAAAGGGGAGATATATGAAAGTTAACGATACATTCAGGAGGCATGTATATCCTTATCGTTCAGCATTATGGCAGTACTTTATAATTGATGAGAGCGGGTTTACATCCACTTTATACTAATACTTTTGTTGAAGCACCTCTTGATTTTACAGCAATAAGTCTTTTTGGGTATGAGTCTGTTAGCATGGCACATCTTGACTTGGCAATATTTGCCCACTCTTCTTTGCAAAAAACACTTCAAATCTGTCAGAGTGTGAGGGCATCTCCTGTGCACAGCCCTCTTCAGATCAGCCCACAGATTTTCAATCGGATTCAGGTCTGGGCTCTGGCTGGGCCATTCTTCTGGTGAAGCCATTCCTTTGTTGATTTGGATGTATGCTGTGGGTCGTTGTCATGCTGAAAGATGAAGTTCCTCTTCATGTTCAACTTTCTAGCAGAAGCCTGAAGGTTTTGTGCCAATATTTACTAGTATTTGTAACTCCCTTTATCTTGACTAAGGCCCTTGTTCCAGCTGAAGGAGAACAGCCTCAAAGCTGCCACCATCATGCTTCACAGTTGGTACGGTGTTCTTTTGGCGATGTGCAGTGTTGTTTTTGTGCAGTGTTGTTTTTGCGCCAAACATATCTTTTGGCATATCAGATGTTTATACTAAAATATTAAAACAGTATTATATTTATGGAATTATGCAAAATCTGTGTTTAAGGAGTTTTTTTACTTTTTTCCACAATACAACCAATTAATTCAAGTTTGTTTATCCATGCTAGTTTGAAGACGAGTGAGTACAACAATATGCCAAATATATATATATTTATTAACTAAAATTCAGTGTAAAATAATATCAGATATAATTGGTGATATACAAAAAGAAAATATATACTTTCAAATATCAAATATATGGGTGATATAGATGATAATAAATTTTACCACAAGCTCTTGTTACAACATGTCATATTTCAACACTTAGCAAACTTATACATAGTAAATAGCTTTCCATGGCTCTACAGACGTATGTAAACAAACTAGGTGTTGACTTTAACACCTGTGATTCTTCTCAAAACAAATAGACCTTCAAGCTTAAACCTCTTTTACAGTATATGGACAATTTTGTTAACCACATACAAACTTGGTAATTTAACCAAGACTCATTGAAGTCAGTTTTGTGAGATATAACAAGATTTGTATCTCCCTTGGTTTAAAAGCGAAACCAATTCGTACTGCAGTTAGAATTCAATTCACTCCAAAACTGAACTACCAATATTGATTGGGTTAATTAAGCATATGCTCAAACAACTTCAATTACCCAAAAGGTAAAATAAAAACATTAATACTTTACCATGGCCTAAGACTCTTTTGTTTGAGAAGTATCAACTGGATTTCCAAAGGACTTCTATGATCCTCATTACTACATTTTTGCACTCTGTTTTTCTCCTCTTGTCTTTCCGTCTTGTCTTTCCGTCTCAACTCAGGATCTTCTCCCCTCTCCAAATTCTTTCAGCCTCCTCACTCTAATGTGTAACCAGTCTATAACCCCCCTAGAATGTGGGTGTGGAAATGCCTTTCACATCATGAGTAACGTAAAACACATATCATTAACTGGATAACCCTTATAGGAAAAATTGTAGTTTCCTTTATTCACCATTGCCAAAAGGGCAGTGTTGTATTAGAATTGACTTTATTTAATACTTACATAACCTTTTGACTTTAGCTTAACAGCCATAAACTAGACTGAAATGTCACTTATGTGTCAAATCCCTCTAGACCTAGCGGTGACTTATAAGATTTATTGCTTTAAAAAAATATACCCACACTAATTACCTTATCTTTAAATTCCTTAAATTAGGTAATGTAGAACCCCATGTTTCTAACTAGAAGTATAATGGGTTATTCTTAAACATCCCCATTAATAGAAACTTAAAGACATCACATTCATATACAGTTTCTATACTTTTAAACTTTTCATAGGATTCCATATTTGCAACCCTTATCATAATAATATAGATGTATTAATGGGTTTTATGAATATCCAAACAATATATTATGAATATATTATGGAAGAAAAATTAATATTAAAATACATAAACCAATATATGTAAATGTATTCACCTACTCATGCATATACTTACTTCAATATAATGTACTTATATATTTGGCATTATAGCTAATATAACTATTTATAAAGGAACCATTTTCATTTCAGAATTTAGTTGTGAATGAGACCCACTCCCCTTTCTCAATCATGAAAAGAGAAAGAAAAAAATGTTTTTCTGTTCAGTGATATTTAAAACCTAACCCACATTTTTTTTCTTGGTCAGTTCCTTATCTGATGTGTCTGAGGCTCTTAATTTACAACTCAGGCTGATATGCAAGGAGCCCAGAGTCTGTTACAAACCCTCTTGTGAGGGTTCCTTAGTTTCAAAGACAATGAACTTAAGTTAACCTCTAAAAAAATAGATATAGAAGTAATATGGCTTCTGAGTTGTTGTTAAAATATATATGGAAAATATACAATATTTTTAATCCCAATAGTTTTGACAGGAATTATGGCCAAAAAGCTCAACCTTGGTTTCATCAGACCATAACACATTTTCCACATGCTTTTGGGAGACTTCAGATATGTTTTTGCAAAATTTATCCGGGCTTGGATGTTTTTCTTTGTAAGAAAAGGCTTGCCACTCTACCCCATAGCACAGACATATGAAGAATACATAAGATTGTTGTCACATGTACCACACAGCCAGTACTTGCCAGATATTTCTGTAGCTCTTTCAATGTTGCTCTAGGCCTCTTGGCAGCCTCCCTGACCAGTTTTCTTCTCGTCTTTTCATCAATTTTGGAGGGACGTCCAGTTCTTGGTAATGTCACCGTTTTGCCATATTTTCTCCACTTTATGATGACTGTCTTCACTGTGTTCCATGGTATAGCTAATGCCTTGGAAATTCTTTTGTACACTTCTCCTGACTGATACCTTTAAACAATGAGATCCCTATGATGCTTTTGAAGCTGTCTGTGGACCATGACTTTTGCTGTAAGATGCGACTAAGAAAATGTCAGGAAAGACCTACTAGAACAGCTGAACTTTATTTGGCGTTAATCAGAGGCACTTTAAATGATGCCAGGTGTGTACTGACTCCTATTTAACATGAGTTTGAATGTGATTGCTTAATTCTGAACACAGCTACATCCCCAGTCTGAACACAGCTACATCCCCAGTTATAAGAGGGTGTGCACACTTATGCAACCACATTATTTTATTTTTACTTTGCCCTCCTAAAAGATTTCAGTTGGTTTTTTAATTGAGTTGTACAGTTAATAGGCCACATTAAAGGTGTAAAATTTCTGAAATTATTTATCTTTGTCTCATTTTTTTACATCACAGAAAACTGACATTTTAATAGAGGTGGATAGACTTTTTATATCCACTGTAGTTGGCATTGCCAGGTGCCACAGAAAGAGGTACCAGGGAAGCCCTTTAAATCTTTTTCTGTGGGGCCCCATGATCTGTAGTGAGGCCTATTTCAAGCATGTATGTCCTTCACTTACAGAACTGACCTTAGTAATATGATAATGTTTCCTATCGATAACAAAGAGAATTCCAACTGAGATTTTAGGATGCAGATTTATATACCATTCAGCCATATCATGATCACCCACAACAACCCGTCGAGGTATGGATTCCACTAGACTTCTGAAGGTATGCTGTAGTATCTGGTACCAAGCTATCAGTAGCAGATTCTTTAACTCCTTGCGGCCTCCATGGATCAACCTTGTTTTTTCCAGCACATCCCACAGGTGCTCAATTTGATTGAGATCTGGAGAATTAGGAGGCAATACTTTAAACTTGTTGTTGTGTTTCCGAAACCATTCTTGAATTCATCAGACCCTATTCCATTCCTCTGTTGTCCAGTTCTGGTGCGCACTTGCCCATTGTAGGTGCTTTTGGCTATCGACACGGGTCAGCAAGGGCACCCTGACTGGTCCGCGGTTACACAGAACCATGTGCAACAAAGTGTGATGCCCTGTGTGTTCTATCAGAATCAACATTAATCTTTTCAGCAATTTGAGGTACAGTAGCTCCCCTATTGGATCGGACTATGGATGCACAGTCCCCATGTGCATCCGTAAGCCTTGGCAACAAATTATCCTGTCAACGGCTCACAGGTTTTCCTTTTTTGGACCACTTTTGGTAGATTCTGGCCACTGCAAACCAGGAACATCCTACAAGAGCTGCAATGTTGGAGTTGCTCTGACCCAGTCGTCTAGTCATTAAAGTTTGGCCCTTATCAAAGTCACTAAAATGTTTACATTTACCAATTTTTTTCTGCTTTTGACAGTCAATTTCAGAGACATGTTCACTTACTGCCTAATATATCCCACCCACTTTCAGATGCCATTGTAACATGATAATCAATGTTATTCAAGTTACCTGTCATAATGTTGTGGGTGATTGGTGCATATCATATGTGTAAATGTTATGTACTTATTTTTTACCAATGTTGCACCTTCCGACGTGAAACACTTTGTATGCACTAGGCTGCTCAGCCTGTTTGTGTATATTCCTTACAGGCATAGCAGACTGCAGGAAGGTGCATATCTTTACTAAATAGGACAGTTGGTACTGCAACTAAAAACTAAATAAATAAATAATTATTCTAGGGTTGGGCTGCAACATTATTAAAGTGTAGCTATGGGAAAAAATACAAAAATTACATATGTGAGGCAGTTTGTAAATTGAACAAACAGCAATTTTTGTTTTGCTCCCCAGAGAATGATTAAATCCATCCTTTAACCTCCCTGGCGGTATGATTCTTTCTGATTTTAGGTGCTGAAAGCGGTACAATTATTTTGCATGGAAATTTGGCGTTTTATAATGTAGGTCTGTAATTCTTAACAATAACACACTTAAATCTGTCCAAACAAGAGTCTAGTAAATATCCCGGGTATGATAAAGTTTAAAACACAAAAACATAAATTATAATATAATAAAAAAAAAATAATAATTAAAAAAAATAAAAATAAATAGTAATACAATAAATTTCCACACGATTCACTATCGCTCAATTCTGCAAGTGTTCTAATTTACTATCGCTGTTTTCTAGCTGGTCTAAAGCCATTTTTGACGTAAAGGGACACTTTTTGGTTGCTATGGACAATCTCCAGTTTCCAGGCAGAAAGAACAGTATATGCAATATAAAACTGCATGCAGGGCATGGGCCAGAGCACTGGGGACAAATGGGATGTGAAATGATTTCATACAGTACTGTAATCTGTAAGATTACAGTACTGTATGTGTTATGATTTTTAAATTTTTTTGAATTTGCCGCCAGGCTCCGCCCCCGTGCGTCGCGACGCTCGCAGGGAACGGAGCCTGGCACGGAGAGGCTTCGGAGGAGGACGGAGCCCTCGGACACTGCGGGGGACATCGCAGGATCCCGGGGACAAGGTAAGTAAGGAGGCACCAGGATCCTGCGATGCAATCCCGAGTGTGGCTCGGGGTTACCGCTAATGGTCCTGAATTTTAACCCCGAGCCACACTCGGGAATACCACCAGGGAGGCTACACAGGAAGTTAGGAGCAGGCTAGATTTCTGGAAGATCAACAGATTATTTTCTGTACTTGCAATATTTTTAAACAGCTAAAAGATGGAAAATTTGCATGTTTATGAGAGATGTACTGAAAAGTTTTTTTGTTTTATATTAAATGTTGTCTTAATATACCCTTTACATACTTCACCTCTCCTACAGAAGAAAAGAGGGAGATTGGATCCACAACCAAAAAAGGCAAACTGGCTGTGTAATTTGGGAAGGCCAGGTGATTGCTTCTGAGTAGTTATATAATTAACATCAGACAGCTCTGAAATTCCTTCTTTTTCGGTCTACATGGTACACTGCCATTTCCTCCCTCATATGCCCCCTTTATATTTTTATGTCTGTCCATTATCTTCTCATTTTCATGTCCAGTTTATCATTGCAGATCATTTCTGAACTATAGTTATCTTTAGGACTCTGATTTTTATCATAGTGCCCAAATGGTTTGATTCCACTACAGTCAGCTATATACAACATTGTAAAACAGCCCAATTAGATTCCATTTTAGCAGCAAAAAAAAAGTTGGATAACCAAATACAGGCAGTCCCTGAGTTACGAACAGGTTAGGGACCGCCTGTTTGTTCTTAAGTCGGATTTGTTCGTAGGTCGGAAGCGCATGCGCAGAACGGCAGAGACGTCGTTTTCCGATGTTTTCCGATGTTCTGTCAAGTAGCTGCGCAGACGTAGTTTTCCGCTGTTTTCCGATGTGCCCGCTGGAACGCATGTGCAGAACATCACGCCGCCTCCCATTCGTAAGTAGAGTCATTCACAAGTCGGAGGTTCTTAACTCGGTGACCTCCTGTAGTCTGTTTAATTTCTAAGAAAGTCTTCAAGCATTTAGAACTTTTGTGGCAGTAAATGAACTCCGAGCATTGATTTGGGATGCAGGAAAATGGTTCATATATGGAGTATTATATTTATATATTCCACATAGTCATCATGACCTGTAATTGACAGGTATTGTATAATGTGAGTATACGGTGGTAATATCTCAACAGAAGTTATAGACATTAGAGGTTACTGTCGGGTGGTGTGATAAATTCACTGTGCAGCAAAAAACTATTTTTCAATGGTCTACCCATTCCTATATTCAGTACTTTGAACATTTTGTCATGTTAAAACTAAAAACGTAAATGTATTTTATTGGGATTTTATGTGATAGACCAACATAAAGTGGCACATAATTGTCAAGTGAAAGGAAAATGATAAATGGTTTTCAAAATGTTTAACAAATATATGAAAAGTGTGGTGTACATTTGTATTCAGCCCCTTTACTCCGATACCCCCTAACTAAAATCTAGTGGAACTAATTGGCTTCAGAAGTCACCTACAGTGCCTTGCAAAACTATTCATAACCCCCCCCCTTGGCTTTTTACCTATTTTGTTACATTACAGCCTTTAGTTCAATGTTTTTTTTAATATGAATTATATGTGATGGATCAGAACAGAATAGTCTAAGTTGGTGAAGTAATATTAGAAAAATATATACATAACACTATTTTTCAGAAATAAAAAACGATAATTGAAATAGAACCAGATATAAATGTTTCGATATTATCTATAATACCAGGGTCAATAAAATCGATAGAAATGGATATTCTTCACCATATGACAACAGCTGTCAAAACAGTAATAGCCCAAAGATGGCGAAAAATAAAAAGTCCTACAATAGTGGAGTGGGTTTGTGAATTGAATGAAATACAATATATGGAAGAATAGGTCAGTAGAGAAAAGAATACAAAAAATCAAAGGCAGAAAATATGGCAACAATGGGAGGAATTTCGGTTCTCAGCATATATGATGCAATACTTTTTTTTTTTTTTGGTATTGTTGTGTTAAGGTTGTTGGATGAATGGAATAGAATAAGGTCCTGTGGAAAGGACAAGGGAATAGGCATAGAAAAGGAAGATAGATGAATATAACAGAAATCGGGGTCTTTTGTCAGGAATACAGGATAATAGTTATAGCTATAGTAGTAAAGCATGTGAATGTATATGTATAAATTGTTTATAAAATTAATAACAATTGATTGAAAACAAAAAACTATCATTGGCATGTGCATATGTATTCACCCCCTTTGTTATGAAGCCCATAAAAAGCTCTGGTGCAATCAATTGCCTTCAGAAGTCACATAATTAGTGAAATGATATTCACTTGTGTGCAATCTAAGTGTCAGATGATCTATCATTACATATACAGGTCCCAGAGGCTGCAACACCTAAGCAAGAGGCACCACTAACCGAACACTGCCATGATGACCAAGGAACTGTCCAAACAAGTAGGGGACAATGCTGTTGAGAAGTCAAGGTTAGGTTATTAAAAAAAAATCCAAATCTTTGATGATCCCTAGGAGCACCATCAAATCTATAATAACCAAATGGAAACAACATGGCACAACAGCAAACCTGCCAAGAGATGGCTGCAAACCAAAACTCACGGACCGGGCAAGGAGGACATTAATCAGAGAGGCAGCACAGAGACCCAAGATAACCCTGGAGGAGCTGCAGAGTTCCACAGCAGAGACTGGAGTATCTGTACATAGGACGACAATAAGCCATACACTCCATAGAGTTGGGCTTTATGGCATGTTTTTCAGCAGTCGGGACTAGGAAACTGGTCAGAGTTGAGGGATGGTGCTAAATACAGGGTTATTCTTGAGCAAAACCTGTACCACTCTGTGTGTGATTTGAGGCTAGGACGGAGGTTCACCTTCCAGCAGGACAATGACCCCAAACACACTGCTAAAGCAACACTTGAGTGGTTTAAGGGGAAACATGTAAATGTGTTGGAATGGCCTAGTCAAAGCCCAGACCTCAATCCAAAAGAAAATCTGTGGTCAGACTTAAAGATTGCTCACAAGCGCAAACCACCCAACTTGAAGGAGCTGGAGCAGTTTTGCAAGGAGGAATGGGCAAAAATCCCAGTGGTAAGATGTGGCAAGCTTATAGTGACTTATCCAAAGTGACTTGGAGCTGTGATAGCCACAAAAGGTGGCTCTACAAAGTATTGACTTTAGGGGGTGAATAGTTATGCACATTGACTTTTTCTGTTATTTTGTCCTATTTTTTTATTGTGAAGCAAACAACAAACATCTTGAAAGTTGTGGGCATGTTCTGCAAATTAAATGATGCAAATCCTCAAACAATCCATGTTAATTCCAGCTTGTGAGGCAACAAAACTCAAAAAAAAAAAAAAAAAGGGGGTGAATACTTTTAAAAGGCACTGTAATTAGTAAATAGAGTCCACCTGTGTGTGTGTAATTTAATCTCAGTATAAATACAGCTGTTCTGTGAAGCCCTCAGAGGTTTGTTAGAGAACCTTAGTGAACAAACAGCAATGCGGCCAAGTCGGTCTGTACCATAAGCAGAGAAACAGCCCCAAAGCATAATGTTTCCACCTCCGTGCTTGACTGTAGGGATGGTGTTCTTAGGGTCATGGTCAGCATTTTTCTTCCTCCAAACACGGCGAGTCCCCCTCCTCAAGGAGGCACATGTAGAGTCATGCCAATGAACATCTAAATGATTCAGAGAAGGACTAGGAGAAAGTGCTGTGGTCAGATGAGCCCAAAATTGAGCTCTTTGGCATTAATGCGATCGTGTTCAGAGGAAAAAAATGCTGACTGTGACCCTAAGAACACCATCCCTACAGCCAAACACGGAGGTGGAAACATGATGCTTTGGGGCGGTTTCTCTGCTAAAGGTACAGAAGGACTATGCCCAACGCTGTATCCTGGCCTAGGCCGACAAGGCCTAGGCCTAGGGCAGCACATTACAGGGGGGCAGCACGGAAAGAGTGCTTGTGCCGTTTATTTTTTACAATCCCTGTCCCATTGCAGAGATTTCCCTTCACTTCCTGCCCCATAGCCAAAAAGGAAGTGGGAGGAAATCTATGCAAATTAAGGGAATCTATTGCCCCCCTCCACCAGGCCCTCAGAACTAGTGTCCCCACTCGAAAATGTTAGGGCGGGTCTCAAACAGCAAGGGGTGTGGCCTTGACAGGAAGGGGTGGGTCATATTTAATTAAGGAGGTGCACGAGTTTAGTCAGGCCTAGGGCAGCACAAAACCTAAATACACTACTGACTATGCCACATTGAGGGGCCAATGGACGGAGCCATGTATTGTAAAATCTTGGATGAGAACCTTCTTCCCTCAGCCAGAACATTGGAGATGGGTCGTGGATGGGTCTTCCAGCATGTACAATGACCCAAATCATACCACCAAAGATATTCTCTAAATCCTTAATGTTTCTTGGCTGTCTCGAGCTCGAGAAGAAGCACATTAAGGTCATGGAGTGGCCTAGTCCCGCCCTCAAAAATTCCACTCGCCTGCTCGCATTTTGCGAGTGTATTTTGAGGGCTGGTGAGTGTGGGCTGCCTGGGAGCAGGGGGGGGGCGAGCACTGCCGGCCTGGGTTGTATGGGAGCCGTTCTCCCAGCGATCGTAGGGGAAGAGAGAGGAGAGCTGCCGCTGCCTGGTTGATCAGAGCACAGGGAACATAACAGCTTTTATTTCAATAGCTGTGAATTCCCCGCCGCGCACCGTCATATACAGCCCCTCCTCTTTGTCCAGGCACTTTGATAGACAGATCACCCGTCCAATCCTGCACTGGGGACACAGGCTGCATTGGCAAACACAGGCTGCATTGGCAGGCACAGGCTGCACTGGGGACACAGGCTGTACTGGCGGACACAGGCGGCACAGGCTACATTGGTGGACATAGGCAGGCTGCATTTTTGGGCATGGATAAAGTTGTTGTTAATATTTATTTTTATAACTTAATTCTGCATAAAAAATTTAAGTGTCATTTCATGAGATAATTTATGAGGGTGTGTTTAGGGGTGGAGTTAAGGGCGGGGTAGGGTAGGTGTTGGGCGGGGCAACTGGTGGCGAGTAACCCTTGAGGTCTGGCTAGTAGCTCAGGACTTAAAATTTTGAGCCCTGGCCTAGTCAGTCTCCAGACCTTAATCCTATAGAAAATGTATGGAGGGAGCTGAAACTTGGAGTTGCCAAGAAACCTTAAAGTGGATGTAAACCTGAAAAATGTTTTTTCAATGAAGACTTCTACCCGGTACAGTAGAAGATGTCAAGTCATCTGTGCCCAGTCTGGCCACGAAGAGTTAATCCAGCTCTGAGCAATTCTCTTGTCTTTTTTTTAGTAAGATGAAAAACGACACACAGATAAGTTTGTGTGCTACATCTCCCACTGCTGTGACTGACATGTGTTATCTCATAAACAGCATGAGAGCAGAGTATCAACGATTCCAGATTCACATTCCTCCTTCTTTCTTCTCCAGCTATCCCAGGATTGGCTGCTCCACACCTCAGCATGATTGGGCATGCTGAAGTCATGTGGTCCTTTTCCTGAGTTTTGACTGAATGTTACTCAAAACTCAGGAATAGGAGAGTGTAGAGGTTGGGCAGGGAGTCTTGTGACATCATGACCCACCAAGTGCTCGCAAAGAGACCCACCCACTGATTCCAGAGTGCTGCGGGGCTCCTACTGCTGAAGGGGGTAACATTTGCAAGGTAGGAATAAAAGCAGGAGGCTTGCGTGCATATATACATTAATACTGTGCCATTCGTTTATACTGGGTGAGTGGTGGGTTTACATCCACTTTAAGGATTTAGAGAATAACTGTGAAAAAGAGTGGACCAAAATCCCTCCTGAGATGTGTGCAAACCTGGTCACCAAGTACAAGAAACGTCTTACCTCTGGTGCTTGCCAACAAGGGTTTCTCCACCAAGTACTAAGTCATGTTTTGCTTGGGGATCAAGCACTTATTTTACTCACTGAACTGCAACTTCAACCTCTGATAAAAATTATAGACTCTTAATTTCTTTACAAAATTTGCAGGGGATCAAATAATTATTTTCCTCACTGTATTCATGTGTTAGAATGGCCCAAAGTTGAGACCTAAATCCAATTGAGAATTTGTGGCAAGACTTGAAAATTGCTGTTCACAGACGCTCTCCATCCAATCTGACAGAGCTTGAGCTATTTTGCAAAGAAGGATGGGCAAAAAATTCACTCTAGGTCTGCAAAGCTGGTAGAGACATACCCAAAAAGACTTGCAGCTGTAATTGTAGTGAAAGGTGATTCTACAAAGTATTGACTCAGGGGGATACAAATGCACGCCACACTTTTCAGATATTTGTAAATCATTTTCCTTCCACTTCACAATTATGTGCCACTTTGTGCTCTATCATATAAAATCCCAATAGAATACATTTACGTTTTTGGTTGTAATATGACAAAATGTGGAAAATTCCAAGGGGTGTGAATACTTTTTCAAGGCACTGTAAATCAGCTCCAGCACCAGTAAAGCAGCCAGTACCTCACCAGAAGGCTGCAGCTAGAAACGTTGAGTGGAAGCAGCAGTCTCTGCAATCAGCAGGGAGCATATGAAACTTTTTTTTGCAGTTAATTAGGCTTTAAGTTATGGTTTAAGTGTTTACTATAAAGTATTTTTTGCTATTCCTAGAGTGTCCTCTCCTCTGGAGAGCTTGGCCTGATACTGCACTGGTGGAGGATGACGACTGATGAGGGCCATGAGATGTAGCAACCTTTGATGGTTTGGTGAGGACCTTGTGGTAGGGTCAATGGACTGACTAAAAAGACTCTACAATATTTAAAGTGCCAGGATGATTAATCTATCAATAACTGCTCATCAAAAACTATCAATAACTAAACAAATGCTATTAGGAGTGTTCAAGCTTATTGCCTTTGCAAAACATTGATGTGTATGTAAAGCCAACATTTTTTGGTTTGTTTTGGATAGAGTAGGGAATGGTTGAGTCTTTGCCTTCACTTCCTATCTCAGAGACACCACTGTAAGTAAGAGGAGATTCCTTCAAAGTGAAGAAATATCCCTTTCCTAGGCCTTGTTCACATTGAAGTGCTGTTCAGTACACCCACACAGGGGGCCAGTTTTACCTGCCTGGGAGACACAGTGGGTCTGTGCAGTCAGCCTGTTCAAATCAACAAGTGGTCCACCTACCAGGTGCGTAAACACCACCCTATGCTCTGATCAGTGCACTCAAGAGAATGAGGCCTTAGACAGTTGGCCACCAGACAATTGAAAGCTTTCCTCTCATCTTTTGTTCCCGACAACTCAAAAATGTTGGATTTACTGATCACCTTCTGTACCAGAGATCAGCTGGTTTCTCAGCACTGGCAAGGGGATGAAGAAGTCACGTGATCGGTGATGTCACGCGTAGGGACGGAATAGGCTGTTTCACATTGCTAGACACAGAACGAGTTCGCTGCTCGTAGGAGAGAGGTTTGCTCTGCATTGTTTTTATGTAAGTACATCTACTTAAAGATTTTTAATAAAGCATTACCTGGTTAAGACATACTTCACTATCAAGTACCTTTGTCCTGCATATTCCTGTACATACATACCTGAGATGTGGAGGCTGAGCTAGGATCCGCGCTGGTCCAGGACCCCTGATAGGACCATAGCCACTTGTAATCAGCTGCCATTAGGATAACCCAACACCGGCAAGCGTGGATATAGGGACGCGATGGAGGCTCAGGACCTGGCGTTTTAGCTACAATTCATGCGGTTGACCTAGCACTGCTAGGTAAGGGGCCACTGCTTACATTAGTGTTTTATGCACGAAGAGGACACTGAGTGAATTGCATCCCAGACACCCCACTGTTGTTTTGTTGAATACACCAGAACTTGCTTTTGCACCTTCAATGACTTTTACACTGGCACTTTAAGTTTGCTGCACTTACTGGCATGTCATTGGTCATTTGTTTCGCAGGCCAGCACAATATATTTTATATCACTATTATTGGGACATTTATTTATATTATTTATTATCCATATTGCGTTGGATTGATGTGTTTTATTTGCGATATCTAGATCACCTTAAAGCACTGGCACTTTGTACGTTTTGCACCATTTATAAGGATATGTTTTTGATGGTTATTTCTGATTTATTCTATGTATTTTTATTTAGAATTATTCACATGAAGCAGTGTTTATGTCCCTTTGTGCACCAACACATGATTATCTAGATTTATATGTTTTTAGTGTCAACACTTATTTATGCGATTTTACATGCAATTTTTTTTGTCATTTAGTATATACCAACTGAAAAGGATTTTTTATGCACTTTTTTTCACATACACATGATGCTGATTATTAAGACTTGAATGTTTTTAGTGTCAACACTTATTTATGCGATTATGCGATTTTATGTCATTTTTTTAATTGACCACAGACAGAGATTTACAGCTTTCTTCTGGTTAGCGCAGCACCTCCCCCCCTATACCTCAGTTTGATTTTGGGCTTATGTCTGACCCTTGCTTCGGTGCATGCAACTATCCAGTCGCATGCGTTTTTACTATTTTTCTGAGTACTTGTTTTCTTTTCTTTTTCCAATTGGGTAGCACTGTTCTAGCTGGCTAGATGGGATCATCTCTTGTAAAGTGCTTGTGTGTCTTTAAGAAATCCTGCATATGCCACATTCACAGGGAAGAAATATAAAGGAATCTCTTATTGTGTAGCATGTTCGGTTATTATTAATTAACGATTAAATTTACACTTACACAAATAAGTATCCTAGGCATGTAAAAAAATGGCTTGCATTCCTTCGGAAGGGACACATCTCGGAAAGTCCCACACAATGCGTTTCATCAGCGACGTCTGACGTCATCAGGGGCCACCTGTCCGGACCCGTCTCCTCTCATATATACACCCCTATTGCCACCCACACAGTCTCAGTCAATCCAGTCAAAATCAGGGCCATCCTTTGATTAAAAAATGGAAAATAAAATAACAGAAGAGAAATCCAAATCAAATCAATATTTGGTGTGACCAGCCAGAGCCCTGATATCAACATCGAGTCTGTCTGGGATTACATGAAGAGACAGAAGGATCTGAGGCAACCTACATTCACAGAGGATCTGTAGTTAGTGCTCCAAGATATTTGGAGCAACCTACCTGCCGAGTTCCTTCAAAAACTGTGTACCTAGATGAATCGATGCTGGTTTTAAGGGTGATCATATTGATTTAGATTTCTCTTCTGTTCATTTACTTTCCATTTTGTTAACTGATAAAAAATAAAATAAACTATGGACACTATTTCTGAAAACATTCCTAATTTACAGTTTTGTTCCCCACACCTGCCTAAAACTTTTGCACAGTACTGTATGTTCTCAAAAAAAACAGTTATACTGTATTTAAAGAGATTTAGGGAACAGCATTATCAATATCTGATACCTGAATAAAGTATTCTGATTCTGAATACATTAGCAATCAAATGCACTTTTATTTTCTTTTTCATAAAACACAACTGTGATTGGATTGCATGTTGTACAAAATTTGTGAAAGATTGTTAAAACCCATTATTATTATTATTTTTACTGTCATCTGCGTATAATTTTCTTCAATATCTTAGAGCCCTTTCACACTGGGGCGGTTTGCAGGCGCTATTGCGCTAATAATAGCGCCTGCAAACCGACCCGAAAGTGCCGCTGCCTTTATTGCAGTGTGAAAGCCCCGAGGGCCTTCACACTGGAGCGATGCTCTGGCAGGACGGTAAAAAAAAAGTCCTGCCAACAGCATCTTCGGAGCGGTGAAGGAGGGGAGTGTATACCGCTCCTGCCCATTGAAATCAATGGGACGGCGCGGCTATACCGCCGGCAAAGTGCCTCTGTAGAGGCGCTTTGCGGTGGTATTTAACCCTTTCTCAGCCGCTAGCGGGGGGGGGGGTTAAAAACGGCCCGCTAGTGGCCGAATACCGACGGTAAAACGCCGCTAATAATAGCGGCGTTTTACCGCCGACGCCCCCCCCAGTGTGAAAGTGCTATTAGTGACTCAGAGTTCTAAACATCAAGGATCCAGAAAGAAAGCAATAAACACCTTCTAGAGGTTTGGACCCTTAACAATGTTATCCAACATTGAACATAAAGGCTGGAGTTCCATTGTTCCTGGCATTCACAAATCAGTCTTCTAGGACCCAGAAAACCGATTTCAAGACTGCAGTTTTACTGCTGGGTAATGTTGTTCCTGTCTACAATCCTATAAAATATTTTGTGAGGTCTCTTGGAGCTATCGTTTCTAATATTTCAGTTATGAAACTATACTTGGAATTCTGGGAAAACCCAATATAAACATTAGTTCACAGTTCCAAGAGTAATATTCTGTGTCAGATCAGAGCAGGGAAAGCCTAGTCTTAATCCCGGATGTTTAGTCTCGTTTGTGCTAACATTCCATATAAGATCATAACAATCAGACGGACCCATTTTAATTGCCTCTTCAGCTCAATACTCATGACTTTGCTTTATGATTATCTCCTCTAAAGTGTAAATCTGTGCAGAGTTCCTCATCGTTTCGCAGTGGTTTATTATGGCGACTGATCCTTGTTATGAGCTGCTGGCACTCAGCTGTTATTCTTTTCCGTTCCCCACGGAGAAGTTCTTTAAATGCAAAATTCCAAGCATTTGTAAAAGAGATCGCCTTTGATTTCATCATAAGGTTCCTGATCTCATTCCTTAAAGCCTAGCTCCAAGTTTACTGTCACTTTAAATGGTGAGTGCACCACACATGTGGGGCATCACCGTGCGAGTGAGAGCAAGAATATTAGCTCCAGACCTCCCGTGTAACCCTAAACTGGTAAAAGTTTTTAAAGCATCGCTAATTAAGATTTTTAGGTATCGTAGTTTAGTGCCTTTCCTCAAACATCCGCAATTTTAAAAGCGTGACATGTTAGGTATCCATTTACTCTGTGTACCATCATCTTTTATATTTTAGCAAAAAATTAGGCATTGTATAGGGTTGCGTGCAATAAAATTTATTAAAGTGTTTCCCCAAAATAAATCACATTTTAAAAACCGCTGACATAAAAATTGCAACAACCCCCATTTTATTCTCTAGCGTCTCTGATATATATATATATATATATATATATATATATATATATATATATATATATAATGTTTAGGGGTTCTAAGTAATTTTCTAGCAAAAAAATAGATTTTTACATGTAGGAGAGAGATGTCAGAATTGGCCTGGGTGGGGTTGGAGCACACATATTGAAGTGTGAGTCATTTCTTTACAGCAACAACATTAAACAATTCGGATTCCAACTCTCTTTTACCATAGTAGACCGCTGCTGCTGGTTAAGCTACCCTAACTTTTAAAGTATCCAGAATACTAGAACTCCCCCCTAACAATTATCCATTTCAAGGGAATAGATTGGCAACAGCTTCCAAAACAGTGCTGGCCGTTTATTGGAATTTACAACATATTGAAAGTAATTGGGGCATATTTTGTAAAACATCCAGTGTACATTTGTGTTAGATATTAAAAGAGAAGGGATTTTTTTTTTTCTTTCAGTTTCATCTATCCCCCCCCCCCCCCCCCGTGCCTCTGCACTGAGAACCGAGCAATCGAACACTGCTGATGGCTCAGTTCTCAGCTCCCCGAGCAGAGAGCTATAGACTGTCAATCAGCAGCTCTCCACGCTCACTGGAGCGCCGAGCTGTGGAGGGTGGGAAGCGACCGTTTTCAGGCTCTCAGTGGCTCGCTGAGAGGCTGAGACTGGTGTCAGTTCAGGCACCTGGTGGATCCAGACTCCCATTGTCAGGATGACGCGGTGTCTGGACTGACATCCATGATGTCCGCAGAGAGCGGACTTCAGTCTGCTTTCTGCTGAAAACAAGTCACAGGAGTGCAAAACAAATTTCAATCCTGCGATCCATAGGAGAAGTACAGCCAAACAAGCTTTGGCTGGCTTTCTCCTTTAAGACTTTAATGTAACATTTTGTAGATATAGTTCTGAGGTTGAAAAAAAAAAAAAAAAAACTCAGGTCCATGTATGTGATTTGTGTCAAAGAGATCAGTATGATGTAAATCTTACCAATGTGTGATGTTTTAACATCTTGTATAGATAATTTACAGTTCTGTATGTACAAATGGGAAGCTATAAATACACACACAGTGCAACATTATGGCTGTGCTATACTGCTTCTGATGGTGAAATGAGTGCATGAACAAGTACCTTCATGATGGGATTACCAGGTATTAGTTTAATGAAAGCTTTTGATTTGAAAATTACTTGAAACTGTATTAACCCCTTCCCGACGTAGCACATATATGCGGGCCCACTAGACTGGGCTTTTTTCCCGTGGAGCCGCATATATGCATACCTCCCTTTCTGCTGGGAGCATGCCACACAGTGCGCTCCCAGCACAGAGACCGTGGTCTCACCTAGAGCTCCGGGGTCCTGTACTAACGATCGGGACTCAGAACTCCCGATTACGGGTCACCTGATCACTGCTATAGGCCACTGCTTGGCTACCACAGTGATCAGTCACTGTGAAGCCCATCCCTGTTTTTCTCTCTGTGAATAGAGGAAAGATACAATGTATCTTTTTTTTTTTTTTTCCCCCTGCAAAGAAAGAGAAAAAGTGTTTAAAAAAATAAAAAAAACCTAGATCAAGGTAGTAACAAGAAATATACAGCTAAAATTTACTATTTTGGGTCAGTTTTCCTTTAATTAAAAAAAAAAAAAAAAAAATCAGGATATATCCATATTTATTTACTACCAAATGAAAGCCCAATGTGTCCGAAAAAAAAAAAAGAACAAGTTATAATCCACTTGCACAAAGTATTTGTCATGTTTACGGTTTTACGAACACGTCAAAAGTTCCAAAATTGTGCTTATGCATTACAATTTGTTTTACCCTTAGGCTTAAAGGGGTTAATGTTAAAGTACACCTTAACTAACAACTTATATAGATTGCAGTTTATGACACAGTACTTTATGTGTTTTTTTGTTTGTTTTACAGAACACTGTTACCGTGTTTTTTTCCCAATATCCTTCTGTCTACATACACTCACTACGCAGTTAGTTGATCATTGCGTTAGACCGATTTCTTAATAGTGATCACAGTGGAAAATGGCTGCCAGTTTCTATTGGCACGACCTGTGGCCATCATCAGAGGCACATGCGATATGCTGACAATGCAGAAGCACACAGCGGAAGCAAAATGTAATAAGCTCCTGAACAGACGAAAGTGACATGGTAATGTTCCTCCTGGAAACTGGCAGACAGTTGTCCCCGGTAACAGGAAGTGTCTGACGAACGGTCTTCATGGTGGGATTAGCAGATATTGTTTTAATGAAAGCTGCAGATTTAAAATCCCTTAAACAGTTTTTGGAATCACAATAGCGTATTAAAACTTACAGGAGATATTCGTGATTGGATTTACATAAACTTTCAAGTGCTCTACCATATTTTTCAAGTATATTCCGTTGTAGGTACAGTTATATATATTTTTTTACTAATGTAGTATTCAGCTAATAGATGTGTCAGTGATTGTCAGACAAGACAGCAAAGAAATACTGTGTTGCTTACACTTTTATTTCTTTAGAACAGGAAATCATAACACATCAGGTTATTTCAAGCAAGCCCTTTAATACACCCGCCAAACCTCTATAAATCTGTATCAAAAGTGCAACGTTTTATAATTTATAGGTTGTTTAATACATCTAGTATGTTAACAAATAACATAAATTTAATAAAATTCTTGTTTCTAATATACAAAATAATGAACTGCTGTTCAAATCAACAATTATAGTTACACAGCAATCAGTTCCACTATTTACAGCTGACAAAGTCCCCATTTTGACTACCCCTAAAAAATATTTATATAATGCTTCATATGTTGGTCATTTTGGTTGGTTAATATAATTTATTTGTTTTTTTTAATAAATTGCTAAATTCTGACAATAGTTCAAGAATTGTATTATTTTCAGCTGCACTAGAAGTAAAAATTAATTTATTCAGAACCATCACCTCATATATTCATACAAAAAATACACATTTATGAAATGGATTGCAAATGTGAAGTAAAAAAAAAAAAAATCCTATGGACACATATTTCACACACTTAGCAAAAATAAATGTGTACTTTCACTGTTGACTATAAACCATGTTCAATAACAAACCTTGGCTTTTTTTTCCTCCTAAAAATATAAATAAAACCACAAAACAAATATTGTCAGTTAACATGAATGAGCAGGGTTAGGTTGAACATTATTGGTTCAGGTGGCCATTTTGAGAAAGACAACTGCATTTCATGATTGGTATAACGCTCCTCATATGAGTAAAACTAGCATTCAGAAATTCATTTTAAGAAATTTGAATAAAACTTGACAAATTTTCAGCTGTATAAAATGTGGAAACCTTTCCATACATGGCAGTAGATATTTGCAAAAGGAAAAAAATACAGAACCAATATATAAATAGAAAAAAAAATAGTTCTTCACTCTTATTCAAAAGGTGCTTGGACACAAATGCATGATGTCCAGAGACAAGCTCTTTCTTCCGGCCCCCACATATCTTTTCCTCAACTTGCATGCAGTTTAAATATCCAATCGGAGAACAAGTACAATGAGTGTTGATTGCATCAGGGAAAATGCAGTGTGTTTTTAAAAATCCAATTAGACTTTGCTTAAACATAATTCAGATCCCTCAAAACAAAAGGAGTATAAGGTCTTAAAGTTTTGTTTTATTTAGAGAAAAGCCTGTCCAATGTCAGCAGGCTATAGAGAAGGACTCATGTACTCCATGAGGGTTCTTCGCTTCCCTGCAGCATGCTGGCACTGGACAGGCTTATCTACTCAGGTTGTGGATTCTTTCTGAAGAAAAGGGAACTGTAAGACTGAGTAGCTTTTGTTTTGATGCACCTGGAATGTGTTTAACACATTTAAAAATGAATTTAATGTAAACTAGTACTGTTCTGCTGAAAGCTACTTGTGTCTGACTTGCAAGTGTCCTATTTGTTCCAAGACAATTCACTTGATCGCAGTAATGCTGAGCAGGAGCTTCACTGATGTGGAATTGTCATATAGTTTGTGAGTCAGGCAAAGGCAGCCTCCATCAGAAAAGTGCCTATTCCAGGAAATGTGATAGTCTCTTTAAAGCCCACCCATAGACTCACATTCTACCTGCCCCCTCTTGGTTGCTCCAATGAAACCAGCACACAATACCTGGCACTTCTGGGGATGGGGGACATCTACCCAGGAAGCAGTGCTCTAGCCTGAGCAGTGAGTTGACAGGTCCGAATAGTCACATGAGGTGGCGGACAACTATGCCAGCACCCTGTCCTGTATATGCCCTAACACAGATCTGAAGCAGAGTGTACACAGTTTTTTTTTTCTGTTAAACCAACGGGTTGTACAAAAACAACTGACAGATCCCCAGATCAACGCAAGTGACACAAAAAAAGGGATCTTCACCGCTACGCTATTGTATTCTACTCGTCCACTATCAGACTACACTGATCAGCGCTGCAGCCACTGGCTGCAAGTGCTAATGGCATGCTGGTTTTCCAGTTGGACCCTTCAACAGAGGCAGGTAATTAGACCGGCTTCTGTTAAAGACAGTGGTACACACGTACCAAACATAAGGAGTTACTTTTGATATGTGTACAGCCAGCTTTACACAAGGTGGTTTGACTACAGGCTCTGATGGAAAAGCACAAGAGGTCATGGAGTATGGCAAAGGTGAGTACAGGTGGGCTTTTAACAGACTGGCACTGTACTCTGAGTAGGCAAAGTTACAGGGTACCTACGCATGATGACATTCTCCTTTGATAGAACTTTAAATATGACAAATTTGCAATTAGCTGCAGATACCTTCAGTGTCAGTCCACAGGATCACGTCAAACAGCAAGCACCTCTCAGTTTACACAGACATTCCGAGTGAGAGCATGGAAGTCAGCAGGCTTAGAAGCCCATCCTGCATTCACTCTGCTGTGAGCTTCAGGCTAAATTCAGACTGCTGAATAGGTGACTAAATGTGACCTCTGGACACAGCAGCACTCTGTCCAATGGCCACATACAATTTGGACAATTAGCTGTGGCCAGTTTGTATGCGGCCAGTACTCTACAGAAATGCTGAACATGGACACACACTGGCAGTGTCTGGGGTTGGCTGAAGGCTTTAGCTCTATGTAACCACTCAAATGAGTGGTTACATGCAGGCAGCAGCAATGCCGGACATAGATTTGTACAGAGTACAGCCTTCTGAATGTAACCAAACTCACAAGAGGAACATATTCACAGCTCTAAGGGCCGGTTCACACTGCTGCGATGCGGGAACCCTGCGCTATGCAAACTGCTGGAAGTGTCAATGAAAAGTTAATGACACCCCCAAATCAGTTTGCATATCGCATTGCGATCTGCAAACTCAGACAGGAATCGGATTGCATGGGTGTGAACACCCATGCGATCCGATTCTGCTGCAGACCAAAAAAATGTGAGTTTGTTCTGAATGCGATGCAAATTCAGCCATACTATCTGTATGGCTGAAATTGCATCTCATAGAGATTGCATGTGATTTGCACTGCAGTGCGAATTACATGCAATGTCTGACATCGCACCAGTGGGGACCGGCTCTAAAGGTAGACCAAAAGAATCAAATTTTTTAATGAGAGGAGGGGAGGTGCTGCTTAAAAAAAAAAAAAATCAGAGAAAGAAAGCAGTGAAACCAAGGTTGTACATGTCTTCACACATTTATAGACTATCACTAATTTCTACATGACAGATTGTCTCAGCCTTAACAGGACTGCAATCAGCGGGTTGATACCCTATAAGTATATCCCTATATTACCCTATAATATAAGTATTAAAGAGGCCAAACGCCACATGAAATCTATGTGAATTATTGGACCAGAAATCTACAAGGCTGTGTCCTGAGCCAATAGAAGTGTTCCATGGTTATAAAGCATGAGATTAGCAGCAGTGACCTGTACTTACTATCTAGTCCTATCGACTAAATACCAAACTGACTTGACTGTATCTTACTATAGAAAAGTTTTCTTTAGTAAATATAGCCTTTAAGTTTCAAACAGGCCAGCTAAATAAGTATTTACAAAACAATCTTCAAACGGTATGTGCTAAATTAAAGCTCCAGCTAATGGCTTGAGTGGAAGGTGAAGATGTGAATCTAGCTTTTGGAATATTATTCACCTGCATGCCCGCAGACGTCTCAATATCTTGGACTGGCAACAATGGTATTAGCCAATCAGAACAGGGCTGCAGACTTATTTTTCATTAAAATTCACATCAACTATAAAAACTCAGGCTTTACAGTCCGCTAAGCCAAACATAAAAACCTGCTGTAGGGATTCAAGCTACCTGTATTTTGCCTCATTATAATTCCAGCTTTGGTTCTATGTACCAGGCTGGCCTGTTATAAAAATGACTATGGTAATCCAGCCTTGATGAATTCCCTCTACCCCTGTCCTTAATTTTGCAATATTCTAACACATTCTATCAAAAAAGAACTTCATGCTGCAATTGTGGAGTGCATGATAAAAAAAATAAAAATAAAAAAGCTGTAAATATGTTGCCAAAACACCCATGCCTACTTAAGCAATAATCCTAATGAATGCAGCTTCTGTCTAATATTCCCAACGGGGTGTCTGACCAATATAGTTATCCCTAGGCAGCGCTTGGATTAACATGCAGTAAATAAAAAGTGTACCATAACGAATGATAACAAATACCAAACTATACACACAAATATATAAGTGGAAAAATCTAGTGCAATTGTCTATATAGAAATTGTGAAATCTTGAGTGCCATCTTCCCAGGGTGCCCCTACAGTGAATATTCCAGCTTGTGCTGGGTAATCCACTCACCAGATGTCAGTGACCCCCCTAATTTACAGCATGAACAGTCATTAATGCTTGTAGGTCCTTTGGGAGCGTTAAACAGATCTTCCTGGTGGCTTCCTGGCACAGATCCTTTCCCCTCCTCAATACGGTCCCATGATTGCGTCAGTGAGATTAATGGTCAGGCAGTATGATTAAAAAATGATGAAATGCCTTAAGCGGTTCTTTCGGTCCGCAGGTGGAACGCACGCATCCATCTTTTTGATTGCAATAGCGGAACGTTTTGTAGGCGAATGGAAGTTGTAGTGCTTTTTAATAACGTTTAATAAACCTACCAAGAGATTTTATACTATTTTTATCATACGGTCTGTCCACTTATCTCACTGGAGCATAACTGGGACCGTATTGAGGAGGAGAAAGCATCTGTGCCAGGAAGATCAGGATAGGTCTTCCAAATGATCTACAAGCATTAATGATTTCTCTTGCTGTAAATTAAGGGGGGTGACCGACATCTGGTGAGTGCGGTGTGTATTACCCAGAACGAGGTTGAATATTCACTATAGGGGGCACCCTGGGAACCTGGCATTCAAGATTTCACAATTCATATAGATATTTACACTAGTTCACTTTAAGGATTTATATATATATATATTTATATATATATATATATATATATATATATATATATATATATATATATATAAATTTTTGTATTTGTTTGTATAGTTCGGCATTTGCGGTATTCATTATGGTACACTCTTTTACTGCACGGTAATGCAAGTATTTCTGGATCGAATGAATGTCAATCAATCAATCAACACTGTATAAATATGCCCCATACAGTCCATGTTTCATGTAGAGCACTCAAGATGCTACCTGGGTTCGATACTAGAGTCACAATTTTGCACTCCTAGTGGCCTTTGGTGATTGAAGATCTTTATGCACTGGTTGGTCATTGATGTAGTACAACCAGTCGCAGCAAAGACTAGTACAACAGTTTGCCAATAGATTTCTCTATTTGAGGGGCTGAGGCTCTACTGATCATTGTGATGGAAAAAAAAAAAAAAGTATAAAACGCTACCTTAAGTAGTTTTTTGTAATCTGTAATCCACTGCAGACACAGAACACAGACCACCTTACATTGGCAGTAGGGGTGTACCTCCTGAAGAATGTGCTGTGTACCATCCTACTTCACCAACTGCATTCAAATATCTAAGGCAGGTTTGAGTCTAATAGGTGGTTGTGCGAAACATCTTAATGCTGTCATGTTCTATTTTTCAGACTGGGTTCAGCAAGAAGGGTGCTTGAGCATCACAAGATTACCAGGGACTAGGGTGGCACTACAGCAATGCTTGGATGAAAAACTAAGGTATGGAGCAGGTAGGCTGTATGCACCTCAAAAGGTAAATTTTCAGTGTTAGGTGGAGTGCATCTTTTAATAATTAAAAAAAAAAAAAAAACCCTATGGGAACTTCCTAAAAAAACCTTCAACAATAAGAAATACAGGTTGCCAAACATTCTGAAGAGCATACTGGGATTTAAAAAACAAAAAGTAATGATCTACACCTGACTCACCTCATCCCCCTTCCACTCAAACTCACCATCTAGAGTTCTCCCTTAAAGTTTTATCACACCATGATAAAAAAAAAGGAATGGTAAGCAGTACATAAAAGCTTGATAGATACACATTCATCCACTTTTCAGGCAAGTTACATTCAGACACGGCTGGACGATACATAAGGGTCATGATTTGACAAAGGATGATCACCAAAAAAACATATATTACTATGGTAAAGTTCTGGATTCTACACGGTGCAGTCATTCTCATTACTAGAATATCTCTTATTTAAAAGGAAAATAAAAATCTGGAAATTCTTTTTAAGCTACTATTCATAATCTGTATTAAGGAAACAATTGTAGGAAAATAAAAAAACATGCGCTGCATAAAGGCGCCTGGCAGTCACAAATTTCAGATATCATTCCCAGCATCCTCCAGACTTGTGTATGCTCTGGAGATACAGAGATGACAGGTAGGAGGTTCACACGCTGCTGCAAAACCAGACCACAAAGTCCCATCATTCGCTTCCACCAGTGTCTGACGTATAGTCATTACGATTATGTTAGTACATTGTAAAACTATCCACTACGCAGCACACATTTATGAACCTAATAGTGATGACCGTAAGTGGCGTAACATTTTTTGTCAATGTGACAGATTTACAAAAGAATTATCACTAGAAACTGAAAATCCTTGTAGAACCCATCAGGGGACCCAGAGTGTATAGCCCTTGGTCTCTTTAAGACCAGTGCAATTAAAAAAAAAAAATTCTGTCAGTGCTGTAGCTTCACCCCAGGCTAAAGCCCAATTTATAGACATTCTTATGGGGAGGCTAGAGCACAGCACAGCACTGAGCCCAATACCCTACCTCTAAGCTGACTGATTGCTTACTATTATGAAAGAACGAACAAAGTTGCAGCGCTGTGTGATAAAGGCTGCCAGCAAACATACACAGCACTGGTTGATAGTAATCACTCACTGAGCCAAAGATCACACAAACAACCCCATTGCACAGACTGGCCTTTAATTTGTGGATGCACAGAGTTTTATGATGTAAATAGAGATAACCCCCACCCACTGATGTGCTAAATTATGGCACTCATCTCCAGGGCCAAGTACTGTCAATCAGCCTTTATAATACAGTATATTCGTCTCCTTGCTTGCAGTGTGGTCAAAAGACTGTGTGGCTAAGGAGGCAAGGCGATGGAACATTCTGCTTTGTATGGGCTACATGCGCTTGGTCCTCTGTGGGATTTTACAAAGAATTTAAGAATAAAGTGATACTCCTTTAAGAGTAGCTTAGCAAATAACTGTCAAGTCTTACCAGTGAATGTTAGCACCTAAGCCATGTCACTTTTGTATCATAAGCTGTGTGTTTACCAACTGTTGGAAGAACGGTCAAGAAGGGAGTACCTGTCACAGATTTCAAAACAGAGGCCTTTCTGTGCAATCAGAAAGATGTTTGCAGTGTGACCCAGACAGGAGATTAACAGTGAGCAGAGGAATAACAATGTAAGCAAACACAACATAATCCAGGTACTAATAATTATAGCGGGTGGGTGCCAGGGCTTTGTGGAGCTTTACTTTAATGAGAACCAGTTATAACTAGGCTTTCGTCAAAATTTAAATATTCAGCCTTCAAATATGACTGTGCAGGCTTATTTTGAAAAAAAAAAAAAAAAGATTCCTTTACTAGTCACGTGATGCAACCTGAAATGTGTCTGCAAAAAAATAAAAGGACAAAAAAAAAAAAAAAGAAGGCAGAAAGTATACTGTTGACAAAGCTTTGAAATGGAATAAAAACTAATCCACATGAATACGCATATTTTAAATTTGCTTAAATCATATTATATGAGGAAAACCTCAAATCTCATTGGGAATCAGAATTCTCATAACTTGTGAATGAATTGCACACATGCATAGTAAATTAGTGAAGCTTGATTCGTCTGTGCAGTTGGATCTGACAAATAGGGGATTGATTTGCTCACTCCTAGTAAGTAACTCTGCTTTGCCTAAACTACTACATATTGGGAAATCTGTCACATTGGTCAAAATTATGTTTGTGTATGACCAACTGTAAGAAATGTATTTTTGTCTTGGTTACATTCTATACAATATCCACATAGAAACTTCCATATATATAATTCTATATTGTGTTGCACATGACAGTTTATTCTGTTTCTTTGTTGTCACAACAGTTCCCATTTTCTGACTAATAAATTAACAATATCAAAATATATTTAGTGAACAACGGATTTGTGCTAAAAGTAAATGTATGGGATCTAATAACAGAAACACCTTAGGGTTTCCAGACTGCAATACTATAACTACTATATATTATTAAACGACCTCTGCCTTAACCTACCTACCCTTTTAGAATTTGCAATTTAGTAGTTTTCCGAGCACCAATGGAGAAATCCCGTGCGTATATGCAGAAGCGATTTACAAAGACAGGAACAGGGGAATCTAGTATAAGAGAAGCACTGTGTGATAAGTTGTAGCAAATAACTTATACGCTTCTTTTTTGTGATCGCTCCCACCCTAAATTTTAGAAATAGCTTTGCTTCAATCCAACTCATACTTCTGACCAAGTCTAAGACATGTAGGAAGATAATATTGCAAAACAATAACATTTATTACAAATCATGGCGAAATGCTGCGGATGGATTTCCAGGCATACAAGCGCAGAAAATCAATGCAAATCCTTTAGGTCACCGGCAGATTTGCTCTGTAGAGGCCCCTCAGTCTTTGTAAATGCTTCCCTATGTGAATTACATTTTTACAGAACATTTTTCATCTCCAGGTTACAGAACTTTGTACGTAACGGACTGAATGAAAGATTCCATACCACATCTAATTCTGTAGCAAAAACCGGCATGCCTACTGCAAACATTTTAAAGAATTTTCCACAGTTAAGCTGCCATCTCCCCAAAATAACAGGGGGCATAACAAACTTTGTGCATTGTTCCCAATCTGGTCATCTATGACTGTAAGCTTCTCCAGGCATCCAATCGACTGAAAGCTTCAAATATGTCTTCTTATTCACTCCAAGAAAGGCAATTGCGGTTGCTGGGCGCAAATATATAAATATATATAATTTTATTTTAGTATTTTTACAGCGACTTAGGTTTTACGATTTTCAAACATTTTTCTTTTTAGGTCTGCTTAGCTGTGTAGGGTGGTCAGTGTGAAAAAAAAAAAAAAAAAATGACAGAACAGGTTTCTGTCATTGAATGCTTTTTTAAGAACGGCTGTAATAGCTAGCTAAAAAACGATTAAGAATAGCAATAACTAAAATGTGATCCAACAATAGGAATGACCATTTCTGTTCATGGTGAGCTGTAGTAGCAGTAGTGATGGGACTGTAATGGTGAGCGTGATACCTGAGAGCAAATAAATCAATTTTCATGATATGAGTATCTGTCTGCTCAATCCGTGTTCTTTGCTTCGGCGTGTGCAAACTGCGCTAATGCCCCCCTGAGCTCTCGAGTCTTTTTTTTTGTTTTTTTTTCAACTTTTTTTCCCCCTCTCTGTAGTTATATATATATATACATACATATACACACACACATACATATATATATATATATATATATATATCTCTATATAACTTAAATTGTACATAGACATATATCTATCAGTGCTTTCTCCTTGCTCCACTTGTCCAGAGAAGAAATGAGGCAGAATGTATGTCTTTGTGACAGTTCTCACTCAGTCTCGAGACTGGTAGAAGAGAATATAACCAGATTCAGAGTTCTTTGAGATGTCTGACGTTAACCCGTAGAATTCTTCAATAGCTTGTGCATCAATTTTCTGCATAGAAAGAAGAAATACACAGATGTTTAAAAAAAATAACTAAAAAGCCTGGGTAAGCATAAATGAACACAGTGTGCCTTGTACCAGCCTGCACTGATCCACTGTAACTCATATTAGCCAACACCAAGCTACTGCACCTCATATCAGCCAGAACTGACCCACCATGCTCCATACCAGACTGCACACACCCACCCACGTCACCTGACACTAGCCATTACAAAAACCACTGTGCCAACCCTGTCCCACTGTGCCTCATACTAGCTAATCTTGAACCAGAGCTTATATCACTCTGCATCGATTTACTGTGCCTCATACTAGCCTGCACCGATCCACCACACCTCATACTAGCCTGCACCGATCCACCACACCTCATACTAGCCTGCACCGATCCACCACACCTCATACTAGCCTGCACCGATCCACCACACCTCATACTAGCCTGCACCGATCCACCACACCTCATACTAGCCTGCACCGATCCACCACACCTCATACTAGCCTGCACCGATCCACCACACCTCATACTAGCCTGCACCGATCCACCACACCTCATACTAGCCTGCACCGATCCACCACACCTCATACTAGCCTGCACTGGAACCACCACACCTCATACTAGCCTGCACTGGATCCACCACACACCTCATAGTAGCCTGCACTGGATCTACTACACCCCATATCAGCCAAACCAGAACCACAAACTCTTCATCCTAGCCAGCACAGACCCACCCGAACTCATCCTAGCCAGCACAGACCTACCACGTCCAATAACTCTCAACACTGACCCACCCTACCTCATCCCAGCCTGCACAGATCAATTCTCTCCCCTACCAGCCTGCACAGACCTATTGTGCCTCATACGAGCGTGCAATGTTCCACCACATCTTGCATCAGCCAACACAGACCCACCATGTCTAATACCTCTCTGCACTGGCATCTATTAACAGCCATCACATAACTCACTGAGCTCACATACTGCCCGCACACCCCACCAAACCATGAAGAAGCTCCCTTGTAAGGCCCCTGCCCAAACTTAAGGTGTTCCCTTCATGCATCTCCATCATTTCAGTTTATACCCCCCTAACACAATTCCAGCCTGTATCCACATTGGGGTATTTACAAAAGGCAAATCCACTTTGCACTGCAAGTGCACTTGGAAGTGCAGTCGCTCTAAATCTAAGGGGTAGATCTGAAATGAGTGGAAGCTCTGCTGATTTTTTCATCCAATCATGTGCAAGCTAAAATGTTGTTTTTTATTTTCCTTGCATGTCCCCCTCGGATCTACAGCGACTGCACGTCCAAGTGCACTTTCAGTGCAAAGTGGATTCTCCTTTAGTAAATAACCCCCATTGTGTATTATATTGTGTAACCACATATAGAAAATAACTTACCTCTACAATGTCATCATCAAACAACAGCCAAAAATCATGACTTTTCACTATTGCAATATAATGTCCTCTGTTGGGACCACTGTATAAAAAGGAAGACAAGAAACAGTTTACTATGCCATACAAGAGAACAAGATTAAAATATTGTATTCTGAGAAATGTTACATCTGATTCTTCCGGTATTGAATAGAATTGTAACTGTACTGTTTGCCCCAACATTGTAAAGCGCTGCACAAACTGTTGGCACTATATAAATTCTCTATAATATTAATACAGTATAATGGAGCTTATGTGTATTCCTCCCTCACCCTGAATCAGCCTGGAGTATGGCATGAATCCACATGTGGTTACTCAGGTGTCTACTGTGGCTTGTGAGTGACAGACCGGTTCTAGAAAGAGCTTCCAGAAAGGAATGCCACAGACCAATCTGTACAGGTGCATGGTGGGGCATTTACAGAACATAACATATTTTTAGATCGCTCTCTAAACTGTGGAACACAACCTTTTCTGGATATCAAAACACAATTGGCAAAAGACCTTTAGGCCCTGTTAACAATGGCATAAGAAACAGGCGTTTGGAGTGAGTTTTTGGCTCTCCCTAAATGCCTAGCAAAGCAGCCTACAATGGATAATATTTACATAATTATTAATGGATAATAGGTGTTCACATTTGGAAAAACATGTAGCATTAGTGTCTCTTCACTGTGTGGCAAAAATGAAAACTACATGTCAAGTCTAAGAGGAATTGAAGCTGGTCAACTACTTCCATTTAAGTAAAAGAGCGTGTAGCATTTACCGGGCGTTTGGCATAGGTTTATCAGTTAAATGGGGAAAAAAATCACTTGGAGGGCATCTAAAAGGTGCATTTTTAATAAGCTTTAATGCATCAAAAATGTGTGTTAAAGGCGCATTGGTTAGTGCCAGCATTAGAACTTTATGCAGGTGTAAACTTTGACTTTTTTCTGAAAAACCAATTCAGCTATAACGCACCGTGTACAATAGATATTAACCAGTTAAGGACCTGGCCCTTTCCTGACATTTGTTGTTTACAAGTTTAAAATAGTATTTTTGCTAGAAAATTACTTAGAACTTAACCACTTAAAGACCGAGCCTCTTTTTCAGACTCTGTGTTTACAAGTTGAAAACAAGTTTTTTTGCTAGAAAATTACTTAGAACCCCCCAACATTATACTTTTTTTATTTTTTAACACCCTAGAGAATAAAATGGCGGTCACTGCAATACTTTTTGTCACACCGTATTTGCGCAGCAGTCTTATGTGTGCATTTTTTTTGGAAAAAATTTACTTTTTTGAATAAAAAAAAAATAAGACAACAGTAAAATGAGCGCAATTTTTTTTTTATATTGTGAAAGATAATGTTACGCCGAGTAAATTGATACCCAACATGTCACGCTTCAAAATTGCGCCCGCTCGTGGAATGGCGACAAACTTTTACCCTTAAAAATCTCCATAGGCGACGTTTAAAAAATTCTACAGGTTGCATGTTTTGAGTTACAGAGGAGGTCTAGGGCTAGAATTAATGCTCTCGCTCTAACGATCGCGGCGATACCTCACGTGTGTGGTTTTGACCACCTTTTCATATGTGGGCGCTACTCACGTATGCGTTCGCTTCTGTGTGCGAGCTCGTCGGGACGGAGCACTTTAAAAAAAAATGTTTTTCTTATTTATTTTACTTGATTTTATTTATTTTTACACGGTTTAAAAAAAAAAGTGTCACTTTTATTCCTATTACAAGGAATGTAAACATCCCTTGTAATAGAAAAAAAGCATGACAGGTCCTCTTAAATATGAGATCTGGGGTCAAAAAGACCTCAGATCTCATATTTGGACTTAAATGCAATAAAAGAAAAAAAAAAAAAAGAAAAAATTTTGTCATTTGAAGACGTATGGGCGGAAGAGACATCACCCACTCGTCTCAATACCCATCCACGGACAGGTCCCGATCGCCTTCGCCGACGGCTCCGGTAAGCGATGGAGGGCACGGGCCCCTCTCGCGGCAAATCCGCTGCAGAGACCGCCATTATCGTTAACAGGACCGCTCACTGAAAAGATGGATACCTCGGCTATGGCAGCAGCTGCTGCCGTTACCGAGATATCCATCTTTAAAGTGCCGAGCCGGTCGGCAAGTGGTTAAAAGCAAAAAAAAAAAAAAAAAGATAATTTTACATTTGTGAAAAAAAAGGCCCTTTAAGACCTAGAGGCGGAAGTGCCATCGGACATCGCTCCCGTCCTCCAAGGCCATAAAGTTGAGTGGGGGCCATCTTGCCCTCACTTGACTTCCTGCCCATTGCTCCACAGGATAGGATCGTTTTCGCCAACGGCTCCAGGAAAATGACAAGGAAGCAGTGAGGAGGGAGGGTGGGAGGTCACCTCTCCCGCTGCCCATTAAAGTGATCCCGTGGTGAAGGAACTAGAGTTGTGTCTCCTTTCACTGTGTGCATCAATAGAAACATACAGCCCCATAAGCTTGGTGTGGCAAGGTGTTCCCCTGCTCCTGCCTCCTCCAAGCTAACAGACTGACTGGAGACTGCACTGTCCACTGTAAACGGTTGCCAGCAGCATTCAAAGGTGTGAACCGCAAGTAAGGGGGTAAGAATTTTAACACATAGTTTACTGAGGAATTATTATATTGTGCTCAATGCATTAAGCTAAAAAATGCTTGGGTTTTAATACTACCTAAATTAATGTAGACCTAAACGCTAATTGGATAACATCTAGTTTGTCGAAGCACTGTGTAACAGCAGCTGCCATTTTTCTTTTTTTTTTTTCCTTTTTTACACACACAATTTACTCTTTTTTTGCTGCTGATCTCCTTCAGCATCTTTCATTCATTTTTTGTCTTTATGAACTTGCTCCAGTGCCATCTCTACATAGTGACCACAATAAACCATGCCTGTGCAATGTGTGCTGGCATGGCCACTTATAGTCACCCTCAGGAAAGAGTACTGCAGGGTGGCAGCTATGGGGTGACAACTGGAAACCAGTTGTCACCCCATAACAGGAAGTGTCTGCACAGGGAATGTAATCACCTGGATCAGCCGGTATTTATTTTAATAAAAGCTGCAGATTTCAAAAACAACCTTTGAAATCACATGTTAAAGCTTAAATTTTAGCGACCGTGTTTAGTCTGGGGTTAGGGCAGTGTAAGGGGATATATCAAATGCAATTCATATCAATGCATTTTAGTGCAGTACATCTTGCATAGAGATAAGTGGTAATGAGTAAACTGCATAAAAACACGTTGCAGCAACTAAACAGAGGTGTGATCCGGCGCTCAGACCAGCAGTAAGATAAAGTATGACCAGTGTAGAAAACTCCACTAAGATGCAGCCATGCTTTTGAGTGTACCTACCTTCCACAATGGACCACCACAGCTACCAAGTCATACATTCTGTCTGGGTTGGTGGCATCTCCTGATGTGTTAAATAGCCGAAGCTCTAAAGGAAAGACTACTCTGTATGAGAGCTTTGTATATCGATGCAGCTGATCCATGTATTTAAACCTCTTTAGGTGGAGAGCTAAAATCATAGGCAGCTTTTTTACTTTCATCCTGAAATTAAAGAAAAAAGTAAATTGGATAGAAAAAATGAAGAAAAAAAAAACACAAAAAAACTTAACCCAAACTATTAATCTGGAAGAAAACAAATGCCGTGTTACCAAGATCTTCAGTTTAATAAAAATGCATTAAAGCTCAACTGAACCTGAACCTTAAAAGTGGTATTAAAGGTGTGGCCTTTTAAAATAAAAAAAACAAACATGTCATACTTACCTGTTCTATCCAGTGGTTTTGCACAGAGCAGTACCGATCCTTCTCTCTGGTCCCGCACTGGCACTTCTGGCTTCTCACCTTGACTAATGCCCCCAATCGCAAGCCGCTTGCTATGAGGGCACTGGTACGTGGTCGCTCCCGAGCCCTGCTCTATACACCCATAACACAGAGCTGCAGCCCAGACCCTGCTCACTTTCCCCTCATTGATTCACTGGCTATGATTGACAGCAGTGGGAGCCAATGGCTCCCTCTGCTGTCTCAGCCAAACAGGAGAGGAAGCCCTTAGGACAGCAGAGGCTCTCATGCACATCGCTGGATTGAGAGGGGGCTCAGGTGAGTATTAGGGGGCTGTCGAGGGAGCAGCACACGGATGGTTTTTTACTTTAAGGCCTAGAATACATGAAGATAAAAAATCTTCAGCTTTTACAATCACTTTAAAGAGGAACTGCAGTCTGCTCACATAATTTGTAATAAAAACCATCTTTGCCATTCTGAAGCTTCCCTCCAACCACTTTGCATATTATTTTATATATACTGTGATTCTGTACCTGCCAAATATGCTGCAGAAATCTCCATCCACTGAGTCTGGCTGCAATCATTTTAACTGTGGCCAGCTGAAGCTGCTGCCTGTTCACTTGGATTTACACAGAGGCACACCCCCAGCTCTGCAGCTCTTATTGGCCCTCTTATTTGACTAAGCCCCCCCCCCCCCCCCCCCGGTAAACTCTCACAAGAGAGATCTGTGCATGATGTCATCAGCCTAGGCTTTTTTTCCAGACAAGAAACAGGAAGTGGGCTGTATAAGGTATTTACTGGCAGAAAATGACTGAAGTTCCGCTTTAAGTATAAATCAGCTAAATACATTCTAGGTGCATTAAAACAAAAGGTGTTTAATATCTCACTTGTTAGTTTTCTTTCTAAAGGGTCACATCAGAAGTGGGTAGCCAGAAAAGACTAGAAAAACTTAACCCAAACAAAATCACCAGGACCCAACAGCTTGCACCTGAGTCTCCTCAAGGAACACAAGTTAGGTTATAGCCAGACCTCTATTCCTAATCTTTATGGACAGCATACTGACAGGAATGGTACCAGTTGACTGGCGAAAAGTCCACGTGGTACCAATATTCAAAAAAGGGCAGAGATATATTCCCGGAAACTACTGACCTGTTAGCCTAACATCAATAGTATGTAAACAATTTGAGGGGATAATAAGGGACTATATCAAAGAATTTGCTGCTAAAAACAGTATTAGTAGTAGTAATCAGCATGGGTTCACAAAAGGTCCTTCTTGCCAAACCAACCTGTTAACCTTCTACGGGGAAGTGAGCTGCCACCTGGACAAAGGTAGGCCCGTGGATGTGGTGTATCTGGATTTTGCAAAAGCATTTGACACAGTGCCTCACAAAAGCTTAATCTACAAACTGAGGTCTGTAGGTATGGACCAAGGGTTTGTTCTTAGAAAACTGGCTACAGAAGCACGTCTAAAGGGTGGCGTTAAATAATGTGTAGTCAGAATGGTCTAGAGCAGGGGTCTCAAACTGGCGGCCCTCCAGCTGTTGCGAAACTACAAGTCCCATCAGGCATTGCAAGGCTGACAGTTACGAGCATGACTCCCTCAGGCAGGGGCATGTGTAGTTTTGCAACAGCTGGAGGGCCGCCAGTTTGAGACCCCTGGTCTAGAGTGGTAAGTGGGGTACCCGAAGACCCTGTCTTGGGACCAATTATGTTTAATTTATTTATAAATTATAAATGATATAGAGTAGGGCTTGACAAATTTGCTTGGAACCTAGGTGCCAGCTGAAAAAGTTAGGAGCCTTTTTTTTTTTTTTAACAACAAAGCTTTATTTTCAATGACAAAAACGGCAGCATTCTGGAAAGGGAAATGCTTTTTACTCAGGCTGTGGCTGCTTTTTAAAGAAAACAAACTAAGACTGTGCACATCTTTTGTTTGATGCTCCTGGAATATACTTTGCCGATTCAAGCTGAAAGTTCAGTTGGGCTTTAACGAATAGCTGTGACCCTAAATACACCGTATATGTGGCTATCAATACATTACCGTTTATGTGCTTCCTGTTTACTGCGACATTCTTCACAGTAATATTTGTATTCACTACAAAGGGTTTCAGTGTTGCTAAATCCCCTAAAATGATCAAACAATAATGATGTATGAGTTAGTGACACCATCAAGCTATATAATTTTTTTTTTTACATGGAATTAGTACACAACAAAGGATTACCCCTAGTGGTGTTCTGTAAACAACGTATAAAAGGGGAGTAAAAAGCTGAGCTTGAAACACTGCCATAAATTGGATAGGTTACTGCTTAAAACAAAAGTATTCAAATAAATTATCTGACAGTCTCCCTGTATTTGGAGTGCAATCACACTGGCACTTCTTGGATATATGGCATCAAAAACACACAAAATGCGAAAGGCTAGACATTTTTTGTAGTCTATTTATCTCAATTGAGAGGCAGCATGAGCGAGTAAAGGCAGATACTAAGTGTATGGCCAATGTGTAGGCTAATCTAAATAGACAATTTTATTTATTTTATTATGATTTATAAGTACATACAAAATACAACAGTAAACGAGGCAAAAAAAACAAAAAAAGGGAATAGGCCACAACTGGCTCAATTAACCATTTCAATACAGGGCACTTATACACCTTCCTGCCCAGACCATTTTTTAGTGCTGTTGCACTTCGAATGACAATTTGCGCGGTCATCCAACACTGTACCCAAACTACATTTTTATCATTTTGTTCCCACAAATAGAGCTTTCTTTTGGTGGTATTTGATCACCTCTGGGATTTTTATTTTCTGCTAAACAAATAAAAAAAAAAAGACCGAAATTTTTGGAAAAAAAAATAAATTTGTTTCATTTACAAAACTTTGTAAATAAGTAAGTTTTCTCCTTCACTGATGGGCACTGATGGTCCCCCGATGAGGTGGCACTGATGGGTACTTATATGCGGCACTGATAGGCGGCACAGATGGGCACTGATGTACTGTAATGTATGTCACTGATGGATGCCAATCAGTGTCAAACAATAATGCATGCCAATCAGTGATGACCATTGTGGGCACTGATTGGCATCCATTGTGGCTACTAATTGACACCCCTGGTGGTCAAGGTGGCATACCTGGTCGTGACATACCTAGTGGTTCTAGTGGCATCCCTGGTGGTCCTAGTGACATCCCTGGTGGTCAAGTGTGGGCATCCTCGGGGGGCAGTGGGGGGGGGGGGGGTCGCGCTGATAATCGATCAGTACAGACCCCCCCTGTCAGAGGAGCAGACGGTCGGCTCTCCTCTCCAGACGCGAGTGAGGAAAAGCCGATCACCGGCCCTTCCTGTTTACACTATGACCAGCCGTGATTGGACACAGCTGATCACGTGGTAAAGAGTCTCCGTCAGAAAATCTTTACCTAGATCGGTGTTGCGGGGCGTCAGACGAACGCCGCGATGGGCGACCCCGGGGGCGTACAGCAGCTCAATATTCTGGAGACGTCATATGACGTCTGGTCAGGTTATTGTAACCACTTTGCCGCTATCATTTTGCTATATGGCTGGGGGCAAGTGGTTAGGGTCCAGAATCTAAATGGACAAATGTAAGGTGGCCAACCAAAGAACAAAAAAATAAATAAATAAATCAACACAACTGACTTCTAAAAACTGATTGAAAGCAAAAACAAGAGCCCAGTGGCACAAGTCACACAGCATCAAGGGTAGTTATGCCATCATGCTATTTAGGGAACCTTTCCAAAAGTGACACGTTTCAATCACCTCCCTTTGCTTCTCCTATCGGTACAATTTGGTAGTGGGTCTACCAACCAGGATCAACCAAGCCAGGCAATAAGTTAACCATTGTTTGAGGACCAAAAGCCATAGAACTAGAAAGCTAGGTATTTAATACACAGGCTGCACTCCCTTTCCATGAAAAAACTAACAGTGTTGGGTGGAAGTCTCCTTTAGGTGTCAAGACCATTAACCTGGTAAACATGTATCATGGAATTTCTGCAAGAAAACACAAAATTTAAACAATATTGTGAAAGAAACAATCTGACAACTTTAAATTTAAAAAGCCAACTTGGTTCTATAATTATTTAAATTAATTGTGCAGATGCAACATTACTATAAACTCAAAGAAATAAAATGTTAAGGTTTAAATAATTACCTTAAACAATGTGTAATTGATGTATTTTGTTCTACATCAACAGAAAGGTCTAGAAAATCTTCATCTTTACTGCTTATCTGTAGGAGAACAGAAAGGTAATTAAAACGTGAAATATTGCATTCCTTTTTACGTTGACTGCGCATCCCGAAAGATAATACTTAGTCAGCAGGCACCTGGACCTGGGTGCCTTACATGTTCACTGAATTTATATTTTATGCGACTTTCACATTTTTTATACTTTTGTGTATCTTTAGAATGGTTATTAAATATAAAGGTTTAAACGTTAGCCACTAGAGGGAGATATGCATTTTGCTGCATTGACTGTCTTCCTGGTTAATAGCTGTGGAGTACGTCGTAGGGATGTACAGATTGCGCGGAAGAAGAAAAATATTACTGTGTTTGCATACAGCCCATATCGTCCATCTCCCACACGAGGACATATAATTACCCAGACATTATGCCTTGTTGGCTCCTGAACTGAAGTCCATCTCCATGTCACAGTGCTCAGACCCAAGCAGCCAATATCCAGGCTTAAACACTAGGGGGCGACATAAGGCCATCCACCTGTCTAAGCTCTGACACCAGAGCTTGGACAGGCAGGAATGCTACAGAAGGAGGATGAGATTATAAGGAAGATCATGCAAAATATCCATGTCTATTTTAAAGCAATCAGTAAATATAAGGTAAAAAACATTTATGCAAAACTATCTTATTAGATTCTCATAATCAACTGCACACCAGAAATTGGAATGTCACTAGCAATTCCAGTACAGGAAGTCAATCAAGCTCATTTACATTGGACAATGCAATACTTTCAACATATTTGACCAATTAACAAGACGAGGAGAGCACAGGGAAGAACTCACCAATGGGGAGATGGTAATTCATTAAAGCAATTAGTAGAATAAAGGAAGGGAGGTAAAAGCAAGTAGCTGCAGGTTCTAAATAAGTGGAGTTAGCCTATAACTATACAGTATGGCAAAGATGTGCAAATCAGAAGCCAAACAAAATGACAAAATATTTTAGTAGGTGTGGCAGATCGCCTATATTAAATTATTTTTGTATCTAAATGACAATTGTATACAGTATATATCTTTTTAGCGAACGCCAAGTGGTGTTACTAAAGTTGATAATAAATATGAAAGCACACTGGCATGATCTTAGCTCAGAGGAAATATAGTATAAGAGAACCTAATACTGAAAACCCTTGTTCCAGGTGGCTTCTACTCAGATTTACCAAGACAAACCCTATAAAAGTTCAACAAGACTGCAGTATCTGAAAATGGAAGAGAAATGTCCACCAGGAAATGACCCAGGCTGATTGCTAGTAAAGCCAAAGAGGTTTCATGCAGGGCTGAATACATCAAACTGACCTGAAAAACTCCAAAATAAGAAATGTATATGGAGCCTGGAACCACATTTCAGAGAAATTATTTAGACGTGGCTTATTCCAGCATTCCACTGACAGTATGGAGCAGTGCTGGCTCACCAGCTCCTATTCCCACTTCTCTCAGCAGATTTATAGAAATAAATAAATGTATTATTTATAGAAATAAGTAGCCCGAATAGGTTACATAAATCGTAGATAACAAATTTTGTTTGTTCAGTTTTCAGATAGAATGTGCTCGTTTTCTATATAGAGATCCAGACTAGAACACATTCATAAACTGTATGAATGTTCACCGGCTACAATTCCCATCATCACCCAGTAATGTCTGTGAATGTCAGAGTTTTACAATGCCTCATTGGATGTGTAGTTCCACAACAGCTGGAGGGCCGTAGTTTGAAGATTCCTGAGCTAGTGGATGACAAGCTATGGGAGACATTATACTTTGTCATTCGGATGGTGTACTTATAGCTGAGAACTCCTACAAGTCTCTCAAACAAAAACAGCTGCCATCTGTTTGAGGTATACTTGAAGGTAAAGCAAATAAAGGGATGTATCATAGCTACATGCTATCAAGGGACAACCGGTATGAAAACATACATTTCATTTTACCTGGACGGGCAAATTGTTTATAAATTATTTCCACATATGTAATGATTTTTATTTTTTATGCGTCATGCACACAGGACATTTTTTTTTTTTAAACTTTTCTAGAAGCCAACAGCGTTTTTTGCAGAAAAAATGCCTAATGCTTGTAAAAGCTTTTAGGAGCTTTTACAGGTGTCAAGCTCTTGGATGTAGATTCATTTCATTGGCCAGAATAAATAATTTATTTTGGCCATTGAAGTGAATTAATGCTCAAACACCAGCGTTTAGGCATGTTTAGCAACTTCTAGAAGCGTCAAATGTTTTACCTGCCCTAACTCTGCTGCTCCTGGACACACTGGCAGCGTTTTATTAAGCCTCCAAAAAGGGTCCTGCCACTAAATGCTGCTAAAAGCCTATTGCCCCGTACACACGGTCGGACTTTGTTCGGACATTCCGACAACAAAATCCTAGGATTTTTTCCGATGGATGTTGGCTCAAACTTGTCTTGCATACACACGGTCACACAAAGTTGTCGGAAAATCTGATCGTTCTAAATGCGGTGACGTAAAACACGTACGTCGGGACTATAAACGGGGCAGTGGCCAATAGCTTTCATCTCTTTATTTATTCTGAGCATGCGTGGCACTTTGTGCGTCGGATTTGTGTACACACGATCGGAATTTCCGACAACGGATTTTGTTGGCGGATAATTTTATAGCAAGCTCTCAAACTTTGTGTGTCGGAAAATCCGATGGAAAATGTGTGATGGAGCCTACACACGGTCGGAATTTCCGACAACAAGGTCCTATCACACATTTTCCGTTGGAAAATCCGACCGTGTGTACGGGGCATATGTCTGCATGGACACATAGGCTAACATTGAGGGACATTTAAAGGCAGGGAAAAACAAAACACAAGACGCCCCTAGGAGCAGCTGTAAAAACGTCCAGTGTGCATGAGGCCTTTAAAGTCCAATTGAATCTTCATTTTAAATCGGCTAAGTATATTTTTAGTGCAGTAAACCAAAAAGGTGTTTAATGTCCTAGTTTGTTTTCTTTCTAATCCCATCTCATCCTATGTAGAAAAACCTGTCCTTTGCCAGCAGCTTCAAAGTGGGTCCCTTGCTATCTGTGGGAAAGCAGTGGTCCTATTATGGAGGTCTGACACACTTACTACTGGATGAGACCTTTAGTAGCTTTGACGTACAGAACTCTGCAAAGAGAATATGTAATCACCCCTTCCGCCCTCCCCCATTTTCTTACACCTTCATGGGATAAGAAGTGGGTAAATCTATCCAAGGAGACATAACAAAAACAAACTGCAAAAAAAAAGGGGAAAATTCCTTTTTAGACAGCTGTCGTCCATTGACAGCTCTTAAAATGTTGGATTTCCCTTAACTTTCTGTCCCTCACACTCACCAGTACAAATAGAGATAACGTTAAGATACTGCACTATTATCAAAGCAGCTATTAAAGCAAAAGGCTTGCCACAAATATTGATAAAAGAAATCTTACCGTTTCACAAGTAAGACACCTTGTTTCGTTCGTTAACGTTCCCTGAAAGATCTCATGAACCCAGGTGGGGTCTGGTGTGCTGTTATTGTTCTCATTGTCGATACTACCATTTGGTATCCGACCGTTTTGTTTCTCCTGCTTTCTCTCTTCCTGCAAAATGTCAGCTATTGTGTTGAGCAGGTAGTTTAGGAACTCATGGGCATCTTGCTGCATGTAGTTGTCGAAGAGTTCTGAAATGAAAGTAACACGTTTCCATCAGTACTGAAACAAACAATATTTCTTGCTAGATTAGAACTATAAAGTGTAAATGTGATGATCTATAAGGAACGCTAATAAAGCTGGGTAGGTTTATATGCAGGTTCAACATCCAAGGAATGCATTATTTGGGTGGCTTGCTCCTAAAGGGTTTTTATTGTTAATATTTTATTGATATTGATATTTAAAGCACATCAATACCTAGTTTTGAATAAAACAAGAAAGGGTCGGGTTAAGTCAGGTTCTTGTTTTAGTTGTGTCCCCTCATAGAGAAGATTTGCCCTCTTGTGCCACCAGAACAAGAAAGATGGAAACAGGGGTCACAGACAGGAAGACAATGGCAGCAAAAAAAATATTAAAGGTTCAAATCTTTGAAGAAGAAAAAAGTCCACATAAAAATGATTTTCCATCAGTTTCTGTCTGTCTGACATCCTGTCACTAGGGGAGGAAGTGATCGGAAATCTACCCAGTGGGACATATGAGGAAAAAAACAGAGATGAGGCTTTAGTACTTCCCAACCCTATTGAAACAAGTTTCAGTTGGATTTGAGCTTCCAATAATGCCTTATGCTAACCTCCATTAAGAGATGAGGACATAGTAAAGCCTTCTGAAAATGGTCATTGGTCTTACAGCTAATAGAAAAACTTCTGATCTTGCACCAACATCCATAAAATGATCTATATATGTTGAGTGCCAATTGGGTTTCGGTCCTGGGATTCACTAGCTCTGATGTGAGATCGATCAGAACGGAAATGAGAAATTCCTGTATGCTCTATACCAGTGGTTGTCAGCCTTAGGAAGACAAGGACCCGTTAATTCTTCCAAGACCTTCCTTCCCCAATATGGCTGATAGAAGGCTAGATTGTTGCCGATCCCCTTTCTAAATCTTTTCTACCCCATCCATAACAAAAAACTAATATGGGTTATAGATAAACTTTAAATCCATAACTTACTGATCCATTAAAACTGAAGAGGTAGATTGGAGTTCTATGCAACAACCAATAAAATCTGTGTTTAAGGTTTCCCTAAAAATAAATGGTGAAACTTGATCGGTTCCTATTAGTTAAATTCCAGCTCTTCTTTTATTGTAGGTTAGGTCCCTGGAGCACAGTGACTCGGAGAATTGATACAAACTTGCAACAAGCAATTTCAAAGGGAGTATCAATAAAAGAAGATTGATCACTGGTGCAGCACTGCGCCTGCTAGACGGAAGAGAAACATTTTCAGGATAAAAACGACAGATAATAAAAGCCCAGGATGAGAATGCAAAAGTGAGGGCATACCCCAAGCTAGCCACCCCTCAGTGACACACACACAAGCAGTAGATTGCATGCTTTCCCTGACAACTTACAATGTGAGCTGTTCACCTGAACCTGGTGGCCGCAGAAGTCTTCTGCGTATTTTTTTGGCACATTTTTGAATTTTTTTGTGCTGATCAAAAAGATCACAGACCTGTGATGTCAACAGCCGGCTTCCATTGCCCACTCCACCATTATGGGTGCTCCATCTCATCAGCTGCAGCAGTCATTCACTGAGGGGAGCCAAAGCTTTGCGATCACATGAATGTACCAAAGGAGATTTAAAAAAAAGGATTTTTACACTGAGCTAATTTACAGCAGTGTGTGTGTGTGTGTGTGTGTGTGTGTGTGTGTGTGTGTGTGTGTGTGTGTGTGTGTGTGTGTGTGTGTGTGTGTGTGTGTGTGTGAGCATGGGGGAAACAATTTAAACCTGGGTTATTTTAGCCTTTAATATATAACCTCATCCCCAACAGTGACCACAATACCCCTAAATCTAACACTTAAAGCCTCCAAATGCTAAGGCCCACCACTAATCTTAACCCTAACATCCAACTTTAGCTCATGAAATCTTGACATCAACACTATCCCTACTCCTAATGCCGGATATATATGGCTTGAATTTCAGCCAATTCCTGCTGAATCAATCGAAACTTGAACTGTAGGAGGCCCAGGAAGCTTCACCTGCCTCAACAAAATCAGTTTAACCATTTAAAAACAGAGCCTCGTTTTGAAATTTGATGTTTACAAGTTTAAAACGTTTTTTCTTTTGCTAGCAAATTACTTAGAACCCCCAAACATTATAATTTTTTTTTCTATCACCCTAGAGAATAAAATGGCAGTCGTTGCAATACTTTGTCACACTGTATTTGCGCAGCAGTCCTACAAGCGCACTTTTTCTTTGGAAAAAATACACTTTTTTAAATTAAAAAAATAAACAGTAAAGTTAGCCCAATTTTTTTTATATTGTGAAAGATAATGTTACGCCGAGTACATTGATACCCAACATGTCACGCTTCAAAATTTCGCCTGCTTGTGGAATGGCGACAAACTTTTACCCTTAAAAAATCTCCATAGGCGATGGTTTAAAAAATTCTACAGGTTGCATGTTTTGAGTTACAGAGGAGGTCTAGGGCTAGAATTATTGCTCTCACTCTACTGATCGCGGTGATACCTCACATGTGTGGTTTGAACACCGTTTACATATGCGGGTGCTACTCACGTATGCGTTCGCTTCTGCACGCGAGCTTCGCGGGACGGGGTGCGTTAATTAAATTTTTTTTTCTTATTTCATTTTACTTTTTATTCTTTATTTTTACAAAAAAAAAAAATGTGTCACTTTTATTCCTAAAACAAAGAATGTAAACATCCCTTGTAATAGAAAAAAAAAAAAAAAAAAAAAACATGACAGGACCTCTTAATAATGAGATCTGGGGTCAAAAGGACCTCGGATCTCATATTTACGTTTTGACGTCGCTTCCGCCCTGCAATGGTATGGAGCCGGGTAGGGTCTTCCCCTCACTCAGCTCCATACCACACAGGAAGAAGGACCAGATCGCCTCCGGCGCTGCCGGCCGTTTCAGTAAGCGGCGAAGGGGCCTCTCCCGCCACTGATAAAAGTGATCTTGCGGCGAATTCCGCCGCTGAGACCACTTTTTTTTAAAATAATGACTGCCCGCTGAAGAAGTGGATACCGGGGTTATGGCAGCTAGCTGCTGCCATAACGATGGTATTCCACTTCAAACAGCCGATGTACAACGACGGCAGGCGGTCGGGCAAGTGGTTAAAAGTTTAAACAGAGACTGCATCCTATTAAGTTTGGTATAATTACATGGGTCCATTTTTTTTTTCCACCCACTATATTATTATAATATGACAGCAGAGGCTCTTCTGTTGTCAGAATACACTGATCATCCCTGCAACCGATTAGTTGCAGCACTGATCATTCAAAAATTCTCCAACAAGCCCATTCATCAGGTGTTGATCATTAAATTGACTTCTCACGAACAGGTACAGCCATAGATTATTCAAAATTCAGCCATTACCTGCTGCACAGGGCGAATTTTGATGCATCCATTGCCAACTTTAGATGCAGTCACTGCTCAGATATGCAGGTGTCATGGCTGTCTGAATACAATAGCCAGCAGTGGAGAAATTTCTATCTACACTGTTAAGGTGGATGACGGAATCAACAGTTTTCTCTCCTTTAAACCTGCTCGAAATCAAGCTGCATAGGGTCAGCCTTAGGCAGGCAAATACATGGTGCAAATTTCTTTCCTGCAACCACGGGTTGCAGGAAAGAAATTTGCACAATTTCCCCATCAACACTGACAGTGCTGACTGGGGAATACCTCCTGCCAAGCAACTGTGTGCTCCAGGGGGGAAGCCACCCCCGCCTGGAGAAGACCGTGATTATCGCTAGCAAAAAAATCGCAAGAGAATCTAGCAGGCTGGTTGTACCAGAGTTTATTGATCAACTCGGTACATATAGCCTGTCCACTTACGTTTCGGATCTTGTCTGGTTCCTGCTGAACTGTGTATGGCCAGCCATATTGTTAGCACTGAAAGATAACAGATTCAAGCCAAACAGCAAAAGCATCAACATCCCGTGCTGAGAACTCAAGATCCACAATAAAGAAAAGGGGGCAGATTAATTTTTTGACTTTATTAAGATTCAGTCCCAAAATTACTCCCCATAACACATTCTTTTCATCTGTGCTGGAGACAGCGCCATTCAAGGCCTCTATGGATGTGAACAGATGTGCGCAGCACAGCAAGCTTTGATTATTGCAGTAATCACCTTTCTGTTGCAGCTTCAGCCAAATAAATATTACAAATTCCATGTTTGCAGCTTAAGAGTTATAAATATGCATCAGACTGAGCCTTGGAGTTTAAGTTTCCACATGAAATCCTGCTTACATATATTACATATGCTAAAATTATAACACATATACAGTGTGTATACACTTGAAGATTAACTATAGACTTTTATTTCTAGAAATATGAAGAAAAAATAAAAAATTTAAGTATATGCAATTTTATTTTAAAAAAAAAACACTGTCCCTAACAGAAAATCTAAACATATGTTTATACCTCAGATATTAAAAAATATAAAAAAAATGAATAAAAAAACCCAAAAAACTTTAAACATGTGACCTGCAGCCTTTGCCTGTAGCCTTCAGAGCAATGTTTTGAATGAGCTAAAGTAAACTTGACATTCAGACATGACTAGGCATGATGGGAATTGATGATGGGAATTGTAGTTTGGAGACCCCTGAGCTAAATAAAAAGACAGTTAGAATTTTCAATGGAGGTTCCATGTTGTAAGCAAGGCACAGCCAACACAGGATCAATCTTATTGCTCAATGGCAGGGGTTCCTAAACTATTTGGCTATGGGTGGAAATCTTTATTATGATTTCACCCCACGGAGACAAATGCGCTCTGTGATAGATAACTGGATTGTTATCTTTAGCGGGACTGCGAAATTGCGGTGGACAGATCAGACACTTGACACTTTTTGGGACCATTGACATTTATACAACGATCAGAGCTACAAAAATAACCACTGATTACTGTATAAATGTCACTGGCAGGGAAGGGGTTAACACTAGGGGGTGATCAAGGGGTTAACTAATCCCTAGGGAGATATTTCTAACTGTGGGGGGGTGTAATGAATGGGAGTAGAGAGAGAGATCGCTGTTCCTGATCACTAGGAACATCAGATCTCTCTTTCTACTTCCCTAACAGAACGGGGATCTGTCTGTTTACATTGACAGATCCCCCTTCTGGCTCTGTGAGGAGTGATCGCAGGTCGCCGGCGGACATTGCGGCCGCCAGAAACATACATCGGCTCCGGTGTCGCGCGCATGCCCTTAGAGCTTTTAAAGCGGCCGACGTACACCTACGACGATTCGTGTAGCCATGCCAACCTGCCGCAGTATAATGATGGCGGCTGGTCGGCAAGCAGATAATTGAGCAAGCTGGAATTGAAAGCTGATTGGCTACCATTCACAACTGCACCAGATTTTGCACTGTCCAGTTTTAGTAAATCAACCCCTTAGGATAGGAGAGAAAAAAAAAAGACAAACAATCAAAGAAGCAGCTTCATTGAGCTGCAGTGTGCATGAGGCCTAAAGTCTTTTTTTTTTTTTTTTCCGTTCAACCCAGCGGGCTGAATGAAAAAAAAAACGAGGAGCTCAGGAGGACATCCTGTATTAACTATCTGATATTAGTACAGCAATCACCCCGCAGAGCTATTGCGTTCTGACTGGGAGGCAGCTCACCTTGCCAGAGCACACCTGTCAGCGCTCTCAGCCATTGGCAGACCTTTTTCGGTCATGCTCTTTCGACAGAGGCCTGCTTCTGTCGGACTGGCTGCTGTACAAACGGGCTGAATGTCTGCCAGTTTCTATTGATCCGGCCGATGCCACCTGATATTTGGCCTGAGTGTACGGCCCTTTAGGCCTGAAGCACACTGGTTTCTTGTAAACGCTCTTTATCCTGACAGGAGAGAATCAGTGTTATAAACTCACCTAAGCTGCATTTTTTTAAAACCAGTATAGGCGAGTTTAGCAGTGTTTCTAGTTTGGCCGTTTATTTAATTGGCCAGAATTAAAATTTATTCTGGCAACTAAAATAAACGATTAAAGTCTAAACGCGCCTAGTGTTTAGGTGCGTTTAACAGCACTCAGCGTTTTTTGTAGTCAGAATTCCCTCTCCTGAACACGATTGTAGGGGGTTCAGAAAACATCCTGTAAAACTCCCCTGCTACTAAAAACGTCCACGTGGGCATTATTTACTGATGTCTTATTAGACATGCCATTTAATATTTACTATGTTGTTTTGTGCTGTATCCTATGTAAACTTTCGCAAGACGCAGCACACTGCATAGTACAGGGATAAGCAGCGTGGAGCAATAGACATGTTTTTTTGTTTTTTATGCAGACACTGCTTTTTGATTTCTTCATCATATGCTTTAAAGATGCTATACTTTTTTTTTTTACTTTCATTTTGAGCTTTTTGTCTTTCTTTTTATTTGTACGTTTGTTTTTGTAAAACCTACAAAACTTCTTAATACAAAAGGTTTGATCAAAAAAAAGTCCATGCGTGCATGGACACACAGGTTCAAGGTCAGGAAAAAAAACAAAACGCCTAAACTCACAAAAATGTGAGTTTAACAGCAGCAGTGTGCATGAGGCTTTAGTGTGATGGAGTTGGTAAAGAAATCGCTGCTCTCTTCCTCATCAGCCCTGCTTCCCTGGTGCTAATCATTATCTATCTGCAGGAGTCCATCCCACCTTACTGGAAAGGTGATCAGGAATGTTTGCAGCTGGGAATTAAAGTGATTGTAAAGTCTCCGTTTTTTTTGGTTAAAAGCAACAAGCATGTTATACTTACCTGCTCTGTGCAATGGTTTTGACCAAAGCCGCTCAGATCCTCCTCTTCTCGTGTCCCTCTTCGTTGCTCCTGGCACCTCCCTCCTGTTGAGTGCCCCCACGGCAAGCAGCTTGCTATGGGGGTAGCCGAGCCACTTCTCTGTGTGTCCATTCAGACACGGAGTTGTAGCCCGGCCGTGCCCTCTTTCTCTCATTGGCTGACTGACTTTGACAGCAGCAGGAGCCAATGGCCCCATGCTGCTGTCTAAGCCAATGAGGAGGGGAGTACCGCGCAGCCAAGGAGATTCCTGCAACATTGCTGGATCTAAATGGGGCTCAAGTATTAGTGGGGCTGCTGTACACAGAAGATATAAAACCTTCTGCCTTTCCAACCACTTTAAGTCCCTTTAATGAGAACAGGAAGGTGTTAAACTGCGCATGCACTGCTATAGTTTCCTGGCCATACAAAAAATAAAAAATAAAAAAAATAAAAAAAACAGCAGCCAGCCTCAGCACCACAGAAGATAAGTGACTGTATCCATGCATCACAGTTCTTAAGGACAAGCCTGTCTGTGGATTATGTCATATTAGTAATAACCATAATGAAAATGACATAACAAAGGACAAATGCAAAATCTGCAACAACCTCGAACGAAAATGGAAAACATTAGTCACAAATAAAATCAATAAAATGACCATAAAAGCCAGAAACCATAAAGCAGCTTCCAGTGTACACAAGATCTGATAGCATCATAAATTTGAATCATCTAATGATATAGACGAGACATTATAATGCCTACACAAGCCTTGTCACAAGAGAAAAATAATGTAGGAGTTGTCATTGACAATGTCTGACATGGGGGACAATACGCCAGGTGGGCGGAATGCAGATGAAACGTTGAGCATAAACTTCCTCAACCTGCTCAGCTTGCGAACATTCATGAACACGGTTTACTGCCTTTTATGTGTATAAACTGAAACAAACCCTGTAATACATACAACCCAATTCCAAAAAAATTGGGATGCCGTGTAAAATCTGAATGTAATGATTTGCAAATCTCATATTCCTATACTTTATTCACAATAGAAAATAGAAAACATCAAATGTTTTAACTGAGAAAATACTGACTGGATACATAAAAACATGTAAAAAAATTGAAGACAGACAGAAACAGGAAGGTCATCTCCAAACACATTTCACACAGATTTTGGAATTTACTAAATATTGTGCATATTCAGAGACCTGTAATTATTGCCATTGTCTGGTAATCTTTGACTGACCTCAAATGTTAATGTGCTGGCATAAGAAGATCCACTCAACTCATCTATTAACTGAACTGTGGGCTCATGGGAGAATCCTACGCTCCAGATATCAAACTCTGATTCATTAATTAGTTCTTTCATTCAATGCTTCTGCAGGTACGCTGAATACAATATGATGGCAAACGTTACTACTGAATAAATGAGCCATGTAACTATGACGGGGTGGGAACAGGAACGTGGGGAAATCACTCCCAAGCCCACGGTCCAATGACAAAACATTCTAAGAATTAGTCATTGAGGAACTGGAAACTTGCAGTAAAGATATAAAGAGGATTTGAATGAATCGGGTTTACATCCACTTTAAATCTCGGCAACTGTTCATAAAAGAGGAAAGAAGGGATGGAAATATGTCCCCTGCTGGCTATTGTATTCCGACAGCCGCAGCTGCTTGAATACCTTAAGGCAGAGTTCCACTCGTTTGTAGGTTTATTAAAAGTCAGCAGCTACAAAAAGTGTAGCTGTTGACTTTTAATAAACAGACACTCACCTGTTCCATGGTCCAGTGATGTGGCTGCCCGAAGCCTCGCTCCTCTCCCCATCCTCTCCACGGTGCTGTCATTGCAATTGTGGGCACCTGGCTGTGATAGCTTGCGGCTTCACAGCTGGCCCCAAGTCGCGCTGCGCTCTTAGCGGGCAGGCTAGAGAAGGAGGGGAAGAGGAGTCGCCGCCTAGGCGGCAAGGCGAAGGAAGCAGGAAGTACCTGTTAAAACTAGGTACCCACTCCCCCCCCCCCCCCAAAAAAAATAGCATGCCAAATGTGGCACGTAAGGGGGAGAGGAGTACTTAAAACAAAAGTTCCACTTTTGGGTGGAACTCCGCTTAAAAGTGGTTCTAAAGTCTTAGGGTTTTCTTTTATCTTCGAGCATTCTAGCCCCCCCAATATTTACCCAAGCCCCATCTCAATCCAGCGATGTGCAGGAGAGCCTTGGCTCTCAAGGGAAAGAGGGGGGCGGGAGAGAAGGGGGACGGGGCTGTGCCACGGCTCTGTGTATGAAGGGACACGCAGAGCCACAGCTCAGGAATAAGCCTGCTTGAGCGACCCCCCCCCCCCCCCCCATTGCAAGTTGCTTGCTCTGGCGGCACTCGGCAGGGGCCAAGGGCTCCGGCGAGGGATCCGAGAAGAGAAGGATCTGGGCTGCTCTGTGCAAAACCACTCCAAAGAGCAGGCAAGTATGAAATGTTTGTTGCTTCAAAAAAGAAAAATGCCTTTAATATCACTTTAACAGTGACTATATCTGTTTGGATGCAGTCACTTTTTGGCCAACAATTTTCCACCCGTGCCTTAAATTTTTTTTAAACGACTTTTGTCCAGGCAACAGTGTCAACCACATATGTGGCCAACTTAAGAAGAGGCCAACTTAAGAAGAGAGAAGATTCTGTGGATCTAATAGTTTTTTTCATAAAGCTGTTTTTTCAATAAGCTTGTATGGCTGTGCGAGTCTATGCTTAGATCAAAAAAACAAATTTCTTAAGCGAAGGAAGGGGGGCGGGAGAGGCCTTCAGGGAATTAAAGAGTGTTGCAAGTAAAATGCTCACAGACCCCCCCCCCCTCCCCCAATACGCTTATCGGGCTCCGCTTGCCCATCTGCGGGCCGGGGAGTGACATGGCGGGTGCCGGCGGCTGGGGGAGAAGAGTGGACACTGGTCTGCTCTCCTCCCCTTCCTGCTGTGATGTCATTTCCAGGTCAGCCTCTCCATGTTTGCGGCTAGCTCAGCCGGGAAGGAATGTTTTTAATGTGATCTGCAAAAGAGCAAGCTCCACTGCAGATGTAGCAGTTACAGGGATGAGATAAACCATTTACCACTGACATGGGTGCACTGAAAATGCTTATAAAGAGTTTATCTTCAAATTGTTAGTGTACTTAATTGTGCTAGTACATTCAACACTCTCTACCCTCAGACTGACAATCATGCTGTGCAAAGGTGCCCTGTGCTGCTTCATCCAGAGTGGGGGCACACTAATACAGGAGGTGTTGTTACAGGCCAAATGCACCCACCACATCTAAGGATTGGTAAACAGCAATATAGTAAGATTGTTTTGTCCTTCACCAAAGCTCCCTTTTTCTGAGTTCAATGATTGACAGTGTCTTTTTATATTCCTGACCATAGGATTTATAGTGCCACCTACAGGGCTAGGCAGAAAGAAAAATAAATACAAAAAATTAGAAAAATAAAAAGCACTGTCTATGGGCAGTCCTAGTTGGTATAAGCCCCTTTCTGCTATGGGCAGCTAAGTTTGTCACAAAGCAATACAAGAAAACAAAAAACAAAACAAAACATAAGAGGTGGGTGTTGTGTCCATAAATGAACTCAGAGAAAGATTTTACAGTAAGTAACCACAAAAAAAAAAAATCAAAAAAAAAATCAGTTTTTGCTTTCATTCATTGATGGAGACAGATTCTTCATATTCTCAAACAAAGGACCGTTCCAAAGCAGTGCCTTAATAAGGGGTGCGAAACCAGAGAGAAAATACTCAACCAAAGCCGAGAAGCCCCCCCCAGGGGAACAAATGCCTCAAAAAGGGATGCCTGCAAAACCTTGCAGCCCCAGAATGCACATCCGAAGATGATAATCATTCCAGTATAACTTGGTAAAGGTGTGCAGATGAGCAGGTAGCCACCTTGCAAACTGGAGACACAGATGCCCAATGTTGGAAACACCCGGGAGGCATCAAGTGCCTGTGGTAGAGTATGCCGCAATGAGGGGAGGAGCCTGACCCTTAATAGCATAAGCCTGAACAACCATCTGCCTGATCCAACGAGAAACAGGAGGCCGCCATGTCTTTCCATGGGCCATCCACAATCACAAAAAAGGAATTCAACCTCCAAACTAAGCCGTAGCAGACAGGTACAAAGCTGCTAGGAACCCAAACAAAAAGTGCAGCTCAAACTCTTTAGGATGGGAAGGGTGCAGACACCAGGAGGGCAGCACAATATCCTCTGTCAGAATACGTCATATACCACCTCTGGAAGGAAGGATGCAGATGGCGAACTATCCTATCCCTGTGTAGAACTAAATAAGGAAATAAGGAAATAAATAAGGACTAGAATGTCAGCTCTGACATGCAGCATGCCGAAGCGATGGCATAAAAAAGGCGACCTTCCAGGAGAGGGTAAGGGGGGGAGCCCTAATATTCTGAGGAGCTAAAAGAACAAAGTTCACCCCCCTGGCAGCAACGGGGATCCCCTTGGATGAAGATACGGATCAAGTAGTGCGTGGGCAAAGGATGATGAAAAACTCCCAAGGGCAGAAAACCTAGCCCTCGATGGCAGTTAAGGCCAGCTTTTGAACAATGCCCCATGAAAGAAAGCCCAAATTCGAGCCACCAAGAAACGTGGATGTTGATCTGCATTAATTGTTAGCCTGCCAAGTGTGATGATGGTAGGGATCAATAAATCCATAACAATCCAATAAATTCAAAAACCCAGTCTTTTAGAACCTGTTCGATAGCCAAGCTGTCAAAGCCAGCGACAGTAAGGCAGGTGGAAGATTGGTCCTTGGGACAGAGGAACTTCGCTACAGAGGCAGCCACCAGCAGCACCATTTACAATTCTGTAATTAAAGTTTTCAAAATAGGTGAGGTAAGGATAGACTTAAGCAGAATGAGTTGGCTAGTGTGTGCCAAAAGGGCACAGTCATGTCCTCAGTAGCCCCTCAAAAGTTGAAGCCCTGTAGCGAGAAAACCTGACCCAGGCAGGCAGCCAGGGGAATCCTCTGCTGCCACTGAAACAGACACAGGCTCATTCCCAAGGTGCAGGATAGAAACCTGAACCAAGTGCCACCCCACAGCTACCAGGTACAAATCATATAAAGCAGGTGGAAGGGGAATGACCACCCGGGACTGGAAGGGAGGCGCGCGCAACCACCGCGCGCCTGAGGGAGGGGTGGGGGGGTGGTCTATCAGCCAGCCGACCCAGTTCACAGCTAAAAGTCTGCATGTGTTCACTGGCCAGGCTGGGGTGATTACTGGATTTAGACTGACTGTTGCCCAGCTATTAATTTTAAGATCTTCACAGGTCCTTGCAGGAAACAAGGTCCTCACTCCTGAACACTAAGCAGAAAAAATAAACTGAGCTCCCTATAGCAGAGAGGGGGTTTATATCAGCTAGGACTGCCCATAGGCGGTGCTGTGGTTTTTCTGCCTTGTGTCCTACTCCTGTGAGCGGTGCTATAAACCCTACGGTCGAGACTATTAAGAGGTTGTGTCCTCCATCAATGAACAAAAGGTAACATGCATTTTTGGTTTAAGAATGTTTTCACAAAAGGGGCACAACCCCCTTTGTTTATTAGGACCATCTTGTCCTGTGTAGTATGCTGTGTCAGCAACAGATACAGCATAGCTGAAGTTCTATGATCTGATCCCTTTGCCCTTCCTCACTCAGCTGAGATCAGGAGGGAGGAGGGGACTATCCAGGCTCTGCTTGTGCAGTGTAGTCAATGTACAAGCAGAGAAAGGTCAAACAAGCTCACATCCCTTATGCAATGTCCAACCTGGTGGGAATCTGCGGTAGTTATCTATACTGAAATCTGCAGCATCCTCTGTTAATTAGTCGTAGAAGCCACGTCTCTTTCTATTTCACTCTGGCGCACATAACTCCAGGCAGTTTCCTGTAGCAGTTTTCTGGTGCAGGAAACTTGGTTAAGTCCCCAGTACGTTTTGTTTCCTCTAGTGCGTGTATGTTACACTGGTGAGGCTTAATGGGGTCAGGGTTCATTAGAGTTCAGGGCTGGATGACTCATACTGGCAGCTCTTTGGTGTCTCCACCCTGGTCTAGAAGGTTGGAGAATCTTCTAGAACTAGAGGGTGGAGGGTTAGGAGGAGCTTCCTTGAATATTTATGAGGCCTCAGTCAATCCCCAGTAGTGGGCTGGCGGGGGACTGAGTTCAACCTCATAAATAGACATAAGCCATGCCAGCAGGGCAGTCGGGTGGAAGATGGAAATTCTGTGTTGAGAAGGAGGCTGCCGGTGGCCCCGGAGGGGTGCCCAAAGTCTGAGGAGGGGGGGGGGGGGGTTTGACCTGCCTTGGGCCTGGGTGCTGGAAGGATCCTGCCAAAATCACAAAGGGAGGAGGAGGTCTTCCTAGAGACACGGGAGCAAAAAAGAGGACAGAGCAGCCAACACTGTGGGGAACAACAAAGGGGGGGACTGCCACATGTAGCCAGTCTCCCTTGAAGACAGCGGTGTGTTTAAGTTTTCCATCCTTTCCCAGGGAGATCTCCTGAGAGTCAGCTGGGTGGGCTGAGAAAGAGTCAGTTTGGCAGACTGGCGTAGAGAGGCAGCCAGGGACAGATGCAGCCAGGTGGGCTGACATTGCCTGAAGAAGTCATGCTGGGATTAGTGGCCATAAGGGAAGCTGTTTAACTCCAACTGTGCTACTTGTAAGGGACTCAGAGTTCCTGCCTGTAAGTTCCACCAAGAGTGAACCAGCAGGAACTGTACAGTGAAAGAAGGGAACAAAGTGTGTGCAGGTGGAAAGCTAAAGAAGTTGGAGCTGTCTATAGGAAGCTGTATACAAGACTGTATGTACTTACACACTGTAAGTAGGAAGTTGTCCCTGAAGATCATGTTCAAGTCAAGTGGGCATCCCATAACCTCCCATCCCTATCCAAGTTGTTAACCCCCTAATAAAAAACAAAAACAAAGCTCTGGACTGTTCTCCGACAGTGCCTGTGAAGATTTGGTGTGCCTGGCCGTGCAGCTCCTACATGGGGTGTGCTACACGTGGGAGCCAAAATACACAAAACTTAACATGAAAATGACAAAAAAAAGTTTATTATGCTATACACTAAACTACTCCTTAACTACACTTCTGCAAACTATATTTTAAGATGTACATGTAGAATACCTATATGTGTACTATATACAGCAAGGATTTATATACACATCTCTTTTTGTAAATAATGCAAATAAAGTCATGCATCATAGGTGCGTTTATTTTTTACAAGGTGTGGTTTTGCATGAATTTTCATTTTCTGCGCAGTTTCTGGTCTATTATGGCAAAGTTATACAGCAGACTGTGGCTTTGTAGCAGCTTCTCTGGGCCATGAGCAGTGGCTGGTAAGGCTTCAAATCTTAGGTGTGTGGGAACACTCAACTTGTGTCATAAACTGGATTAACAGGAGAATTTCAATACTACAACACTGGCTAGAGTGCTGTCTCCATTGCTGCCGCTGGTCACTATGACAACACAGGTGCTTACTGAATGGGAAACTTGGGAATCTCAAGTCTTTTGTTTGTCCAAGGAGAGAATGCACAGGGGACGCATAAAGAAAAACAGGAAGCAAAGAGGCAGAAGTAGGTGGAATAATGCAGAGGTGGAGAATGAATTATGAACCATGGTAAGCGTATATACGGTGGTATCAAGGAGCTTCACATAGCCTAGACAAATTAGGAGCAAGGCTTACTAAACTGCATTATTGACCTTTATCCAATAGGCTAGACTACCAAATGGAATAAAAATTAAACAGCGATTATAAATAAAGCAATACTGTGTCACCCAAAACTGCTGCAAGTAGAAGTGTCTCGTCCCACGATAAGAATACCCAAAAGCTGTCCATACATTTGCTCAAGCGATTGTGCTTTCAATTAAAATGTGTAATCAAAAATTGCAAAGTAGTCATAGCCATAAAGGTAAGGAATTCAAACAGGGTGTCTTAGACACCCTTTATCATAATTATGTTGGCTGCAGCAAAAAATTTGTTGGTGCCTGTGGCAGATTTATGTACTGGTTACAGATAAGTACACGAGTCTGTCAATGCTGGGCATAATGGACACTATGCATGGCTGAGGTGTTTTGTACAGATAGGTATAGCCCGATGGAGAACGAAGACTAGTTCCCCATCAGGTACGCCTAGCTTTTTATTGACAGCGCATAGCATTGGGCAGCTATATGGCTGCTATTTAGTTCAATAGATGCTTTTGAATTTGCCGACTGCAATGCACTGTCATTTAAAAGGCAGACCTGATGTGGAACTAGTCTCTCTGTTCTCCACACATCCAGTGACACAAGTTATTGTCATATTTGGGTAATGACATCACCACTATCCCCAGCCCCTTTAATTACAAAATTTGCTTACCATTGAGGAATCTCCCAGAAAACAGCTGAATGGGACATTGAGCAGAGCGAGAAACTGTCACGTTTCAGGGGAAGCTCCAGAGTCTAGTCTCAGGAGGGGCACTGCCAGAAAATAAGGTGTTGTTTACAGAACTGTATTTAAAGTATCATCAGTCCTAGCCTTGTTCATAATAGTGACACATTTATTCTGTCCCCCACTTGTGTCACCTTCTTCATTACGGTCCCCCACTTGTGTCACCTAACCACCTGCTTCATTACTGTCCCCCTCCCTGACTCGTGTCACTCACCTTCTCCTTCATTACTGCATACTACTATTCCATCCAATCCTCACCTTATCCCCTCTCTGGGGCTGGGCTCTGGTGAGTGGTCCACTCTGGTCCCTCAGACAGTTGCTCGGGTGGGCCGCGGGCGGGAGGAGGAGAACTTGGGCAGCCATGGATCTGAGCCAGCCCAGCCAGCAGTGTAGCAGCAGCAGCACACACAGAAAAGGTCGGGCTGGCTGCTTCAAGTCACTCTCTCTGCATGCAATGCTGCCGGCGGAGATGTAATGGAGCGGTGGAGACACTGGCATGAAGAAGATCACCACACACATACCAACCAGTCCCTTCCTACTGCCAAGTCACTCCCTCTCATGCCACTGCACACCGGAGGACGATGAGGTGGGTGGAAACAGATGTGCAGTGCAGCACTAGGAGCAGGCCTCTCTCTGCCCCGTTGCCGCCCCCCCCTTCCCCAAATGGTTCTGTTATCCTCACTGGGCGTCATATGACGTCCAGCAGGATAACATGCCGGCACGCGCAAAGCATTGATCGTGAGTGCCGCGTGCCAGTCTGACACTCCGCATCTCCGATCATGGTAAGGAGCATCTGACGGAGGCTCCTTACCACGTGATCTGCTGTGACCAATCACAGCTGATCATCGCGTGAACCAGGAAGTGCCGGTAAACGTAATTCCTCGGTTCGCGCTGACAGGGAGAGCCGATCGGCCCACATCAAATGTACCCATCAGCTGCCAATAAGTGCCCAGCAGCTGCCTGTCGGTGCCCCATGGTTAACTCCTGTCAGCGCCCAATAAAGTGCCAATCAGTGCCCACCACAGTGCCAGTGCCCATCACAGTGCCAATCAGTGCCCGTCAGTGCCCATCAGTGCCACCTATCAGTGCCTCATCAATGCCGCCTTATCAGTGCCCGTCAGTAAAGGAAAAAATAAAATTTTATAAACAGAAACAAAGAAAAACTTTTTTTTCCTAAGATTTCGGTCTTTTTTAGTTTGTTTAGAAAAAAATAAAACCCCCATGAGGTGATCAAATACCACCAAAAGAAAGCTCTATTTGTGGGAAGAAAATTATAAAAATGTAGTTTGGTTACAGTTTTACATGACCGTGCAATTATCATTCAAACTGCGACAGCGCTGGAAGCTGAAACTTGTCCTGGTCGGGAAGAGGGGAAAGTGCCCGGTATTGAAGTGGTTAATAATCTGGCACTACTATAGCGACAGATTCTTAATCATTCTAAATAATGTTATTAAAAATGGCTTAAATACTTGCCTGAATTATGTGCAGGCAGTTATCAAAAATCTTTCCCCTCCAGAAAAAATGGTTAGCGTTTTACTGAATTCCTCTGAAAATGTTTCAAAATGTTTTAAATCAACTGCCATGAGATGGGATTGAAATAATCTCCATCAAACCCAGTGGGGAAAAAAAATATAACGCTTTCAACGACATTGCATTTTGTTTTCTCGTTTTGAGCTTTTTTATCAGTTGCTTGACACTATGGAATCATATATTTTTGATTCCCTGTCCATTAAAGTGTATTCCAACCTAAAACATGAGATTACAAATATGAGAAAGAGAGGAATGGTAAAGCTGCTGCAAATATTGAGTGATAGCAGCTAGGGTATGTGATGTCAGCAGAAGCTGCCAATCATCACAAGGAGTCCCCTCCCCCACCCCTTAGAGAGAAGAATGCAGTGCTAATTAGCGGTCATGTGGCCACTTGTTAATTAAAAAAAAAAAAAAAGATTTCCAAATTTACTCTTGCACTCGAGTGCTATCTGAAAACAAATGTAAACTGCACGAATAAAACAAATGTATTCACAGAACTGCTGACACTGCAGCTTAGTTGTCTGTCAGTTTGAGCCCATCTCTTCTGAGACAGAAGCGAAACAAATGCATTCATAGGGCTGTTGACACGGTAGCTAGATTGCCCAGTCTGTGAACGATCTTTTCCCAAACAAAAAGTAAATGAAACAAATGTATCCACAGAGCTGCTGATGTTACAGCTTACCTGTCAATCCGTGCATGATCTCCTCCAAGATTTCCACCACTGCCTGGACATACCTCACCCGATGGGTAGTTCTAGAAGTAGCTACTAATGTCCACAACAGTATACAGGACCACTTGCATGTCTTGGAAGAGTATTTGCACAGGGTTACGGCAATCGAGCTACATTTCTCAGCAATCCAGACACTTTAAATTAGTGATATTAAACCTTTAATTTTTGTTAAAGATGTATGGCTAAAGCTTTTTTAGCCACACTACTCCTGTAGGTCACAGGAAGGTTCTTTGTTCTGCACTCCTGTGACCCAGATCCACCTATGCCTCGTTTCCACCGAGCGGATCGGTTCGGTACGGTACGCTATTTTGGGTGTTTCCCTTATGAAAGCGGTCCATACAACCGAACCGAACCATTCAGGGTCCTGCTTCAGATGTGGGGCCATAGAAAATGGAACGGTTCGGTTAGGGCGGAGCTACGATACATTCCACTGATTGGTGGACATGTGACGCCATGACGGCATTTCTTCTAAACCCATGTATGGCCCCTGTTGGTCCGACTTGCAATGAAAACGCTCGCCTGAATAGACCGGACCATTCTAGGCCGTCCAAACCGATCCGCTCGGTGGAAACGAGGCACTAGATGCCTGACCAGCAGCTGGCTCAGCCTCTCACACATACTTTGAATATACTACCCTGGTTCCTCCTCAGATTTTGGCCATGCTTCTCTCACTGCTACAACCACCACTGAGGTGGAGAAGCAGGGAGCCCCTGAAGACGTTATATATGACAAAACGAGTAGGGCAGAGCTGGAACACGCGTGCGCAACTGATTGCGGCCATCTTTATTTCTGGCAGATGGATGTTTTTATCTATTTGAAGGGCCATTTTTTTCATCTTCCACGTAAGTGTAATTGTCTTAATAAATCTAGATTTTATTGCTGGTCTTCACTGTGGAGAGTATTCTTTTCTTCTCTCATATTGAGCTGTGATGTACAAATGGTCTCAAAGTTTACATGTAAGGGTATTGGCGTTTGAGGAGTGACAGATTGTTTGTGATGACATCCCATCCCACTCTGATGTCCGTGTTGCTTGTGTTGTTTCCTCTGAGTGTTGCAAACAATCTGACTACTATGCTGGATAATTTAGAAGTTCTGGTAAGCTCCCATCTATTTTCACTGAGGTGGTGTAAAGTGCTCACTGTTTGGGATCTGGAGGTTTTCTATCCTCCACCAATATGGGGCTCCAAAGTGATTCCCCTCTCCCACTTGGTAGCTTGCATGTCTTTGGACTCTTTTTATGGGTTTTCTTAATGATATTTTTGTATATAAATGAAAAGTCATTTTGCAATAAATGAATACATACACTAATTGATTGTACATGGAAGTAAACCTTTTTAGCACTTATATTTATTAGCACCATTTATTGTATTATGTTGCACAATTTATTGTAATATAAAAAGGTATTACGTTGCATTTTTTGGTTTGTAAACTTGTATAGAGCTGACAATTTATACTGCAATGTACATTCACATGCATCTCAGTTTAAAAATGTACACCTAAATGTTCCAATTCACAAAACAGTGAGATAAACGTACCATTTTCTTTGCGCAAGCGGGTAATGAACTTCTTTGGAGGAATCACTCCAACCTTCTTTTTCTGAGTGGCTATGCTGTGGAAGAGGTCTGATAAGCAAGTGAGAAGATTTTCTTTTTTTCTCGGTTGGCTTTTGTATGCAAGGACTTTTTCCCGGAATGGCCGGCAGAAATAAAGTGCTTGAAGAACTGAGTTACAGTAGCAGGTGTTCCCAAACTGTGTGCAGAAAACAGAAACACAGTCAGTTATGTATGAAAAGCCAAACCTAAACTTTATTTACACAAAGAAAATTGTAAAACCACCATACTACCCCTCTCAAAACTTTGTAGGCAATCTGATTGGTTGCTGTTGGCACTTCCACTGTAGTTATCTCTTTAGTTATACAGGTGCATCTCAAAAAATTAGAATTTCATCAAAATTTTGATGATTATGGCTTACAGCTTAATTAAAACCCAAGATTCAGTATCTCAGAAAATTAGATTATTACATAAGACCAATAAAAAAAATGATTTTTTAATACTGAAACATTGGCTTACTGAAAAGCTCTTTTACATGGATTACTGCATCAATGCGGCATGGTATGGAGGCGATCAGCCTGTGGCACTGCTGAGGTGTTATGGAAGCCCAGGTTGCTTTGATACCGACGTTCAGCTCGTCTGCATTGTTAGGTCTCTCATCTCCCTCTTGACAATACCCCACAGATTCTCTATGGGGTTTAGGTCACGTGAGTTTGCTGGCCAATCAAGCACATTGATACCATGATCAATAAACCAGACATTGGTACTTTTGGTAGTGTGGGCAGGTGCTAAGTCCTGCTGGAAAATGAAATCAGCATATCCATAAAACTGGTCAGCAGAGGGAAGCATGAAGTACTCTAGAATTTCCTGGTAGATGAATGCTCTGACTTTGGACTTGATAAAACACAGTGGACCAACACCAGCAGATGACATGGCTCACCAAATTAGCACTTCATGCTTCCTTCTGCTGACCAGCTTAATGGAGATGTTGATTTCATTTTCCAGCAGGACTTGGCACCTGCCCACACTGCCAAAAGTACCAATACCTGGTTTACAGATCATGGTATCACTGTGCTTGATTGGCCAGCAAAAATCACCTGACCCAAACACCATAGAGAATCTGTGGGGTATTGTCAAGAGGAAGATAAGAGACACCAGACCCAACAATGTAGTCGGAGCTGAAGGTCGCTATTAAAGCAACCTGGGCTTCCTCAGCAAAGCCACAGGCTATTCGCCTCCATGCAATGCCGCATTGATGTAGTAATTCATGCAAAAGGAGTCCCGACCAAGTATTGAGTGCATACTATACTGTACATGAACATACTTTTCAGTAAGCCAACATTTCTGTATTAAAACCCCCTTTTTTTTTTTTTTTTTTAATTGGTCTTATCTAATATTCGAATTTTCTAAGGCTGAATTTGGGGTTTTCATTAGCTGTAAGCCATGATCATCGAAATTAAAAGAAATAAATGCTTGACATATATCACTCTGTGTGTAATGAATCTATATAATATAGGAGTTTCACTTTTTTAATTGAATTACTGAAATAAATTAACTTTTTTATGATAATCAGATTTGATGAGATGCACCTGTATTTCAACCTGCAGCAATCTGCTACATTCATCTTCTATTCAGGGGTCAAAAAAGAAACAATTACAGCTAATAATTGTTGGGAGCAGGGGGTGGTGCCCCTCCACCTGGCATTTCACCCTACTGACCACCTTCACTGTTCCTTTTTACCTAATTGAGAACACAGCAAAGGACACATTGCACTAAAGGCAAGTAATGTCTTTTCCTTATTTTTTTTTTCTGATCTTAACTTAAGGACCGGCCACTGTATATATACGTCATTACTTTAAAGATGGCTGCTGCCACAACCGAGGTATCCATCTTTAGGGCCAGCGATTCTGTACACGATAATGGTGGTCTCTGCAGCGGGTTCACCGCGAGATCACCGTTATCGGCGGCGAGAGAGGTGCCACACCCCTCCCGCCGCTCTCCGCCGCTTATCGGAGCCGTCGGTAGCGGCGGAGGCGATCGGGTCCTTTCTCTTCCTCAGTATAGAGACGAGTGAGGCTAAGATGGCGCCCACCCGTCTCTATACCATAGGATGGCCGGAGCAAAGTCATTACGTCACATTTTTTTTTGTGTCATTTTTTTAAACGACTTTTTTTTTTTTTTTTTTGGCATTTTAGTCTAAGGCTGGCCATACACTATTCAATTTTCCTGTTCAACTTTCCTTTAGATTTACCAAAACCATATAATATGAGGTGAAACCTAAACCCTTTCAATGTGTATGCAATCAGGCAGACCCTTGCACTACATAGTTGAAGGTAAATCTAAAGAAAATTGAATAAGAAAATTGTATGGTGTATGGCCAGCTTGAATATGAGATCTGAGGACTTTTTGACCCCAGATCTCATATTTAAGAGGACCTGTCATGCTTTTTTCTTTTCTGTTTACATTCCTTGTAATAGGAATAAAAGTGATCCAAATTTTTATTTATTTTTTTTAAAACAGTGAAAAAATAAATAAAATAAAGTCAAATAAATAATAATAAAAAAATTTTTTAAAGCGCCCTGTCCCGACGAGCTCGCGCGCAGAAGCGAACGCATACGTGAGTAGCGCCCGCATATAAAAACTGTGGTCAAACCACACATGTGAGGTATCGCCGCGACCGGTAGAGCGAGAGCAATAATTCTAGCCCTAGACCTCCTCTGTAACGCAAAACATGCAACCTGTAGAATTTTTTAAACATCGCCTATGGAGATTTTTAAGGGTAAAAGTTTGACGCTATTCCACGAGCGGGAGCAATTTTGAAACGCGACATGTTGGGTATCAATTTACTTGGCGTAACATTATATTTCACATTATAAAAAAAAATTGGGCTAACTTTACTTTTGTCTTATTTTTTTATTCAAAAAAGTGAATTTTTTCCAAAAAAAGTGCGCTTATAAGACCGCTGCGCAAATACGGTGCAAAAAAAAGTATTGCAATGACCGCCATTTTATTCTCTAGGGTGTTAGAAAAAAAAAAAACAATATATAATGTTTGGGGGTTCTAAGTAATTTTCTAGCAAAAAAAAACTGTTTTAAACATGTAAACACCTAAAATCCAAAACGAGGCTGGTCCTTAAGTGGTTAAAGGAAACTTGGGCTCAAATGTAAATGTCTTCGCAGTTCCGTTTTCTTTTGGACTTGAAAATTATCTAATTCTGTTGATCACTGTCAAAAACAACTAAATGAAATCTACTGTAATTCAATGTTCTATTGCAATAAAACATGGAAACATCAAATGGGGGTAGTCTTTACAGAAATGTTTTATACTTGCTGCATTTGAAGTCTTAATGCTTTGCTTAGTAGTTTCTTACAGACTCTTTAATCTCGTTGCAAGAACACCAGACAAGGTCTGTTTGACTGAAAACAACAAATTGCTAGCATGTTTAATTACATAAAACATCCACAATTCTCCTGGTAACCTAAGCCCATGTGATCTTTTGCCTAAGACTTCACTTAAAGTAGCTAGGGAAGCTTTTGTTATTATTCGTGGGAAGCGCAAGGTCCCCATTCTCTTACTCAAAAGGATGATGTGAGTGAACAATGCCGACAGGTGCTCTATTATTTTATGTAAATTGTGCATTTTAATGCAAGATCAGTTTTAGGAAATTGGTTTTCTATACACTTGTGCTTCCCACACAAGTCTTTCCCCACCAGTGTATGTTTGGCTGATAACCTCGTATAAGCACAGGTGCAGTTTACTGCTTGTCAACAATGCTAGTTGTAAACCAAATGAGGATTGCTATTGTGAAAATTATTATAGTGTATGGTTTATATATTTAATGATGCTGTTCCGTATACACGTATCTTTGTTTTTAACTTCTTCCTGACCGTGTAATGCATATATCCAAGAGGCAGAAAAAGTGAGGGCTTAATGGCCAGCCTCCGCACAATAGTATCCACAGTGATCTGAGAGCCAGCTTACTGCACACTCCCCTAGACGACTCTGACAGCCCTCAGTCACAGCTTCTAATAGGGAGCCAATGAATGGGCTCCTGATCAAGTCACCACTCTGACAGTCAATCACAGCAGTCATGTGATCGGGAAGCCACTCAACCAACCGGAATTGAAGCTCAAATAAAGGGCCACCGGGTTGCTACGTGAACGAGTTACTATACAAAAATGTATAATTTTACAAACAGACTGACAATAACAGGGGTCTAAATAACCTAGTACACTGGCAAGGAGCTTGACCAGTTAGGGTACATTTTCTTTAGGTGTAATCTTTATAGACAATTTAAGTCATTAAAAAAACATTTTAAGTATTGTAAGCTCCCCAGGCAGTGTTATGGCTTGTTCTGCCAGACAGCTTGATCGCCTTGTTAATATAGAAAAAAAATAAAATAAAGTGAAACAAAGAAAAGCATACTACCATTAAAGTGATTGTAAGGGTTTGTTTTTTGTTAAATAAACATATACTTACTTCCACTGTGCAGGTCGTTTTGCACACAGTGACCCCGAACCTCATCTTCTGGGGTCCCCAGGCTACTCTCGCGGCTCCTCCCCACATCAGATAACCCCCTAGGAGAAGCACTCTCCCGAGTCCAGCATTCAGCGTCCATAGCCGATGAATGTATGACTTGGCCCCGCCCCCCGTGTCATTGGATTTGATTGACAGCAGCGGGAGCTAATGGCTGTGCTGCTATCAATCTATCCAATCAAGAGCCATTTTCTCCTTAGCGCTGCACTGTTTTATTAATATTCCTTTCAATGGGCTGCCCAACGTGTAAAATATGCACAAAAAGTGCATGGCCCTTTTTAAAAATGGTGTCACATCAAAATGCAAGGTACTTTGTTACCATGCATTTTAGCATGCGCTCACACGCATTATCAACACGCGTGAGGGTGACGTCCATTAAGATTTAACAGCACCAGTGACGCCTGCAAAAAGGCTGCACATTTCTGTGTGTTACGGGAATGTGCACGATTTTGCACATGTTCCCACAAAGCACAAATGTGAACCTAGCCTACATTTTTTTTGCAACAACACACTTTCTACTGTTGCTTGCAATTGATGATGGGTTTGCAAACCTCTCTAAATATGCACAGTCTATCAAACTTAAGCCGGTCCTACATTATACCAGGACTAGACCAAGCCCAGAATCCAGGTCACAATAAGGTTGGGCTGGCCGATAATTGGGGCAGCGGCCTGCTGGAGCAGGATACACGCTCCTTTGTGTGAACCGGCACCCTCCTCTTGTGGGCGGTGCTGTGATGAGGCGGCTTGCCCACCTTCAACATCTTCCCTCTTTCCTGTGCAGCCCCGTCATTGCCAGTCAACATAGCCCCATCACTGAAGCCCGTCAGTGCCACCTCATCAGCGCACATATGTGCAGCCTCCTAGTACCACCTCATCAGCGCAGCCTCATCTATGCCCATCAGTGCAGCCTACTAGTACCGCACCTCATCAATGCCCATCAATGCAGCCTCAACAGAGCACATCAGTGAAGAAGAAAAATTACTCATTTGCAAAATCTTATAACAAACTAAAAAAAAAAAAAAAAAAAAAAAAAAAATTTTTTTCAATTTTCGTTTTTTATGCACTTGGCACCAGGTGTGAGCAATTCTTATTGCTCGACACCCCAGACGTGCAGTTCTGGGCGCTGGGCAGCTGATTAAAAAAATTGGCTCCTAACTTTTTTAGGTAGCTCCTAGATTCTAAGCAAATTTGTCAAGTCCTGCATTATACAATTTTCTTATTCAATTACCTTTAGATTTACCTTCAACTATGTAGTGCAAGGGCCTGCCTGATT